>VZTR01008423.1:180882-345374 GCA_013400775.1 Chaetops frenatus | reverse complement strand
TGCGGGGGCAAGGCTCCGCCGGCTGCCCGCCGGCGCTCATGCCGGTGGCGGTGCCGGTAGCAGTCCCGGTGCGGTGCGGTGCGGTGCGGTGCCCGCCGCCGGTGGGAGCGAGGCTCGAGCGCCGCCCCGGCCGCAGGGGCGGGACCACCTGGTGGCGGGGAAGGCGGGGGCGGGGCCTCGAGCCGATCGTCCCGGTGCGGGGGGGTGCCGGTGAGTGTCCGCCCCTCCCGGTACCGAACACTGGAGCGCAGCCGGGCTGGACTCGCCTGGACCCGCTGCCGCCGCCAACGGCAACGCCGAGGCACCGCCCACCGCCCGCGCGGGGTCGCGGCTCATGGAATGTTGGGGCTCGGGGAACACCGCGTTCGAACGGTCTCCGCGCGCCGGGGCGGGGCCACACCCACCGCACCCGGTGCTCCGTCCGACCTGGCCTGGACCAGCTCCAGGGCTGGGGCATTTTCAGCTGCTCTGGCCAAGCTCTTGCCACCGCCTCTCCACGCTCCCAGGGAAGAATTTCATCCTAATATCCAATATAAGTGTCCCGTCTTTCAGTTTAAAGCCATTCCCCCTTCTCTCGTCCCTATCCACCTGTGTAAAAATTCATTCTCTCTATTTTTTAAATATGTCAACAGCAAAAGCCACCCCAGAATTCACATTTTCTCGTTACTGGATGAGGATAGGCACCCCACATGCAGGAACATAGACAAGGCAGAAATGTTTAATGCCTTCTTCACTTAAGCTTTCAACACCAGTGATGGGCTCCAGGGGTCTCTGAGCTGGAGGACCATGTCTGTGAGAATGATAAACTCTCAGTCAATCCCAAATCTGTGCAGGATCTGCTGTTCCAGCTGAATCCCTCTATGGGGATGGTGTATGGGGCCTTATGGAATCATCCAAGTGTACTCAAAGAACTTGTGGGTGTCATCATAATGATTTTTGAACTGCCATGGGAAGCTGGAGAGATCCCACTTGACTGGAAACTGGCAAACACTTTCAGTTTTCTGAAAGGGCAAGAGGGATCATCCTGAGCACTACAGGCCTGTCAGTCACATTTCAGTGCCTGGTAAAATTACCGAGAAGATCATTCTGAAAGTTAAGGAAAAATACCTGAAGGATAACACAGGCATCAGTCATGGCCAGCACAAGTTCATGAGGGTAAAGTTCTACTTGAGAAACTTAATTTCCTTTAAAGACAAGGTGACTCAATTAGTTGATCTAGGGAATCCTTGATACAAAATTTGGAGTTCAGTAAAGCTTTCAATACCATCTCTCCCAGGATTCTTCTGGACAGAACGTCCAGCACACAGACAGATAAATACACCATGCAATGGGTGAGCAACTGGCTCAGGGGTCGGGTAAGAGTGAATGGGGCGGCATCAGACTGGCAACCGGTCACTAGTGTGGTTCTGCAGAGCTCCATTTTAAGGCCAGTGCTCTGCAAATCTTGGATGCAGGATTTGAAGATACACCATATTTGCCAACGTATCTGAAGCAAGGCAGCTCTATCAGCAGGCCCCCCCCGGCCAGGCAGCCTGTAGTAGACCCCAAACACAGGCTGTCTTTTGCTGGCCTTGTCCTTGGTTTTCACTTACAGGCTCTCAACCTGTTCACGGCTGTTAATCAGAGGCAGGTATTCACTATCTGTCCCTTCCTTAGGAGAGTCCAACACCCCTATCCCTCCTTCCCATCCTCTCTTCTGAAATCTTGTAGCCTTCCAGTGCAGTGTTCCAGTTGTGTGACTTATCTCTTTCTTTGATAGCAATTATGTCATAGCTTTTTAATTGCACCATGGTTTCCACTCCTTTTGCTTATTACCCATGCTGCACGCTTTGGTGTGGAGACACTTCAGCTGGGCTATGGGCCTCTTCATCCTTTGGGAGGAACCCTGCCTAGTAATTCCTTTAACACGATTTATGGGTATTACCCTGTTGTTTCCTAAGGTGTTGGTGTTTCCTGGTTCCTCACTGACACACAGAAATACATCCCCTTACCCTGCTCAATGTAATTTAAAGCTCTACCCCTTTCCTCTTGCCCACCCTCAGCCTGTTTCCCCCGCAAACCACAACTGCATCTGGTACCCTCCAGAGCTGACATCTAACCCCAGCCTCACAGCAGCACCATGCCCCCAAAGGTGGCCTGTGGCCTCCCACTGCCCAGTGGGACACTGACATGCTCCATCCAGGAGATCCCAGCATCACCTGCACCACAGAGCTGCCATTTAATTCAGAGAGAATAATCTGGAAAGAATCTCCCCCTCACCAGCCTTGTGCTTGGGGCAACAGCAGGACAGCCACCCCCCTCCAAAATCAAGTCTCACAGCCCCCCAAGAAAAGGAGAGCATTGCACTCACTGCGTCCTGGGTTTATTTACACCACAACCTCTGTGTGGGTGGACAGGGACAGATGCCAGGCAGCCCACCCCAGGCCAGTTCAAAGGCAAGGCAGGCAGCGAGGCAGTACCGGCAGCAGCACAGGGAAAGGAGCAGGGAGCATGCCCAGGAGAACCGGGCTCTGGCTCCCTCGGCACTACAGACATAAGCAAGCCCCAGAGTCAGGGGGCTGGGAAAGAGGCAGGGGTCACTTTTAGCAGCAAATGCCTCTTTTCCCTCCAAGGCAGCAGGGAGGACAGTGGCATGTGATGGAGCCGGACTAGTGCTCAGGCAGTTAAACAAAAAAACAGAGAAAGAAAAAGGCAGAGGGTGAAGCAAAGAAACACAGAGAACAGCTCTTCTGCCCTGCAGAGCACAGAGTTAAACCGAGGGTCAGGATGCTCTGCCTTCCCTCCTTCCGGCACAGCAGCAGCTCCAGGCACAGCCTTCCCAGTGTGCCCAGTGCCGGGCACAGCCCCGACCAGCAGCAGAGCCCCTGGCGTGCCCCTGGCCACGCACCCCAGGCTCCTGCTCCCATGCTGTCCTTCCACCTGGCCCCGCGAGGGGAGAGCAGCTCAGGTGGCAGTTTGATGGCATGGCTGACGGTCCATGTGGGCAGCAGCGTCCTGGGCGCTCTGCCAGGCACAGTTGGGATGGATGCCGAGGTGGCTGAGCTTTGCCCTCCAGCCCCTGGCGCAGTCCGGCTCCCGCCTCCCTTATAGGAAACCCTCTTTCCGGAACTGCTCCTTCAGGATGTCTCTGTACTGGTCAAAGCCACCCTCGATGCGTGTCACGGTGGCGTTCTCACACACCCACAGCTCCTGGCACACCAGGCGGATGAAGCGTTCATCGTGGGACACCAGGATTATACCACCCTGTCAACACACAAGGGGGAAATTTGGGAACTTAGTGCAGCACAACCCAGGGCACAGGGCTGGTGGCATGGAGATCTTGTGCCTCTGTCCAGCCTGTGCCCAGCTCTTCAGGTTTCCATCCACTCCAGGGGAAAACTTCACAGTATTGTACTGGGAGGGAGCTCATCCCAGCCTTTCCTTCCACCAGGGGGACAGACATCACCTGTGGAGGAGCCACATGCAGCAGTAACATATTTAGTCTCCATTCTCAGAAGGCAAGTGCAAAGTTTGTTACTGGCTCTCCAGGTCTCCAGCAACTTCAAGGATGGAGAATCCACACAAAGTCAGTAACAGTAAAAAAGTGTCTGGGTAAGGCCCTGGGCAACCTCAGCTAAGCTCTTCTGTCACAGGAAAACTGCCCCAACCTGAGCAACAGCCAGTGAGATCCAGGTTGATCACAGTGGTATCTGGAGGCCAAGTCTTTGGAGACCAGGCATAAAACGTGCCTAAGGAAGATCTGAGTGGCCCCAAGGCAGGGTTAGGAGCTGCACACAGCCTGTGAGAAGTCAGAGTGTAGGTGACAGTGAGGATGGGACAAGGTGCCCTCTGGGCTGCTACTGCCTCTCTCAGCCACTCCTAGCCAAAGCCAGCAAGTAAACAAACCACCAGGATGGATGGTTAAGGCAGAAATGTGACTCATTTCCCAAATTCTGTCCTAGACTTGAAGTCACTGCTGGTATTTCACCATTCACCTCTGGCTGAGATACCAAATAACTTGAACTGGAGGCTGCAGGAAGCATTAGAAAAACAAGAGATGTTGCTGGGAGAACCTTACCCGGAACTTATTCAGTGCCTTTGCCAGTGCCTCAATGGTCTCCATGTCCAGGTGATTTGTTGGCTCATCCAGGATGTAGAAGTTTGGACTGGAAGAGAAGACAGCTCTGAGGAGGCACTGAAACAGGCTCGGGCTGGGTCTGCACCCCGACTGCTGCTTTAGCTGCTTAGAGCCACAGCCACTGGCATGTGCCTGGCCCCAGGATTGTCACTGCCTAGCCCCAGAGACACCTCTTATCCCTGTGAGCCCAAAGCAGTGGGAGAAAACTACCTGCCTCCTTCCACACAGTCTCCCAGGGTGACACCCTCCCTCTCCATAAAAACCCCCAAGCACAAGGCTTCTGTGGGGTAGCAGAGAGTCCCTGGATGCCCACCTTCCTCTCAGTGAAGCAAGCTCCAGGGATGAAGCCATGCAAAAATTAACAGCATTTGGGAGAACATTACCAGGGCATCGTCATCTGGGCAAAGGCCACGCGACTCTTCTGACCTCCGGACAGGCTGGCCACAGGACGCACGGCCAGCTCTCCCGAGATGCCGTAGCTCCCCAGCTGATGCCGGTACTCCTCCTCCGTCTTCCCTGCAGGATCATGTCACAACACAGCTGTAGCACACCTGGTGTGACACAGGGCCACAGCTGGGCAGCCAGCAGCTCTGTTGCCAGACCAGCAAACGAGAGTTCAGCAGCACTTCCAGGTAATTCCCTCCCAAGCAGGGGGTTTGCAGGGAAAACCTGACTGACACAAGCAGCACAAGGCCTGCAGGGCTGGTGACTGGCACCAAGTGATGCTACTCCCAGGTCCCTGTCACCATGTCAAGTAACGGAGAAGGGAACCAGAGGTTTTGGCAAATGTGTGAGCAGGAAAGCAGGTAATCTGCCTCCAAAACTTGGCACCAGCCTGAGATCTGCAGACTGCCAGTGACCCCTGCTTCTCATGGCTGACAACCTGAACTCGGCTGGACGAGGGGAGTTATCCCAGTGTTGGCAGTGACCCTTAAGCACTGATGGGATAGAGCCTTCTGCCTGGGACCATGGACAAATCAATGCTCCTCCATGTACAGCAAAGGAGACCTCTGGGATCAACAAAAACTCACCTGGGAACTTCCTTGCCAGTAACTCTACAGCACTGATGTTCAAGTCTAGTTGATCCACATGGTGCTGGCTGAAATAACCAATCTTTAGGTTTCTGCAAAATGAGAAGAGGGATTGGGAGCTGGTACCAGACCCTACAACCACAGCGTTCAGAGCTGCAGTGCCATAAGGGGGCACGTGTATGGATGTGCTGGACCCATCCCGGTTGCCCAAGCAGCCACTGGTCCAAAACACAGTCCAGGAGCCCCCAGCTGCACCATTCCCTCCAGCCCCCTCAGCCCTTCCAACCAGGTACCTGTGAGCATGTCTGATCCCTCTGACTGGTGCCAGCTCTCCCATTAAGATTTTTAGCATGGTTGACTTGCCAGCTCCGTTTTCCCCAACCTAGAGAAGCAGCAGCAGCATTGGAAAATGTGAAATCCATGAGGCACTTTGGAGAGGGGGGCAGTGATCAGGGAATTTTAGTTCTCGCAGATAATGAGGGGGAGCAGGACAGAGCATAAATGGTGACTTCAGCTACCAGGAAGCTGCATTTCTATTACTGACAAGTAGCACTGGCAGCAGTGCCAGATGTTCCCTCCCCAACCCTCAAGCCTAAGGATTACCCTGTCCCAGCCTCATCTGCAAGCACATTGTCTGCTGCCCCATCCAATGCAGCAGGGCCCCCACTACATGCTGTCATCTAACAGGAGTCGTATATGGATCCAGTCTCTTCTCAGAGGTATCCAGTGAAAGGATGAAATCACAAATTCTAAATGGCATTGGGAAAAATGTTCCAGTGTTCCTCAAAATGAGGATGATCAAGTGCTGTGATGGAACCCAGCGGAATGGAAGAAATAGTCTTCTCTGGAAACATCCAGAATTCAACTGGACAAAGACCTGAGCAACCTGACCTATAATCAAAGCTATCCCTGCTTTGAGCAGGGTCCTCCCCAGGTCCCTCGAGCCTCCATTATTCTGCAATCCCACGTACCACACAGATGCGGGACTCCAGGTCAGCAGAGACAGAAAGGGAATGAAAGATGTAGTGATTTGGCTCATAATAGAAGTCTACTTCATCCAGCTGCAGGATAGGGGGGGAGAACTTCTCAAAGCCATCAGGGAACCTGAGAAGGCAGGAAGACGTGAGAGGTGGCCAGGAACTTCAGAGACTCCCAAACCCCCAGAACAACCTCTGTAGCCCCGCAGGTGACAAGGAGGGCTCCCTACCATGGACAGCCTCAGGGAAGGACAGTCACAAGAAGGCAACAAAGACCTGCAGCCTTGGCCCCAAGAGGGAACCCAGCCTGAACGAGGGGACCTGTCTGGACTCCCTGTCAGAGTAAAGCTGGCCCACACGAAGGGCTGGTTGTCCCAGCTGGGACAGGACCCTGGAGAAGCTCATGTCAGAAACAGAGCCAGGTGACCTCCAAACAATGGCTCACCTGATGATCACCTCAGATTCCTTGTCCACAGGTTTCAGCACTGGCCTGCAAGAAGAGAAGACATATAACCAAGGTGCCCTGCACTGTGGGTCTGCTCCCACACCAGAGGCCCAGGTAGAGTCTGTAGCTCTGTGACACCTTATCCTAACCAATCCTCTGGACCAGAGACAGGCACCCAAAGAGCCCAAACCACAACTGTATCTGCCAAGTACCCTGGGAACCTCCATTTCTTCCCATGAGCACTGCCCCTTTCCCACCTCCAGAGAGGAGCAGGATAGGCACTCACAGCTTCTCCAACAGCTTGAGCTTGCTCTGGACTTGGGATGCTCGGTTGGCATTGTAGCGAAAGCGGTCAATGAAAACCTGCGAGAGAGAAAAGCATCAGAGCCCCAAGTCCCCTTCAGCACCAGCCACCCTGCTCCACTGCCAAACCTACAGCAATACATCCACTAAGGCAGACAGAAAGGGACAAGGCTGGGAGAAGAATGCCCCAGCTCCACTGGCTTCTCCCAGTACCTGGATGTGCTCTCGGTACTGCTGCTGGGCTTCATACTCTCGCTGCTGGTTCTTCAGCCGCTCCTCCTTGATCTTCATGAAGTTCTCAAAGTCCCCACGGTACATGTCCAGCCGCTGCGAGTGCAGGTGGATGATGTCCGTGGCCACCGCGTTCAGGAAGTTCCTGTCGTGGGACACCACGAGGATGGTCGACTGCCAGGTCTGGAGGAGACAGAAAAAGGAGGGCCTGAGCACCATCCAGCCAGAGCACAGGGGTTGGTCCCACCATCCAGGGAGGTGAGGACATCTCCCTCCCTCACCCTTTCTCTGTATCAAGGCCTTCTGCCACCCCCTACCTGTAGGTAGCTCTCCAGCCACAAAATTGCCCTCACATCCAGCATGTTCGTTGGCTCTGAGGGAAGGGGAAAAGACACAGGTCAGGAGGGATGGGGATGGCTGGATTATATTTTTTTCCCATAGGAAAGCCTATTGATGTGCATTGGGGAGGAAAGAGCCTGAGTGGGGACCTTCCCCGCCCAGCTCAGGGGACTCATGTGCAGGGTAGGATGAGGTGTGGGCACAGGGGCTGAGGCTCAGGCAGGGATCCTCCCCCCACTCCACACTGGTACACAGACCCTGGTGCCCCACAGCAGCATCTCACCCAGATTCCCTACCCAACCTGGGCATGCTCTGCAGTGAAGAGACTGCCCCCAGCACAGACTGGCAGCCAGGGTGCATTCCAGGGACTGGCAAGGGAAAGGGAACAAAACTTGGGGCAGGATGACATGCAGACCACCTGGTCAGGGCACAGGGCAAGGCTCTGCTGAGCACAGTGAGAGCTGCTGCCCAGGCAGACTTCCCTGTGCCACTGCTGCCAACCACACTGCCAGGCCAGCCCTTCACACAGGGCTATTTTGAGCAGGCAGATAAAGGCCATGGCATGTTCCCAACCCCAGGAAGGGCACAGGCAGGCCCAGCAGTGTCAGAGGAGGACTCACAGTATCAACTTACCATCCAGCAGAAGGAGATCTGGCCTAGGGAAAATAAGACATGGATATCAGAAGCAGAAGGAGCACAGGGTCAGTGCAGAGTGTCTCACCACAAACAGAGCTGCAGTGCCTCCAACAGCCCCCACCCTGAGAGCCTGGGTTGAGAGGACCCCCAGGCACCACCCCTGTACCTCCCAGCACGGACAACAAGGAGGCTTAACCCCACAGCATGAACACCCACCTGGCAAACAGGGCTCTGGCTAAGGCCAGTCTCATTCTCCAGCCTCCAGAAAACTCTCTGAGGAGAGAAGATGCAGAGAGGGGCTACTGTTCAACACAGAACCACTCTGTGTTTGCCTGCCTGCAGGATCCCTGCTCCCCCATGGCTCTTTTGACTCTGCTGTCACCCTGAGGCAACTTGTCCCTGCACAGACTTCAGGCACAGCACAAGATCTGTGGTCCAGCAGGAAGGTGGCAGGAAACCACAGGCATCCCCAGGGCAGGAGAGCACATTGGACGGGCAAGAATAGACCCTTGCTCTTCCTTACAGCCACAGCAGTGCCTGGGGGCTCACTTGGAACGTCTCCCCAGCCCCATCACTGCCTCAGTGCCCAAAGTTTGGAAACTTACTTGGTTGTCTGTTGTTGCATCTTTGCATTAAAGCCCAGCCCAGCAAGAATGACGGATGCCCTGGAGAAAAGGGGAGAGAATTGGAATCCAGCTACAGCATCCAACAGGAGAGCACAGTCCAAGGTCTCAGACCCACAATCACCAAGGAAACTCTGCTTCATATTTTAAAGCCATTCTGGTGCAGAAAAACTTTCCTGCACACCCGAGAGAAGCACTTGGCTAGGAAATGCAGCCCAGCAGGGCACAGCATTCACATGAAGTCCCAGGAGATTTTCAAGGAGTTTTCATCTCTTTGTCCAGGAAAAGAGTCACACCACTACTACCATCCCAAAAACGCTCCCCAGGCACCAGGAACCTAGGAAGGTCGGAAGCAGCAGCAGCAACAATACAAGCCATTTGGGGCAAAAAAGTTCCTCCAGCTTCAGTGGAAAGCTCAACTATTCCTAAACCAGCAGAGCTGTGACAGAGAAGAGACAAGAACAGCAGGGAAAACCCCACATGCTGGATCCCAGGGCCACAGCATCACCATTCCATACCCCAAACCACTGCTCAGCTCTGGCCACGCCAACACACAGTGGTGCTCACAGGGCTGTCTCACCTTGCTGGGGCCTTGTCTGCCTCAATCTCCTCCAGCTTAGCGTAGATCTCTGATAGTCTGGCACCTTCCATCCCTTCTCCCCTAGGGCAGAAAAAAGAGGAGTGTGTGGGACTCACCAAGTCAGGGTTTGAGTGCTGGGGGAGGCTGATCTCCCCAGATAGAACTAAGGTGGGCAAGATGCAGCCTAGCCCTGCCAGAGCCCTTATCTGCAAGTGAGAGACCTCAGAACGAGACCTCGTGGTCAAGAGGCCACAGAAGGGCTGGAAATCCAGGGGACCAGCTCACCTGCCAGCACTGATCTTGGCTGTCAGGTCCCTCTCCTCCCGCAGCAGGCTCTCACGAGTGGTGTCACACTCCAGCACACTCTGCAGGGCCGGTGTCTCATCCCCTGCCACCTCCTGCTCCACGTGCAGGATGCTGATGTGTGAGGGGATGCGCAGGCTCTGGCTGGCGATCATCTTCAGCAGCGTGGTCTTCCCCAGCCCATTCCTGCCCACCAGCCCGTAGCGCCGTCCGAAAGCCAGGTTCAGGTCTGCTCCCGTCAGCAGCACACTGAAGCAAGGGAGCAGGCAGGTCCCTGGTCACTGTCCCGTGGAGAAGGGATAACTGACAGCCCCCTGCCCCTGGTGTATTTCAGGCTGTGCTGGAGCCAAGCAACCATCACAGGCTTCTCCTGCCAAAAGCCGAGAGGGTCAGCGCCCACCTTGCTTCCTGATCTTTGCCACAGCCTCTGTAATTTCGCAACTGCTCTCTAATCCAGTCTCAATCCCCCACGGTCCAAAATCCCAGCCAGGGTCTGTCCCACATCCCCAGCGCACTCACCGCTCACCGAAGGACACATCGAAGTTCTCGATGCGCACATCATACGACTTGTTCTTGCCTGAGGACTCCATGCGAGTCTCCTTCTTGCTGGAAGCTTGGCTGGCAGACGCCTCCTCAAGGACTCTGCAGACAGGCAGAACACTGAGAGGGGACTCAACAGGAAAGCTCTGGTCCAGCCAGACCCAAGCCATGCTCAGCAGAGCAGGTGGGGATGTTCAAAGTGCCCTGCATACTCACACGGGGCCAGATGACTTCAGGGAATCCCGCTCCAGCCTCTTGTCCTGCTTGGCTTTCAGCCTGGCTTCTGCCTTCTCCAGTTTCTTGGCATTCACCATCTGGGACACAGAACAGAGTTTGAAGAAGAGAGAGCATCTTCAGCAAAACCCCCAGAAGCCCAGCTCTGGGAGAAAAAAGATCAATCAACCTCTCAAGCCTGGAAGAAAGGGAGAGAGGAAGGACAGGGAAACTGGGACAGATTCAAGTGTATTTTGAGGAGGCTAATCAGGCCAGGAAGCTACCTCAGGAATGAAGTCCTAAATCAACAGCTCACACACAAGTTCTGCCTCAGCAAGGCAGAGGTTTTGGCTGACCCTATCCTACAGTCAGTTTCTGTAGTTCCAGGGACCTGCATCAGCCAAGTCACTTCAACAGCAGCAACATGCTATCCCAGTGCCTCTTCTGGTATACCCTGCATCCAACCCCTGAAGTGCACCATGAGGTGCTTCCCTTCCCAGCACATTAAATATTAGCCAGTTTGGAACAAACTCTTCTTGAGCAGTGGATCAGAGACGAAAAGCATTTAATTAACCCTGAAGGCAAGAAGGCGCCAAGTGTTTTAACCTGGCTTCTGGTCTTGGCCAGACTTTCAGCCCACTCCAGCTTATTCCTGCATCAAGTCAAATATTTGTGGCTGACCAAGAACACTCCTAGATATTTCTAGGCAACTCTGCAGGCACTGGAGCACGTTACAGACCTGCATGCCAGACTGAAGAGTGTCTTGTTACTAGAGCTGTGACCCCACACCTAAAGACAAAGTCATTCTGTAAACCCAGTCACCCAGTTTTCTGAATCTCCCAGTAAGACAATTCATGTCTCCAAAGCCTGATAGGCCTCCTGAGGCCTTCTCTGAATTGTCTCCCAATTTTTCTGAAGATCCTTTTTTGAGTTGCAGACACGAGAGCTGGAAAGTGAATCCAGCCGCAATGGCTCTGGTGCCAAAATCAGCCACAGCTGCCAGTTTTTGCTTCAGACTCCCGTTCAGACATGTGGGAATCGTGTTAGGTCTCAGCCTCCAAGTGAAGGGTTCTCATCCTCAACACATTAACGTATGGAAAGGGAGCTCAGTGAGGGACCAGCCTGGCAAAGACCCTGCCCATGCAGTACAGCTACTGCCACCCTTGCTTTGTGGATGTACAACTGCTCCTCACTCGTGCTCAGGCTTTGGCACATCCAACACAGACAGCAAGCCAGGCTGCTCCTGAGCAGCTACACATTCCATCAATACAGATGTCCCAATTTCCTCAGGTCATGGAGTGGAACTACTTCCAAACTTCTCTGCTGCTGATCTTATTTCCCAAACCACAACAATCTACAGCTGTCTCTAGAGCCAGGCTTATAACCCCCCTGCAGTAGCTCTCCACTAACTTCCCACCTGTAACATCCCCACATCTTGCCATTACCCAGGACTTTACCCCTCACCAAATAATCAAGATGTCATCCAAGGACATCCTATTTTCTCAATCAAAGGCCTTGCTGTAGGAGCCAAAGGTCCTCACAAAAGTCAAGAGTCACTAAGAAATTACAGAAAAACAGATCTCGTCAAATTAATAAGCTGCTAACTCACACTGAGCCTCCTCACCAGACCAAGGTCAAACGTTCCCCAAATGACAGAGAGCCTGACAAGGAAGAGCAGTACCCCCTGCAGCTGTACTTCTAACCAGGATGCTGCCTGCCTCAGCTGCTCTCTAAGGATAAGGTGACTGGAGCAGGGCAGGCACCTGCAGCCCCACGTGCCAGCTGTTCCCACAAGGAAGGGCACAGCCCTCACTTACCGAGGTCTGGCCTCTCTTCAGCAACAGCCCCGGCAGCAGATCCGCACTGGTGTCGCCTGCAAAGGAGACGGTGGGGTTGGCTTGGTGAGCACGTGTGGCGGCAGGGAGGCTCTGAAAAGCTCGGCCTTAATGACCACCCATGCCCAGACACGACTGATCCCTCTCCCGACAGGATGAAGAGACCAAAGGGCATCTCTCCACCTCCACCTTCACCCCACCTCACCCCGCGGGCACTGCTGCCCAGAGCTCAGCAGCAGAATGAGAAAGAGTTGTATGCCTGTGAGGGAGAGCCTGAGGCTCCCCTCGCCAAGGTCAGGTGAGCACACGCAACGCCCCGACCCCTTCCGAGCTCCATCACCCTTATTGGCAGGACGTGAGCCTCGGGCACCACTCACCATATCCATCAGTGATCTGGGAAAGCTGGATGGGGGCATCCAGCAGCACCTGGCTGCAGCGCTGGGCTTGGCCCTCGTCCCTGCGGAGAGGAGAAGGAGCCCTGAGGGTGAGGGGCGTGCGTGGGGTGAGGGGGTGCGAGGGGGATGCCGGGGGCCCTTACAGCTGCAGGGTGTTGAAGAGGCGCTGGCAGATCTCCCTGATGGCGCCGTCGTCCTTGGTGTCCTGCGACACCTCCCGCAGCAGTTCGCCCACCGCCTCCTGCAGCTCGTCCACCGACTCGAAGTCCGCCCCGCTGCCGTGCAGGATTCCTGCGGGCACACGGCGCCGGCGCTGCACACCCCGCCGCTGTCGCGACAGGTGGCACCCTCCCGCTCCCGCTCCCGCTCCCGCTCCCCGTACCCCACCCCTCCCCGGCCGCCTGTCGCGATTCGGGTGCTGCCGCCTGTCGCCACAGCGGGGAGGTGTCGCGACATGCGGTGCGGGGGGAGGCCGAGCCACAACGGGCAGGCGAGAGGCGCTCACCCGTCACGTAAGCGAAGAGCTCGCCGTCCAAGTCGGGGAACTCGGAGCGGAGGATGTCGGCGCAGGACGCCATGGCGGGGCGGGCCCGCCCCGCGGAGCCGCCGCCGCTCGAAACCGGAAGGGATGGCGGACGCTGCCGGGAAGGAGGCGGGCGGACGCCATGGCGCGAGGGCCGCCGGGAGATGTAGTCCGGGTCCTACTGCGCCTGCGCACTACGGGCCAGGAGTGGGGATCGCAGCGCCACAAGTCGGGGCAGCGGCACCGCGAGCGATCGAAGCGGCCGGGACGGGCCCAAGGCCCGCTCAGCCCCTGCTTGTCCTGGCACCCAGGGAAAGAGGCTTTGGAATGTTTTTCTTCCTTCTTTTAAAAAAAGTTTCTGCTTTTAAACCACAGCCAAGACACGGCAGGTTGAGGTTTAGGTTTTAATTTTTTAATCCACCGATGGGGAATGACCACTCGGCCACCCTCATCTGCTCACAGACTGAAGACAGAGGGGCTGAGCCAAGGACCAGGTCCAGCTGCTCATCAGTTGCTGGTTCCCTCAGCTACCCCACACAGCGCCCACCTTGGACCCTGCCAGCAAAAGCCAAGTTAAAAGAGGAAATGGCTTTTGAGTTTTTTTCAGGTGCACACAAGGAAAGATGACCGTTATTCTCTTAAGCCTGGCTTGGGCACAGGAGCTTGACTTACAGGGGGCTGGACACACTCCAGCAAGTTCAGTTCATCCCAGCTGCAGCCCCAAGGAAAGTCCAGAGCTTTGTCCTTTCTCCAGGGACCTGCAGCACTGGCACAGCTGGAAACAAAAGCATCACTTGTCCTTTTCACCTACTAGCGCCCAAGCAGCCCAGGACTGGGGAAGCAGCACAAGCAAGCCCCAAGACATTGTGGCACAGGCCCAGGGCACAGCCCAGGCTCTTGCAGCACCAGTCCCAAACAGCAGCGCAGGCAGCCTTCTCCATTCTACATACTTTATTAGATTCAGAGCTGGACAAATCACAAAGTGTACAAAATGGAGACCACACTACCAGAAGCAGGATTGTGGGTTGCAGCAGCATTCCTATGGCCCAGAAGCATTTGGAAGAAGTGTGGAGAGGGCAGGCTGGGTCAGGGGGCTCTTACTGCCAACTGCATTTGAGATGCCTTGAGGACAGACCCTGTTCACATCCTGACAGAGCTCAGCTGACCCACACTCCCTGGGACAGTGGGGCCATGTCTCCAATTTGTTTGGAAAGGACAGACTGGCTCACGCCAGCAGTGGGTCAGTGTAAATGCTCCAAGGACCTGAAATGCTGTGCTACCCACATACACACCAGCAAGAGCCTAAACCCTCATCCTTTTTGGTCACAAACCTTCCCACACAGGACTCTATACTGACAACTTTGCAAGAAATAAGGTGGTGGTGAGATCTGGTGAGCCCACCATCTCCTGTGGTGGGGGACTGACAAACTCACCACCCCAGACATCTCAGACTGGCCAGCAATATCTACCACAACAGCAATAGCTAGTACAGAAGCCAGGGTAACTTCAACTCAGATTTGTCCAGTCTATGTTTAGGTCTATTCTACGAGTACATATGCACAAGAACTTCAAAAATACTAGGATATGATGCAAGTAGTGAGACACCAACAGAAGAGGAGTTTAATGGTGGACGTTCCCTAGAAAGATCACGAGAGGATGGGAGTTAGACTAGCCCTTGCCCACCCTGGGACGGGGAGCAGGAGGCTGACTGCACCCCTGCACACAACTGGGTTCTGAACTTCATCTGCAGCGTGGATGGTAACTGAACACAGGCAGGCGAGTCTGCTCCCGGGGTGAGCCACAGGGTCTTTCAATCTGCGTCGAGGGGCCAGGCAGACATCTCTGAATGTAGCTGAAGACCGAGGAGAGGCAGAGCATGGCTTGGAGAAGAGGGAGCCCGCTAGCCTGCTGGGGCTAGCATCTGGTCTCGTAGATCCCACTCCTGCCGATGTATCTCACCCATTTTATCACATCGTGGTCACTGTAGTTCAGCTTTGGCTCAAAGACTTTCAGGTAGCGCACCTTCAGCCCAGAGGGTGCAAATGGGACCTATTGAGAGAGAGAAAGGCAACAGAGAGCATTGGAATGGGGGTAAGATCCTCTCCGTGCACAAATGCTGGAGGTCTTCCAGGCAATGTATCTAGAAATGGACATCAAGAGCCACTGTTCCCTTCCCTGCTGCCGGCATGCACGGTGTGAGACTCTTGCGGCTCTAAGGGCAATTTTTTCCCATTAGCTTTGCCATCTGGCTGACCTCACCTGCCAGCTTGTGACAGGGAATGCTCAAACCTGTGTAACTCCCAAGAGAGACTGACAAAGCTTCTCCATGGTTGGGTCATCTTGAAAGGCAGACAGGCACTCACCTCAAAGTTCATGGAGATGGGAGGCCGAGCCCACTTCTTCTTGTCATTGGTGGGCAGCAGTTCAATCTCCGCACTGATTTGGGATTCCTTCATTCCAGCCATACGTTTTATCCTGTTGGAGAAAGCCCAGAAGTGAGGAGGTGTCAGAATTTATTCTCCCCTTCACTACATAATCTCAGGGCAGACAGGAGCACTAAACAGAGCCTGCCTCCCCCCCCAAGGCCTGCTCCTGCAATATCCCAGCCCCAACACACTCACTTACTTCCAGACAATGGCATTCTCACTGGCCTTGTACTTCGCCTTCCCTTTCATGCAGATGACTTGCACTCCACTGGTATTGAGAGGCGTTGGGATCCGGACCTGGAAGGCACAGTCTGGTGAGCAGGGGCAAGGAAATTGCAGTTGCAGCCTGGGCATTCTGGGCAGTCTCAGACCGCCTGTCCTGGATCCCTTGACCCTTCTCTTTCCCAGCTCAGGGCCCAGAGAACATCAGCTATCACAAGGCATCCTATGCTACCTATCCAGTTTCTTGCTTTCAAGTACAGGTTCACAGTTCCATAATCCACAACAGTCAGTAAGGAATAGGGCAGAGATGTCCATGCTGCAGGAAACCTGGCTAACATTGGGAAGGTGAACTCAGGAAGGATGCCAGGCATTGCAGCAGACTCTGGACAGCCCAGCCTCACAGCAGCAAGCCTTCTCAGATGGGGACTAAGCTGCAAAGCCACCCCCAGCCTGTCTTACACAGCTCACAGCCTGCTGCCTGACATACCATCAGATCATGCAGACAGAAGAAGATGACATTTTCACAGTGGCCGAGAAATTAAGTGAACAGTTGCTCCAGGGATGGAATGAGGTCCCTGCCAAGGCAGCTGTGCAAATGAAAACAGCTTCCATCTCACTACTCTACAGCAGCTCCCTCCCACAACACAGCAGCACTGCACATCTAAGGGATACTCAGTTTTTTAGCCCTGTTCAAGCTTGAAGACTCATCTGTGAGGACTCCACTGCAGCAGACATAAACTAGAGGCATGATTTCCAGGCACAAGATACCACAGGTTTTACTTCTCTTACCTCTATCTTCTGGGCCAGCAAGGAAGGTTTGAAATTTGATTTGATCACCACCTTCACTTCCAGCTTGGTCCGACCCACCTCTCGCACCAGTGGGATCACACGGAAGGGAAGGATAATGTCCTTAGTGGTTCGGTATCTGCAGGGATGCAAGGTACAGTGAACTCTGAGGAGGAGTTAACTCCCTTATGCCTCCAACTATTACCCTCCTAAAGAGACAGCCTCTGAATACAGCAACCAGCTTAAAAACATCAGCTAGAAAAGGAAACATCCCAGAAGGAAACAGCAGTTAAGATTTGTGCTGCTGCAGGGCAGCAATGGCTTCTTGTGTCTCAAGTTTTATATCTGGTTTCTGCCAACAGCCCTGTTCAAGGACACCAGTTTTAAACACTAAAAGCAAGAGATACAGCAAGTTCAAAAGTATGAAAACCCACATGAAACACTATGGTTGTGGCAAAGAAAACTAACTATGCAGCAGGGCTTCTACATTTGTAACAGACAGATTTGTGGGACACCCTACAGATTCCACTCTGAAAAAGTGGTTATAAGTGTGTATTTCTTAAGTGCTCAAGGGTTGCAAGTCTGCCTGGCAGCAGCAACACTACAGTAGCAGCATGCAGATGCCAACACCAGGCTGTTCACACCCTACTCACAGTACCTCATGAGTTCAAATTCTCCATCTGGTGGAATGAAGCTGATGCTCCTCTCAGAATCAAACTTGCTGAGCCTCACACACTGGTGGAAAGTGCAGTCATCAATGGCAATTGACTGTTTGCCGCTAAAAACACAAAACACAGTTAGAGAAGCACAAGCTGCAGCTCTGGTATCTTGGTGCAGTCAAAGTCTTTCCAGGCAGAAACTACTCTACTGAGCAAGTTGCCATCACAGGTGACCAGGAAATGGGGAGGTAGGGAGAGATTTAGGGGACAGCAGCCTCTTGGCTCAGACTTTCCTTGTTTCACCACCACAAAAATCTTATTTCAGGAAGCTTGTTTGGAATTTTCTGCCTCCTCTCCCCAAGGAGGAGAGATCTTAGAAGAGCACCCTTCTGTCATAGCCAGCAACACAATGCTTGGGTCTGCCTGCCAGCAGCACTCAGTACTGCAAAGGCAACTCCGCCAGCCCAAGTCTCACAGCACAGTTCAAAGGAGAGAAAACACTTTCCTGTCCACAAAGCTATCCCACTGCCACACAGCCAGGAAATGCCACTTTCAGAGTCTTCCTGTTCAGAAATCTCTTCACAGCTGTTCATTTCCACAGTGCCAGCAGGTGGTTTGATTCCGAACCAAATTGCCAAAACCATGATATTGTGACATACAAGTCTGTATCTCTCCTAAAAATATAAAGACCTACCACCTGTCCATGTAGGCGCACTAGCCTACCCTGCCAGCACTGAACTTTTGCCAGGTACTAATTCCTGAGAACACAGGTCCTAGGCCAGCCAAAACCCCTCAGCTACTGAGAGGGACCAGAAGGCAGGAGCAACAGAAGAAGCAGCAGTGTATCATTATGGTATCTAGGCTGCCTCAGCTGCTGGAAGCAACAATACAACCATGCCAATATGCCAAGATAGTGTGAAAACTACAGCAGGTTCAGCTGTCCTAGGAACCACCGCTACCTACACAAAGGGAAAGCAGACTCATGCCAGGCCGTCTGGCTGTCTAGTTACACAACCACCAGTGATGTGGTTTGTGCTTCAAAAGGAGGAGTTAGTCCTTCCTAATCTGTTGCCCAGATGACAACCAACATTAGCCAACTAATTCCTATTTCTTTGGAAAACAGCTAGGAAAGCCCTCTGCCTAGCACTGTTCCAGGTCTCAGGCAGCATTACTCAGGGTTGGCCTTGCCACAAGCTAGATCCCAAAAAGCAACTGGCAGCAGCTGTCTCTTTTGGTCACCTCATAACTAAATGCTTCTGTAGAGTAACAACTCCAAGCTGGAGATGCCCACTGGATAATCACAGCTAGCGAGAACCGCCTACCAAGAATCCCAGGTCATCTTACTTCTGTAACTCAGAAAAATACTGTATTTTCTGGCAAAGGCAGTTGGCACAGGAGCTTTGGGACAGTGTACTGACTCTTCAAGGCCTGTGCAGTTTATATTTTCATTAGAGTAAATCCTCACTGGGGCCATCAGCCACCTCAGGCTCACCCATTTTACTAGCTCAATTCAGGTACAGGAAAGATGGCTTAAAGGTGACAGTGAAGTGATAGCTCTTGGCTTGGTTCTGAGAGAAAAGGCAAATAGCAGCTCAGCTTCATGTACAGGAACCATCATGGAAAGTGTCTGAGATCCAAGTTACATGCACAAGTCACACGAAGCAAGAGACAGGGGGAGAGCAGAGTGCACACACAGCTGAAGCAGATTATCTACCTTCCCAATTCACTGGGGGTCAGCAAAAAAAAACAAAAAACAACCAAGAGAAATACAGATGAGTTGCAAATGGTTAGTGAGAGGAAAGAGGCAGTCATGTTGTTTTTATCTCTTCACCCCAAGGAGGAAAGCTGGAGAAGGCATAAGAGCTGTTTTCAGCTTCAATGTGGGTACTGACTGAGGTGCAGCTGGGTGGGAGGGTAGCTGGGCTCTCTGAAAGAATGTGCCTCCAACTCACACAGCCACTGATCACCTGTAATCTGCAGGAGGGACTTCCCCAGTCTTTGTCAGTCGTTCTACTTCATGGGAACAGTCCAGGTAAAGCAGGCACAGGGATTCTTTCACTATTCCTTGGGAGCACTGCTACTGCTTTTATGACTAAGAGTCTCTGCACTGAGCAGAACTGCTAGAGATACAGATTATGGGAAAATCCATCTTGGGGAAATATTTCCAGGTGCAAGAACTCTACACTTCAAATTATGTTTGAATCTTAATACTTAAAGAGCTGTAGAGCAGGCCTCTGTTTTGAGGCCCTCAGGCTGGTAGCTTGCATGACAACTGATCTACCCAAAGTTAGTAGCATCTGAAAGGAAGAAAAAAACCCCAGCTTTTTGTCTGTCAGGTCAGAAAAGCTATTAAGGACTGCCCTTTCATAAGAGTCCCTGGGGGCAAGTGGTCACCAGGTCCAAACCTCTTACCTCTTCCCAGTTTCATCTGCAGTCCCTTTGCCCTGTTTTTCAATGACAATCTTGTCATTCATGCCAAACTTGCACTCTGGCATTCCACTCAGATAACTCTTCATCACCACTCTGCCAGAGACATGGGCACTCAAAACCTGACCTGGTTAGAGAAGATCACAGTTCAGAACACTTACAAGAGTCACCACTCACGAACCTTGAGCAGGAGAAGGATGCCAGCTCAACACCTCCTACTTACCCTGTGGGGACATTAAGAGATTCACACTCTCCAGCACATCAAGAAAGAGTTCATTGCGACGGTATTTGATTCCTTCACGTCTCCATCCAATCTGTCCAGTCACCTGGCTGGTGATCTGGGACTGCTCTTCCTTAGTCTGAAGGGAAGAAATGACATCTTAGACATAAATAAATTCCTCTAAATGAATTCAAAGACTAAGAAACCTTGCTCTAAATCTAAGAGCAAACCATTTATTATACATAAATGCTTTTGTTACTTAGATTCAGGTGCTGTCACACCTCACATGATTTGGTCACTCTGTCCTCAGGACATCAAATTCTATGCCTAACCAAGAATTTGCCATAGCAACAGGAGGGAAAGTTGTTCTGTTTTGCTAGCAAGTCCATTAGGATACCTCTTAGTGCAGGGAGGCATGGGCTCCACCAATGGCATTTAAATCATGTCTCAGACTGTCACATCAATCCATATTAAGCAGAGAAGCTTATCATGGATTGATATAGCAATTCACACCCTTATCCAACATGAAACCCCAGGGCCACAAGAGAGCTAATCCCCAAGGCCTGTTTCTTAATAACTGCAGTCATTAGAGTTACATACCAACACTAACCTACCATGCATCCCATGCATCTAGCAGCACCCAGGCTCTAAGCCTCTGAAAAGCACCACATCTTGTTATGAGAGGCACAGAGAGGTTTCCTACCTGATGCTACAGGTGGGGTCCAGTCACACGCAGAAAGTCAAGAAGTAGGTGTATAGTAGCAAGAGCAGTGTAGACAGGGTTAACAGGCAAGCAGGCCAATAGCAAGAGAAGGGAGGAAGGGAGAAAGAGGCAGATTAGGCTTAAGGCTACCTGAGGACAATAAAAAAGCAGGTCAGCTCTTTGTTAATTAGGTAGCTAATTAGCACAAACAAGATGAAGGTTTTTGTTTTAGCTCCCTGCAGGAAACCAGGCACTTCAAGCAGTGAAATGAATTTTCAGACTTGGCCCATTATTGACAATCCAAACACAAGGTGGAGCAGAGGGAGCAACAGGCAAAACACTACTCCCAGAAATGTTTCTATGCAGAGCAGGCTCGTGCTGGTGTTCCTAATGCAAATCCTGGATGTTTAACGTGTCACAGATGCCCAGACTATGGGAAATACCAGGCACTTTGGGTCCTGTATAAAGTGATATTCTCGCTAATTCTGCTCTTTCATCACAACAACTGCACAAGACACAAGTGGGTTCTCCCACGGCAGCCTTGCAATGAGCCCACAGGGTGGCAGTACCAAGTACCTCTCTTGTCTGTCCCACAAAAAAAAGCACTGCCTTATCCGCCTTGTTCAGGCTTTGGAGAAACGTGTAGATTTAATACCCAGTGCTTTGTTTTCCAAAGGGACACTAATCATGAGATGACATTCTCATCTCCTGCAACACCACCAGTACCAAGAACCTAGAGTGACTGAATGGATCTTGAAGCAGCTGCTGAAGTTGAGACCATCCAGCAGCAGGAGTATTCCCTGAGGGAGGCAATGAAGGCACCTGGCTCTGGAATTTCTCAGGTGCGGGTGCTTCCCACAGCTGGACAAATAAGTCAGCTAAAATGGCCCAAGAATACACACCTTGTGCTGAGTTGCCAGCATGCTGACTAGGTTAAATACAGCCAACTACCAGCAGGTTTCCTGGGATCTTCCAGCTGGTGGTGGCCCTCTGCCCACTTTAAAAAGCAACACCAGCATCTTAGTGATAAAGACTATCTGTGGTTTGGGGAAATGCTGTAAGTAAGAGTTGACCAACTCACATGCTCAGAAATCACTTGAAAGGGAAGACAATTACAGTGTACATCTAGTTAATGAAGTTTGGGCAAATGCAGATAGCATGTTTAGAGTGAGAACAGTACGTGAAGCACAACTACCTCAAGCTGTAAGAGCAAGGTTCAGCCTTTGTTGGAGGAAGATATCCAAGCCAATGGCTTCATCAGTTCTGCTACAGGACATCAGCACAGCCTGCAGTCCTACCATCTGGTAGTGGGCTACTTCAAGTGTAGGGACTAGAAGTAAAACTGTGTTACATACCAACACCTTCTAAAACCTGGTGGCACTTCACTCCATTCCCAGAGCACACAGCTATTTCCTTGGCAAGCAGTGCAGCAGTTTCAGACACACTTTCAAAGAAAATAAAGCAGATCTTGTATTCCAAGATCACCTGCCCTGGAAAGACCACTGTAGCCATACAGGGAGGGCATTCAGACCACAGCAGCTCAGTATGCTTCAAATCTTTCATTGAGAACAAAGTCAAAAAGTCAAGTTTGGAAAGTCTGCCATAAGTGGATTTTGCTCCTGGAATTCCTCAGGACACAAGCCCAAGGAAAGCATAATCAGGAACTAAGCAAACATAGGGAACACAGATGATAGACCATTCAGACCCAGATTTTCATCCAGGGTGCTTGTGTAAAGTGGCTCTAAGCCAGTGAGGAGCTGAAGGCTAGAAGTACCAGAGTAGAGAGCAGACAAGGAAACATGGCAGGTACTGTTTCAACTGGTGCCCTTGCCATCCTCTGCCTGCAATGGTTTACTTTTGCTTTTTAAACTGGGCTGCATAAAATACCAGTATTAAGCAGAACTGCTTACTTGTGTAAAGTTGAAAACCAAACTCTTTCTAAGGAAAGGACTAAACCTGTTGTTGAATTAAGCATGATGCTGTGACAGTGGTTTGCACACAACCAGTACAAGAGTTTGTGTAAAACCAACAAAAGCAAAAAAAGAGCAAGGGAAGGAAGTGAGGGTGGTGGTTAGTTTTGAGTTTTTCCAGGAACAGGAGCTGATTCAGCTATCTTCAGTGCTGACTGCCCAAACTGTCAGACTGCAGAAGGCCAGAGATTTACATTAGGACCCGTGATGGGGACTGAGACCGGATGCACTCACATCTGGCCATGTTGCAAAACAGTTTGTTGTTCTAGCAGGAAGTATGTTGCTCAGGGGCAGCTTCTCTCTCACCTCCTCTTGAAATGCAGTTAGTCTTGCTACTAGATTAAAAGTTTAAAAAGGAATTCTCAGGAAATCAGTGCTGATGAACTGGGTTGAAACAGAGCCACCAGAGACTCAGACCTCTGCTAACCTAAACAAGAACAGACACTGTGCAGGCTCTTGTTTAGTCCTTTGCTTCTGTTTGCACCTGAGGCTGAAGCTTTACTCTGCCACAGACTGCTTCAGTACAGACTCACAGTTTTTTTTTTCCTGACCCATTGCTATACAGGGGAGAGGACCGACTTTTAGCCTAAGTCCTCATTATTGACTTGCACAGCTTTGTCAGATGGACAAGGTGAACAATATTCCTTGGGGACATGAAAACAGACCATGAGTTTCCTTTGAATTCAGAGGTTGAGCATGAGCTTATGACACAGGAAGCCTAGTTTTGAGGGCTGTACCTGGAGTAGGATTAGAACTAGTTTAAACACATTCCCCAAACCAGTCCAACTAACCATCTTTTTCCCAACATGTCATTTATCTTCTAACTCCATGTAAACTTTGTTGCATGGGTTAATACTATGCTAAAAGCACAGCAGAGATTCTCATCTCTAACATAAGAAAGCTCAGGCTGTACTGACGCTGACCTGCAAGGATGTTACAGGCAGAGACAGCAACACGAGCTTCCTGACTAACAGCAAGATTCACAAGGCTGAAGAATACTTCATTATAAGGCAGGCATGAAATCCTGACAGCTCAAAGCACTGAAGGCTGGTGGAGAACAGACCTGCTCAGTGAGATTCACATGCAAAAGAGCAACTTCTGGTTCAGCAAGTAGATTTGTTTATCCTCTCAGAAGCTGACACAGAGCAGAGCCTGAAGCCAGCAATCATTTACATGCAAGGGACTGACATTATCCTAGTTCTGGGCTCTTCCTCCTCTATCTTATTGTGCACCAAGGGAACATGAGGTAACAGTGCAGGGACACCTAGAACAAGGTGCCACTGAGATACACCCTGCCAGGATGTTCTCAATCTGTTCAGGTACCTTCCCTCCATATGGGTCAAATGGTTAGATGGCAATTAAGACCATACTCTCTAGAACAGGCTTAGCAAAAATTAACCAGCGGAGCAGTGCTGTACCCCAGATTCCTGATTACCTGACTCTTGATGCCTTGCTGAGTGATGAAAGTCTTCAGGGCCCCTGTTTCAGAGTTCTGAGGATAGCCAAAGTCCAGGATTTCTGAAGAAGGGTAAAAGGTTAGTTCAGAACTACAAGGTATAAACACATCAACTATGCTAACCGTTCCTATAAGGACAGAGGCAACTAGTGCAGATACTGCTTACATACTGAATTTCTGGATAAGTTGCTGTAGCATTCCTTACCAAGAGAAAATCATTATTGCTACACTGAGTTCCTAGAGCAATACTTTGGAGACGAGGGGTGATGGAAAGCTGTCCAAGTGATGAACTTGCCAGTGTTTAAACACAACTGCACCTCAGGACTAAATATCAACTAACTTAGTCATGTGCACAGGGCACTCTGAGGAGTTTTTACAAAAACATCCAAAGGACAATACAGAGTTTATGCAACACCACAGTAATTTTATCTTTGCAGCTTTTTTTTGAAGTTTGGTTCTTATGAAGATGCAATAAACCCCAAAACAACAGCTGAGTAGTGGCACTGCAGGATGAGTGTGGGAGGGAAACAGATGTTAACTACACACAGTGCAAAGTACACACCTACTCCCCTCAAAGAGGAAGGGAACAGCCCACAAGAGATTTAGAGGGGAAAGAAGACCACTAACATGATACTGAGCCACACTGGGAGGTTTGATCTCATTGTGCCTGCTAGCAGACAGCAGTGACTGATCAAAGCAGAGAACGGGCAGTCTCTTGGTCTGCCCTGAGGAAACAGGGAAAACATCAGTCATTGTGTCCCCTGGTTAAGAATCCCAGGACACACACATGTGGTACCTTGTCTGGAAAACAACTTGAAATGTAACTAATACAAAGTGCTCACTATATGTGAAACAGGGGCAGCTTGAGGGCAACCTCCACAAGCAGGCTGATACCACAGGCAGCTGAAGGGACACTATTATTAATCTGTGGTGAAATTTGGAGCTGTATCAGTGGGGGAGGTAGGGCTGGGACAGAGCACATTGGGTTTTACTGATTTCCTTCTGTTCAGAATTGAGCCCAAAAGGCAACTTACTAAGGGCAATCAACTCCAGCCTAGGGTGACTGCTACCATACACTGCAAGAGCCACCTGGGCACCAGCCAGCCTTAGAGGTGCTACTGACAGTCCCCTTTATACACCTCAGGGTAAGGAAAGCCTAACATTTACACAGGATCCCCTCAGAAACTGAGCTCCAGTACCACCTGTCTCAGTTGTACAAGTGCAGAGCTCCCAGCATTCCAGGGAAGGGAATCAGCACAAGGCTATGGGCTTGAGGTACCATTCACATTTGCAGTACAGCTGGCATTAGAAAGCCAAACAAGTAATTTTGAACTCTGCCACACATGTTAAAAATACTTCAAGGATTATTACTACGTCATACTAAGCTAAGGATTTCAGAATGACCAAGTGCAATATTCCACAGTGTACAAGGGAAACATCTCACCATCCAGCAACTCATAGATCAGCACAAAGTTGTTCTTTATGTTCTCCTCACTGATCTTCCCGAAGTAGGCAGTCATCACGTCACACATCTTGTAAAGAAACTCGAATACCATGGCAGCGTTGACATTCTGCTTGGTGACAGCAGCCAGCCAGATGTTGGAGCGCTTGACATGGAAGAAACTGGTGCGGGCGATGTTGGTGACAGGCGAGCGCACCTGCTGCCGTGCGTGGATGACATTGACGCGGAAGGCGTCCACGGCATTGCGCCTACGAAAGCACCACCAAAGACAAGTCAGCACAGCAAATGTGAAACTAGGTGGCTGCACAGTTCTGCTTATGCTGTAACAGTCGGACACTGAACTACACACACCAAGCTCACCTAGGAAAGGTGCCTGGGGATGTCTCTAAGAGGGACAAGTGAAGGCTCTGAGCAGAGTTAGACACTAAACTCTGCACAAGTTCAAGGAGAGAGAGTGCAACTGGTCTCTAGGGAGCTTTGGACAACAGTGTAACTGTAGTCAGAAGGAGAAGCAAACCTCCATCTGGATGATGGCAAATGACACTTCCCCTTCAATTAATTTTGACAGGACTCACAACTGATTGTCACAGCTGGAAACAAACACATTAGCAAATTGTGGCTCAAAGAGTCAATTTTGGACCAAACACCTATTTATTGTCTATTCTGCATGCCCAGGCCTTCACACTCTTGCCCCAAAGCAAGCTGTAGTCTCCTAAGATACGTGTCAATGGCAGTTGCTCCTAGACACAACCAAGGAAAAAACAGCAAAACTTGCCCAGGTCACCCAAGAGATGTCAGTGCCCAGGTACACTCCAGAAGGGAGCTTTATTTCTCAGATCCATCTCACCTCCATACCCCACACATCTTAGAGGGCAGGCTCAAAGCAGCAGGAGGATTAGGATCACTGTTGGCTTTCCAGTTACACATCACCTCAAGACCACTCTGCTTCAAAACAGGTGTCTTGCATCCAGACTCAGAGTCCCCACAGAGCAACATGCCAGCAGTACCGCATGGTCCAGGACCATTTACAGTCAAGGGTTCCGCCCAGGGCTGAGAAAGTGCTGCGCAAGCTGCCCATAGATGCTGCCCTCTTTGATCCAAACTGCCTGTACACTAGCAACAGGGGAAAAACCCCTCCTTGTTACAATGGGATTCCAAGTGACATTCTGGATGCCAGTTCTTGCACACTGATCTCCTTATCCCATAACTACAAGTCAGAATAAACTTCCCAAATTAAGTCCACCGATCCTGAGAATACAGGAAGGAAGCCCAAGTGCTTTATATGACAAGACCAAAACTTAAAGCAAGAGTCTACACACAAAGCCAAGATTCATTTAGTCGTGCTTTATTACTCATACTCTCAGACATTCTGTAGAACAGGGGGTCTGACTGTAGCATCAAGGCCATGGTACTGATTATGCAGAAACATGTTTGAGAGCAGACAGTAATATCCTTGCAAGCAACGATACAGGCATACAAATGCTTGTAAGCACTGAGGGTTGTCAACAATCCAACACACAGTTCCAAGTTAGAAATCAACGGATACTCAAAAGTACATATGCTACCACAGCAGGTGTTTGCTATTTGAAGGTCTGCGGACATATGTAGAAGTTTCATCAGTAAACATGCTCCCCCATAAGCAAATTTCTGGCTTTTGAATACTTCTCAGGTTTTATTGCTCCGGAAGGCTTGCAAGTTGGAGTTAAATTAATATTTCATTTCTACTTCAGCTTTTCCGTAAGAAAGTAATTTAATCTACTATAAAGTAATAGTGTCTAAAAGCCCAAATCCTCCCCTCCAGTAAGTCTTGCAAGGAAAGTTCAGCTTGTTCTGGAGTATTAGCCCTCCCGGTCTCAAGTTCTAGCCCACTAGAAGTAGCACCAGAACCAGTCACCAGACTGGTGCACACTAGAGGAGAAGCCTCAGGTCAGGGAGGCTTTGCTAGCACACCAGGTGCCCACTGTGCAGTGCCAGTCGTGGCCTACCACGCGTCTCTTACCTATTGCTACAGCAGCCAATGAGATGGGATGGACAGAAATGGCGCCAGCGGAGAAAGGAGGAGTGACAGCAACAAGAGAAAGGGTTAGAAACACACACACAAGGCACAATGAATCCAAAGAGATAAGAAGAGACCAAACAGCACCCCCTCCCCCTGCTCCTTGGCACAAAAGGCCAAGGCGGTATTGGATGGACAGTAACAAGCTACAGCAGCAATGAAGCCCTTGCAAGGTACAACACTGACATGCCATGGTCAGGCTGTCAGCATGGACAGACTCGTGTTTGGCTGAACTTTAGGGCTAACTGGGCATTTAGTCCAGGTGAGCTGCACCTGTATCACACCAGTGATACTCGGTCTGCTCTGCTAATATAGGTAGCAGGCCTTGGTGTGGAAAAACCCCAAAGCCTCAATCAGAGGCATCACCTTGGGGACCGCAGAGTATCAGATATCTTCTTCCCAGTCTGCCTCAGGACAGGGCTACAAATCTGAGTGGGAATTTCTATGACAGTACTTCTCATTTGAAGGTGTTTGGGTCGATGCTTTCTGGTTTGGTCCAGCCAACAGGAAATACAGCAAGTTTGATAGAGCTGGAGCACATCTGGAGAGACAGGGCACATCCTGCAGATTCAGACACTGCTCTATGCAGCTTGCACTTTTTCCTTAAGGATCAAGAGCCATGAAGCTGACATGATGTATTAGAAGCTCAGAAACCAAACACCTATTACATTTAAAGTGCATGCAATTTGTTATGTAAGCTGCTCTCTTTCAAATAGCTTAAGTTTTATTACACAGCTGCATTCTTAAATGCAGGTAGGTTCCCCAACGACTAAGTCACTGAAGAACAAGGCACTTGAAAATTACAGCAGAAGCCTCCATGGTATCCTGAACTAAATGCATGGTGTTTTGCCTGCTTTTTTTTTTTTCTAAATAAGGCTGCTTATACATGCAGCTAGCTGCTGTACAGAGAGATGCGCTACATGCACCAAAGCCATTCTAAGTTGCAAGCAAAGAAAGTTCAAGTTTTGTGGTACTTCTGCTTTTAACAAAGTCAACAGAAGAATATCCTCATTGTTTGCCATTTTGGTCATTACACTTGAGCTAGTATGCGCTTTTTAAGGCCCTTAAACTGCGCAAGGGGAGGTGTTGTCATAACCACAGATGACCATTAATATCTCTCAACTCAGAAACTGAGGCTTCAGAATGCCAAAAGCGATGGCAAAGACTAAGGAGTCTTATGGGCAAACCACTCATGAAGACAGGGAGCAGTTCTGCTCTTCCTATTCAACTACCTCTCAACAAGCAGGGTAGGTTCAGCCCTCAGCACTTCAGAACTACTGCTTAGGAACTAAGAACTGTATTGTATGCTAGAAGTCTATCACTCAGTTGTTTGGTTAGAGACAGAACTCCTACAGAGTTGAGTACAAGCTACAGTATCATGGCTATTCTTTTCCCTACCTCCCACTGAGGGTTAGGATATTAAAAGTTTTAAGTAGACCTGGTACTAATGCTAATGTTCAGACTAAGAAATAGAAAGACTCTCAGTTTCTTGATTACACCACCAGATGAAACATAGCCATTTTATAACAATTTTTTCTGTAAGGCTGCATGTTTAAAAAAATTCCAAACCAGCACTGAACGCTTGTTTGAGAAGAAATCCAGCACCCTGGGGAGCAAGTTTGGTTAACAGTCAACACCAGCTCCACCTAAGTGACAAGACTGACACTTTCACAAGAACCAAACAGATGATTTCACTGAAGGGAACACCAACTCTTCAAGTCCTAGAGAAAACACTGGAATATTTTTGGCACTCTGCCAAATGAAAAAGATAGGATCAGGCAGAAAATCCCATTTTCTAGCTTTGTCTGGCCAGCCAGCAGGAAGTACTTTATCACATACTGAGCATAAGGCACTCACTTTGTAAGAGAAATGAGCCAAGATAAAAAGCAACAGACGACCTCATTAAAAATACCTACTTTGCTCCCCAGTTTGCATCTCCCTAGCCATAATGCCATTTAAATCAAAAGGTCTTCTTGAATAAACATCAATTTGAGAACAATCTTTTAACTGTTTCAAGTTTGCAAACCACAAAAGAATTTTTTTCCAGAAAGTGCAGTGAAAGTGTCCCTAGCCCCCACCTGAAACATCCTCAGAAGTTACCTACAATCCAGACTAGCTTGGCTCAGTCACTGTGATAGCAGCTTTACAAAGCCAGTCCTGTCATATGAATTGCTCTGAGGAGTTTCAGCTAACAAGTATTGAAGACTGATTAGAGTTTGTACAGTAGAAAAGAGGCAAAACATTTTAGCCACTGGCTTTCTGCTTGAGAAATGCTTCCTTGGCTCAGCTATGCGTGGAAGTCCTGGAATAACTCAGTCAACCTTAGAACAGCTACTTCACCTTAGCTGACCTAGAACAAGCCAAGAGACTTAAAAGCTCATTAGGTGAAGCCTCATTACAGACACTGTGTTGACTACTCCCTCAATGAAACAGTACAAGCCTTGACTAGATACTAGTTCTACCTCAACTTTTAACCTCCACTAGACAGTCCATAACCAGAAGGGACACACTCTTCAGACCAGAGCAGTCTGAAGGCAGACTGGCTTGACAGTTTTTTGTAATTTATAGTAACAAGTTATTTCACAGCACATCCTACCACTAGTCATTGTGGAGACCTGGTAAAAATTACTTTTTCCTAAATTGGCCTGGAGGCTTTCTCACTGAATTAGCACCTACCACAGCTATGCTTCCGTTAGCTCTGTCTTAACTCTGCCAACTTAATTACTAACTTCCACCTAATGCCTGACACTAATGAAAACCCACTAGGAAGTGTACTGTTGTGCACAAAACCATCAAATTTAACATTTTCAGTCCAAACAGCAATATTACTTACAGCTCCCTACAGCACTATCCACTGCCTACAAGACATGATATTTTTACTAAGATACCTTCTGGGAACTAGCAGCCTAAGGGTTGCACAGATTCAGTCTAAGTGAGCATCATTAACACTTGGGGGAAGTGCAACAAGACACCTACAATCTACTGAAGGTTTTCAAGGCTTTCCACAACTTTAAAGTTACATTAGTGAATGTAAGCTTTTCACACAAGGCTGCCATACAAAGCTGGGGGACAGAAAGCCAGCTGTAGGAGTACAGCCATGGTTGCTATGAGACTGCTTGCAGATAAAACTTTTCAAGACCACAGTCTCCTGCATGCCTGTACTTGATGTTAGACATCGATGCCGGAAACTAATTCAGAACCCCAGCTGTAGTATGTGCCAGACAGTTCTCACATTACTGCTCTTGTAAAGTTTTAGCAATTACAGTCAGGTAGGCTCCCACAGTGGCAATCCATGTTGCTGAAGCATTTGGAGTAATGGCCAGATCTCCACCATCAAAAAGAAAGTCCAAGGTTTGGCTGTAGGCCATCCTTTACTGGTAGGTGACCAGGGCTTAAACTTCTTTTTTCTAAGCTAAGCCTAGAGCAGCAAGTTGAGTTGCAGTCTTACATGCATGCACAGCTAATGCAGGACAAAGCAGCTCTGGGTTGTTTACTGCACCAAAATGAGACAAAAATGCAAAGACTGGGGATGCAACAGAAGCACTTACCCAATGTCATCCCGGTAGACGCGAGAGATTAAAACCTCTCCTTTGTGATTATAGATGAACAAGCCTCCGATCATGATGGAACTTTAGTCTTCACGTCCCATGTTGCTTAATACCTGAAGCAAGAAAGAGCATTTATAAGTAGGCTGTACAAAAACAATTTGTAGTCAGGACTAAAGCTTAAAATTGGCACTGAAATAGAAGCTTACTTCTCATTCCAAAAATCAGCATGGACAGATCAAGCCTCAAGGACAAGTATCCAAAACACACCTCTTGAATGTGAGAAAAAACACAGGCCTGGAACTACAAGCAAATCAAAGACCCCTTACTTCTACTATGAAGTGTCTACCTCCCTAATGTCTGAGATACAAATCAGACGCAATTAATAAGTCTTTTTGCATGCGGTTCACACGAATGTCTGACATGTCACCAAGCCTATCACAACATGACAGAGGGTTCCTAGCAGCAAGTACATCTCCATTTATTACAACTTTGACATAACTTTTACACATCAGTGGAAGAGCCTTTGCTAATCCCTAGCAACCACATTGAGTCACACTTCAGAGTTCAAACTAAGAGCCATTTGGCCACAAGGTACCACTGGAGTGGGAGGTCACAATCATGACCCACTTGAACTGGGAGACAGTCCCTCAGAAGGTACCCTCCTAAACTGCTAATTTTCTCTTTCTTCAAAGGAAGATGCTTTGGAGAGAGCTACAAAGCTGGTAGACATTATTGATACAGAAGACTTTTTAAAATATACAGCTACTTCACCATATCCCATGCCTGGAGTCTTATGCACTCCTGTTCACATAGGTCGAAGTCACAATACCCACAGTAGCGCTGCTTGGTTGGCTTAGTCCCAAGAAGAGAACTGCAGCTGTGTCAGGGCAGGCCTTGGGGTGATCACACAGGTACTGCTTAGCTTGGGCACTGCAGAGAATTAGATAACAACCATCTCCACACTGCTGTTTGGGTGGGTTAGCCTACACCCACTAATCTAGGCTGGGTGAAAAGGATAGGGAGAGGCCAACGTGGGGACAGATGCTGACAGTGAACCGACATGTGTCTGCTCAGGAACATTGCAATGACACAGTTAAAGTGACCCAGCCTTGGATCATCTCAAAGGTCAGGAAGAAAAGAGAATACAAAAACAATACACACATCAGAGGGACTAAAGATTTCTGGATTATAAAGAGTAACATATCCTCTAGAAAATACACCCAATAAACTACAGTAGCTGCCCATCTGAAGGAGCTACTGCAGATGCGAGTTCTGTTTATAGCGCAGCCACTATTTTTAATTTCAGCAAGACAAAAAGAAACTTTAAATTTCCTAAGTCTTTACACCAACATTTTTAGCTACATCTAGTGAGTCCTCAAAAAATAGCACTACTCATACTTCTCTGCAATAGGTCTTCAGCTTCTAGATGGCTGCTTCTGCTTATTGAAAGGGGAAAAAAAGAGCCCAAAAGTCAGTTGTTAAGTCAAAATAGAAAGAGACAAGCAGTTTTCCCAAAGCCCAATAGTGAGCTTTCTGGCTTTTATTACTACATTCTGCTGGTCAAATATCTCTGGCTACTAATGGGCTGCCTTCTGCCACTTGTCGTGGCTTCCTGTGGCAATGTCACCAACATATTTTCATGTCTGAGATTCCATCTAGCACAGAACAGCTTTTCAAATGTTTTTCTTCCATTCCCAACTGTAACACTTTGTAACTTTGGGACACAAGTATTTCATTTACTTCCAGGATAAGTCTCTGTAACCAAACCTATTAAGACATAGGCAGTTCACAGTCCAAGATTCCCATGTAGTAAGAGTGGGGAAAGCCTTTTGTGCCTGCTCATTGTTTCATGACCAAGGCTACAAACTGTAGGGGCAGCAACATCAGCACCCCCACAGCAGAAGACAATTCCACTGGTCAACTGAACAAACCCAATTTAAGGAAGTGGCTGTACCACAGACTCACAACTACTTACACAAAGCACACATAGCCCTAACAGGCATGAAAAGGCCATGGAGACGTAACATGCAGAGCTGAAACCCAAAACATGGAGAACTGAACACAGCTACCCAACAAGACATGCTGAAACATCTGCAAGGTCATTCACACAGGCCAAAGAATGAAAAAAAAAAAAGAGAAACATTATGAGTGAAAGCAAATTGCTGCCCACTCTAGAAAATTCTTTCCTATTTACTAGTTTTTTTCACTCAAGATAAGAAACAAGCATTTGTTTTCAGTGCTGGCTTCCACATTCAGACATGGACTATTGCAATCAAAGGTGAAGAGTTGCTGCATTCTCTTTAAGAGTTGCATTGTATAGAGCAGCTTCCTGGAAGCTTATGCAACTGATCAAAGCTGGATCATAAGAATCCTCCAAACCCTTTCCAGAAGAATCCTAGAAAGCACATCCTAGTCTTAAAAAAAAAATAATCTCCCTCTTGGGTTTTAATGCTGCTTAAGTTATTTGTTTCACTATTTTTAGTATAAAGGAACTGTCTGCTTTGATGAGCAACAGGATCAGACATACAGCGTATCCAGGACAAAGTCTCTTGCCAGCATAAGAAGTCAATTGCTTTTTGAAAAAGCCTGGATTTGAATATTTACTACATTACTATAAAACATGTAGAAGATTGTTGATCAAGCTTTGCATGGGAAATTAAAAGCCTTCTCTTAAGAAGATCTACAAACTTTAAATGCTGACTGAAATAATGATGCCATACTTTCTCATATGTTAGGTTAGAACATAATCTGTAACAGCTTTGCTGAAGTTACAGGCAAAAAAAAATCAGCATTTTTAATTGCATCACAGTATGAGGCAGCAGAGTCAACTTCTTCATCTTACATGTTAGATGGAGAGTAGATAGACCATGATTCAAAGGCTTTTAGTCTTTAAAAATTCTTCGTCAACACAATAAAATGCTAGGCTTCTTCCTTATACAAAATATACCAGGAGATGAGTTCAAGCTTCAGACTCCCATGCAAAGTTAGCTCCTGGTTCCACCTTCACTGGCACATTTAAGAGCTATTGCTCAGTGTCTTGTCTCCAACGTTGCCAACAAAGGGACAGTCAGGTAACAGAACAGGTCAAAAAACCATTCTGCTGCAGGAGAGAAAAACAGGAGTTCCTCCTGCAATAGCTTGTTTATTTTAGAACTCTCAATGGATCTCTTAAAAAATATTTGCCTAGCTTCCTCTCATCAGCAGCATCCCAGGGCAAAAACATACAAACCAACAAATCACACTACAACTTTTTATGATGACTGGACAAAACATCCTCCTTTTTGTTTTAAGCCTCCTTTTTCTTCCAAGTTTTTTTTAGTGGCCTCCAGTTCAAGTAGAAGCAATTAAGGAAGAAGCAATTAAGAACTAGCCCCCCTAGTCTATCTCCAGGCCACTCAGAATTTTTCAGATCTTCTCCACTCCATCACGCCTTTTCCAGAATGAGATGTTCCCACCTTATTCAGTTGCTTTTCAAAGGAAAATGGCTTTATGCTTTCATCATTGTCAGTGCCCTCCTCTAAACACTTTCCTTGACAAAAGTGAACACAAAACTGCACAAGTTGTTCAAAATGTGAGCAAAGCACCATATAGAAAATATGATAATCATATATAGCCCACTTTGATCTTTCCCTAGTGGTTCTCAGTATTTCACTTACAAACTACCACTCAGCAAGAAGCTATTTCATCATCTGTCCTAACTCCAGGATCACATCAAATTCAGTCTTCAAGGTGATTAATCACACTACAGGTGAAGATAGAATTGCCTTTGCTACTTCATCCACACACCTCCTATATGTACCATTGTAACAACTATATATCTTGAATTTAGAGTGCAATTTTGTAGTCCCAGTTGCACCTCTCTGATCTACTTTACCCTTACTACTCTGAATACCCTCATATCTACACACATCCCGCTGCCACGACTACTGACTGGGAGTGGTCTTATTGCAAGTTCTTGTACAGTACAAAACAGAAGTATGCAGAGATCTGCCACCAACCAGCTGATGTGTGCTGGCTGTACTACACCAGCAATACAACTTGATAATGAACTTGCTCAAAGTCAGAAAGGGTCTGCCTGTGCTATGTGAGGTCCTGGTTAACACCTGAGCTTGTACTTTTCCCTACTACTATGGATTTGGCCACAGGATCAGGATCATTGTGACACTTTGTTTTATAAGGGCACCCTACTATACATACTTGACACATATGCACAAGCATTATTTCTTTCACATGTAGCAGCAGAATGCCTCTATGAGTTATGATTCTCCTCAAGTCTGAAAGAATCCACAATCTTACAGCTCTAAAAATTAAACCTGAATTCACATTTAAGTACAATTTACCTAATGATTTGTGTCAGACAATGGGTGAAGTGTTTCCAGGTGCCAGCAAAGTCACATGGGCTGAACACAGTGACTATAAGGAAAGGGTTTAAGACAACCTACCCAACTGTACCAGCTATCAATCAGTTCTTTGCAGTAGCTGAAGGACACATGCAGTATAAACCTCTTGCTGCACTCCCATCTAATGGCATCAGAGAACAAGGAGGTCTCAACAACACAAGGTATTTAACACAAGTACAAGCAGATCTCCCGTGTCTGCTCAACTTCTGCGGTTCAGCATCTTGAAGAGTTCCAAGCATCACAAGCACAGACAACTGCATCAACACAACTTACAGCAAATTCAGTTTGGTGCAGGGCTGCTCTCTGTCAGCCTTCACCAAGCCTGCCCACGATGAGAGGTCAGAGAACATGGACAACACTGCAGTCTTTTGCTCAAACCTTGCATTACACCCCTCCAAGACACAAGATCAGAGTGACTACACTGCCCCTCCACAACACTTACTTCCATTAGGCTAATGGAAGCATGTCCACACAGCTGGAAACTCAAGAGGTGGAATAAGTAGCCCAGAGATCTATGAACAGAGAGGAAGGCTATACAAAGGGCAGAAGGCAAAAGAAAGTTGCTTAAAGCTCAGCAAGAAGAATGGCTCTTCAAGATGACAATGGCTCTCCTTGAAGTGGCTGCAGAGACAATAAGCCTGCTTTGTTTTGATCCTCCTTTGTGTTCCAAGTTTCACAGATAGTCCTTTCAACTATTTCAAGGTTACATTGTAACTAGAACGAAGATTTTACTGATACAGTTCAGACATAGTACAATCTTCCACATATTTTAAAATAATTAATAGTTTTCTTTACAAATCACCTCTGAAAGATCCTAGTGCTTACAGTGGTTAAGAACTGCAGGGAAGAGGGTTGAAATTAATTTGAGACTGACATTCAGTGACTCATGGCTGCTGGAATCAGAAGACTTTAGAATAAAAAATCCAGCACAGGAGATGGGTTCATCTGCTGCTCCCTGTGCATTAGCGACATGACTCAGAAAGCATTACTCAACCAGCTTTCAATGACTCATTCTGCTCCTCTCCAGTCAGCCTTTTCTAGGGAGCCTGCTCTACACAGCTTCTGAGTTTCTTCCGCCTAATATCTCACTGTCAGACACAGTTTAAGAGCAAAGCCCACCACTTCTTCAACTGTTTACCACCAAGTGCCTGGAAATCAAGATGACTCTCGCTGAAACCTTTGGGTTAATGATCCATCAACTGCATTTTCAAAGCTTTGCAGCTCCACTCCTTCTGTTTCACTAGCTTGAACATATGGCAACCTGCTCCACACTGGCAGCTACAGCCCTGTTTTCTACTTACAGTATGGATGGATTTATTCTAGTTAAGGTACAGGGATGATCCACATGTATGCTGAATTCACACCAATTGGTGAGTAATCACCTTAATTTAGGAACAGCCCTCTCCCAATATACTGTGCATTCTTCAAGCAGCTACTGGGGTAGACATAACATCTGACTGCATCTCCTACAAATACCTAAGGCCAGTAGGCTTCCTACCCTCCTGCCAAGTGCTCGCATTCCCACATACTCCCTTTTCAACCCACAAATAGAAAAGGAGAATGAAGAACATCATAGACAGACCACAGACTTACATACATGCTTATAAACCCACCAGGAATTAGGATGACATGGAAATGACTTTTCAGAATGCCTTTTTACTCCAGTGAAGATGAGAGCATTAAAACATACCTTTAGAGTAATTGTGGCAAAGTTACAGCACTGAGACAGCCAGTCTCACAAAAAAAAGAGTACATGTATAAAAAACAAAGGCTGGGATGAAGACTATAATGCATTTCAGTAGTTACATAACAGAAAAGCAGCAGGATTAGCTGGGCCTACAATGACTGACACGGTAAGATGCACTTTCCTAGGAATCACGCATACTTGCCTCAAATTGTGTCTAAGTGCTCCCACTGTGCAGGGGATGTGCAACAAGCACCCCTCTCTCAAACCACCAGGACAAGTTGGATGAAGCCCCAGAAGTCAGTTTGCAGCAGGTGAGCTGCAGATCATAACCAAGGGAGTCCAGAGAAAGATAGACACAACAATGCACAGCATCTGAAAACCTGCTTTTGTCCACTGATTCTATCATAGATGGAAAATGCTGTTTATTAGGTTTGATCTAAAAACAGGTGGTTCTCCAGAAGTCAGACTTTCAATGTGCCACCTTGGAATGCATGGGTGAAGAAGTCACGAGCACAAGCTCAGGCAGCAGGATCCTGTTGCTGGACTGTCAGTTTCACATATTGTGAGATGCAACAAGTGGGCTGGAGTGGGAGCTACCTAGTGAGATAATGTACTAAACCTGCATTTATCAAGTGGAGATACAGCAGCTCCCCTCTGCAGCATGTGAGACCCAGCCTTGCTCTTCCACTTCCTCTAAGCTAAAGAAAAATGAACAACACGCAGCATGGAGCTTTCTTAGACTAAACAAGGCACACAGAAGGAATCAACTAACCAGCACAGTATGTTCCCTCTGCAGCTGTTTGTATCTGCAGCAACTCCTTCAGAACCACCACAGCCCACAGTACCAATGCTGCAGTTTCTGTTCAGTGCAGCCTTCCATGGTCTCTCTAATTCAGAAGCCACAGCATCACACCAGCAAAAAGACCCAACTGCAGTATCAGTCATCTGTTTATTAGGGTGTGAAAGACTAAGCTGAATTGTAGCCTAAATGCCAGATACACAGATATTTAAATGAGTGGTTTTCTCCAATACCTTTGTCCCATAACCTGAGGTCTTTCACGTGACACCACACAGACCATTAACCCTTCCCTGCACCAGCAGACGCAGTGGTAGCTTCAACCTACACCACAAACTTTGGAACACAGTTCTCTGCCTTTTGTAACTGTATCTGCACAAGTGAAAACAAACAAGCTGATCTGCTCAAATTTGTTGCTTAGGAAAAACAGTGGATTTTTAGTCAGTTTTCTTCAGTGGTAAAAGGAACATGGCTGCAGTAACTCCAGTTTCACATCCAAGGCAAGAAGTACTTGTTCTAGCTCCAAAAGAATGAGGAACTGTCTGGAAGAAATGTGTCACTAGCAATGCAATGTGCCTACAGCCTAACGGCACTAGAGTCACCAAAAATTTTAAGTGTATATTGGTATTTCTGTCTCAGAAAAGCACAAATACACTTCTTTGTGTCCTTCCATGCCAGCTCCTCTAAGTCCAGTGTAGGCAGAAATTGAGGAACTCTTGAGCCTGGCCTGTTTGCTCTCATGGCATCTGCTCAGCAAATCCTCTGTGTCCTCTCTTCAGAGGTGCAGTGGTGACACAGCAGCTCAAGAATGACTGCTCAGGAGCAATGTAACTGCAGCAGTTCTTAGGCTCCAGTTTCACATTATCACCCCAACAGTGCCAGGATTTGATGAGCAGCAGCAGCATCACCAATGAGCACACTTGTCCATTCATTTTAGGAGGCAACTTCGAGATCAGCTGTATTTCCCAAAGCCAGCTGTGTGGGTAATATTCTTACTATAGAGATACCTGTCCAGAAAAGAGTCTAGCACTACAGGTGGGGAAAATAAGCCTTCAACCAGCCACTGACAGAGCAAGCCATTGAGGCTGGATGAGCAGAGCTGCTCACCTCCAGAGCCATTTTGGCCACAGCCCCACTGTGAGACAGGCCATGAGCTTCACTGAGTTTCCTGTACCATCAAGTACAGGGTACAAATAAACACAAGTTGATCAGTAGTAAGCCCAAGACCCAGCTATTCGGACTTTGTCACTCCCAGTAAGGGGCTGGCAGTTTCCTACAGCACAGACATCCCTTAGTTTGAATGCAAACAGGAAGGCTGTTTTCTATAATCTATAGAGCACATCCAGGAAACAGCAATCACAAGTCAGTTAATAAGCTGGTGTAAAGCAACCAACCCCTTTAGTCTATTAAAAGACAGTTTGGGTTCTGATTTAAAAGTAAGACTTCAGTGCATTAATGAGCTTATCTAACTAAACAGTTCAAGGTACATTAGCTGCTGAGTTCTCATCCAGGAAGATATCAGGAGAGGTACTGAAGCTCTTGAAGGCAAATCACCAACTGCAACCATTTCTGCATTCCAGAAATCAGTACGATCTTGGACAAGTGACAGTAGTCGAAGCAGGAGGGGGATTAGTCAGGCTGCTTGGCAAACTGGAGTTGTTGGGAAAACCCATCCTTTCAGCTAGCCACTATCAACCCAAAAGACTTAAGGCTCAAAACAATGCCATCACCCTACCAGCTAATCTGAGCACCTAAGCTTTGCTTAGAGGACTGCATTAGCCACTTTCCAGGAGGCTGTGGGCTGCACTTGGTTTTAAACAAGAGTAGCTGCAATCACTTCATCCTCGGGAAGACAGGCTGCATAATTTACTTAAGGGGCATACCCTGAGCTAAAGAGCTCCTGAGATAAACCCATCAGTTTCAGAGAAACTGTTCCTATTTTAAACACAATCCCATAAATCCCCATAACCAGTGGGCAGGAAGAGAAGCACATTCTCTTACCAGGCTCTCCTCCTACAGCCCACTTCTCCATGCCATACTGCACGCAGCCAGTCTGAAGAGTAACAAGAGATAAATACTGACAACAGGGAAACACAAGAAGCTGCCTTACTCTGGTAGAACATCACAGGTACAGCATTTAACATACCTATCCACCATATTTTAAGCCTAGCCTTACATGAACAGCCCCAAATGCCTTCTTCTATTTCCATCCATTCTACCAAGGCATTCCTAAAGTCAGTTTGAACTACTTGCTTTTTACTCTTGAGCTAGATACCAGAACAGTGATTTGCTTCCTATGCATCATCTAACAGAAGAGGTTAGAGGCATAGAGTGAAGTTTCAGTAAGAGCCTGTATTCTGCAGACCACTAATGGTCTAGGTGCCCTGATGTGTCAGCTTTTCTCTCACTACTCTTACTGGAGAGCAGATAACTGCATTTCACATTCTGTGCCTCTGCCTGCAAGCTTTTAGCTGAGCTGCCGACCTCCTGCCAAGATCAAAATAATACATGACTTGCCAGTAACTTTTGATTCAGTAGGTCACTCACTAAAGGAGAGAAGCAGACTCTGCCTCACAAACCAATTATATTTTGGCACCACAGGCTGTACTTCCGTCCATCCTCCAAGTTGGCCCCAGGAACAGCCTTTAAATACTCTAATGGTCTTCAGTAGAATGAGCTTAGAAAACCAGTGCAAGACATTATGCCGCAAAAGGCGATATTGGCTTTACCTTTTCGTGATGCAGGGATGAGGCAAGAGAAGTTTAACTAGGGTCACAGGAAGTTTCTTTATAAAGCCTGTTTTGTTTAGTGACTGTTCCTGTTCCACCAAAAAAAAAAAAGAAAGAGATAGTATCAAACCAGAATGCATGTCCAGTCTTCTGTGTTTCAAAGAACTCAAGATGTAATCCTTCAAAGCCTCAAGATTTAATTCTCCAAAAGTCAGGACTCTGCTCTTTCAGGAGGAGGGAGCAGCCAGCCATGATACCCTTCAAAGACATCCCAGTGCTCTTCCTGGAACATGGCCACTCCGCAGCCCAAAAAACACCAGGTATCTTTGTCACTAGATGTCAGTAACATGGCATTCCCTACAGAAGAGGACTGATGTCTCCCTTCTGACAGGAAAAATATGGAAGTAGACACTTTGGCAGCATCTCTTCATATTTGAGATTATCCCTCCAAGCAAAACTCACAGGGACACACACAGCTTTTACTATAGGAAAAAATAGTAGCTACAGCTCTGACAGCATTCAAGCAAATGTTGCCCAACCAAACACCACATGAGCCCATATACAGTTAGAAGCCTGCAATACCTAGACTTCCAAGCCACAGAAGCCATCCAGACTCACCTATCTGGGCAAGTTCCAGGCTCAGATTTTGGCAGCCTGAGGCTAAAACTTGACAGCAGCTTTGTCATAATAGAGCAAGCACAAAACAGATCATGGACTCACACAGCTTATGGAGAGAACACCAGATCAAAAGCAAGTCATTTCCCAGTGGGGAAAGAAGTCAATTGCACTGGGCGATAAACACAGGCTGTGCTTCCTGCAGTTTTACTGAATCCAAAAACCTAGTCCTGGGAAGAATGGATGTGGAAATGTATCCAGAAGAGCCGCTGGATAGCAGCCTGCTTTAAGCCTCAGAATAAGCAGTTCTGCATCAGCAGCGCTGCATTCTGCCTCAGCAGGTTTTCCAGGGAGGAAGCAGAGTGCAAGCCATGACCCAGCTAATTCACGTTTGCATCAGTAGTACAGCCAAATAATTTTCGGTGAAGTTCCAGCCTGATCCGACTGAAAAAAACCTTTGCTCAGGCTGACCTGACCAGGTGCCGGCCTTCCTGTGCCACACACAGCCCGACCCTGTCCCCACTCTCCCCTGGTGCAGCACCGCAGGGCTGCCACACAGGTATTCCAGCCAGAGAGCTAATTAACAACTATTAATAAACCCCCTGAGCCACAATGATGGGGTCGCCCAGCACCCCTCAGAGGAAGCTGAGGAAAAGCCCTCCCGGGCGGCCCCGCTTCTCCCCCTCCCTCCTGACTCCGGGGGCACTCCCGTGCCGCTGCCAAGGGCAGCCGGAGGGACACCTCGCCCTGCAGCCGCCTCTCCGTCCTCGGGCCTGCAGACCCAAACCCCCAACCAGAGTTCAGGGAGCCGCCACCCGCAGCAGCTCGGCCACCGCCCGGGCGCGGCCGCAGAGCGAGCCCCGCCGCAGAAAGCCACTGCGCATGCGTTTCCGCAAGGGGGCCGCGCGACGGGGGCGGGAGTTTCATTTCCGCGCAGGGCGTAGCGGGAGTTGTAGTCTGTGGTGGGGCGAGGACAGCATGGCAGCTGCGCTCAGCGAGCAGCTGGGCCGGGGGTGCGCCGGGCGAGAAGGCTGCGCTCGCCATGGCGCGTCTTTAGGTCGCCTCGCCCTTCCAGAGGGCTGCTAGCTCCCGCTGGCCTCCCGCCAGAGGCATCCCTACTCCCCCCCCACCCCGCACTGCTGCGCCAAGGGCCAGCGCCCGCGGTGCTGCCGCTGGAAACGGGGACCCAGGGAACCCCGAGAGCCCCCGCCCAGGCCGTGCTCCGGAGAGACTCAGCCCGTGGCCGCCCTCGGCATTCCGGGAAAAGACAGCTGGCATACACAGGGTGCCCTCATTCTGCTGGGATCTCGCTTTAGAGCAAAAGGCAGGAGGACGGAGGAGGCTTGAGGGGGGAAAAAATAAACGAACGACACAAGGCACGAGTCCAATAAAACTATGTTTATAAATAAAAACAAGGAGATTGGTGCTGTTTTTATAAAACCCAGCGGGTAGGGCAGGGCAAGGGGTGAGCAGTGGCCAGGGAGGCTACTGGGGACAGTCTGACTCCAGCGGGCTGAGGGGAAGGAGAGGCTTTAGGGAGTCAGGGAAATGAACTGATGGTGCGTGAGAGCTGGCAGAGGGGCTGCAGGGGCAATGCAGACTCCCAGTGAGCAAAATACATTTCAACTCCATCGTATAAAAACCGCCAATGCAAGAAAGACCGAAGGAGGCAACGCTTACGGAGAAAGCCACGGCGTGGCAGGAGGAGAGGGCGCCGGGGCGCCAGCACCAACAGCAGCAGGGTCGAGCATGTCCATACTGTACCGTGCTTGGCCCTGGGCATGGGGAAAGGGCTGCCCCAGCCCCAGGCACGTCTCCAAGTACCCAGAAGTGGAAGGAAGAAAGGGAGGGAGCACTGGAGCAAACAGATTGAACTGTCTCAGCACACCTGTGGGCACTGACCCCGAGGCCATGGTTCAGGCTGCAGTCTCATCCCTGGAGAGCTCGTGTTGCCACCAGGCGCTGCTCACAGCGCAGAGGGAGTGGGGCTGTCCCAGAGGTTTGTCCCTCCCAGCAGCCAGGCCAGCAGCGCTGGGCAGAGGAGGAGACAGACTCAGGCCCTTCAGACGGCAAATACAGGGGACCCCCACGTTTCTCCAAAGCATGAAAGTGAACCAGCTGTGCCCGCCCTCGCCTTCTAACTCCGTCCAGGCCCGTGAAGGTATCACATAGCTGAGCAGCAGCACGACAGCAGGAAGGAGAAGGCCACAGCTGCCACCACCAGCCCCTGGCATGGCACAGCCCCTACAAACAGGACAGGCAGCAGCACATTGCAGGCAGGAGGGCAAAGAGCAGGATGGAAGGAGCAGAGCTCTGCCCTTAAATCCCCCCAAGGTAACCCAGGGCAGGCGTAGAGCATTGAGTCACGAAAGAGACTGCACACAGGCAATCACCACCTCTCTGGGCTGGATGCAGAGGTACAGCTCCGGCCCACAGGCCTGGCCAAGGTGAAGGAGGGTCCTGCCATGGGCAGTGTCAGGTTTGGACCTAGCCCAATATGTGGGCAAGAGAAGGGAGGCAAGAGGGAAGTGGCAGCATCTCTCCACTCCCTGGAGGCACTGAAGCCCTGGAACATTCATGCATTAGCCAAAAGGCAACTACAATTTGATTTAAAATACATATATAAGGTTGGTCCCTGCTCCCCTCTCAGGGCTGTGGGAAGGGCAGGGCATCTTCCGCGAGGGGGAGGAAAGAAGCCATCTTCAGCGCCATGCGTGCCCAGCGCCCCTGGAGCTCCGTGTCCTGCTGTCGGGCCACGCCACGCTCCAGCTCTCCCCCCCACGGGCGGCAGGCTCAGAGAAAGTCAAACACCCCGTAATTCTTTGCTGCTTGATAGAAGAAACACAAAAGGGTGAAAAGAAAGAAGAGATGTTTAGGGTGGAAGGACTGAGGCAGCAGTGACACACGGGCAAGCAGCACAGGGTGCTGGGACGGATGCGGATTAATGGGGTTAGAGAGGATGGCAGGAGGGAATTACCATCGGCAATACACAAGTCTGGTGGCGGGATGGGCTGACAGCACCCAGCAGGCCTGCCAGGCCTGTCCACCCCACTCGAGGAGGGATTAGAATCAAGGTTTAGTTCCATTTATTATTTTTTTTCCCTTTTTTTCTTTTGTTATCAAGACCAAAAAAAAGAAACAAAAAAAAAACCCCAAAAAAACAAGGGGTGAAGCCAGGGCTGGTCCTAGGAAACAAACAACAGGGATAGAAGGGGGAAGGAGGGACAGCAGACAGACAGGGGACGGGCGCTTCACATTACATCCACAAAGAACTCACTGGGGTTGCCCATGGCCATTCGGAAGGACTGTCTACTGGCTGTCAGTTCGGGGGGCACAGAGGCCAGGTCACGGCCTGGAGGCGCCCCTGGGGGCCCCATGGCTGACGGCGGGGGAGGCATCAGCAACATGGGGGGGCTGAAGAGAGGGGGGAGGCCGGGCGGCCCGTAAGACTGCTGGCTGTGGTGGCTGCGTATGCTGTGAGCCAGGGAGTGCTGGCTGCGCTGGCTGTGCTGGCTGGCCGGCACTGAGCGCTCGCTGGCCGCACGCTCACGCCGCATGCTGCTCCTCGTGGTGTGGTCAGACTCGCTCCCGCTGCCGCCTGACTTTGACTCCCCAGTCTTCTCTCTCTCCTTCCTCCTCTCGCTGCCACTGCGATTGGAACCGCTGCTCCGGCTCCCTGCAAAGCACACGAGGCAAGGTTAGGCACCAGCTCAGACAAGTCAGGAAGGACAGACGGATGCTGCTCTAGCCAAGGGAGGACTGCAGCACGCTCCAGCACGGCCAGGCCCCAGCACAGTCTGTGCTCTCAGTCTCCTTTCAGCAGCGAGTCCCACAACACTTCTAAGATGGCTTTTGCCCTGGCTTCCCCCACATAGGGCCTTGCCTAAGCAGCCTTTTCCTGCTGCATTCCTGTGCTGAACAGGACATCTGCCCACCTGCAGGCATATTTTAGTCTTTTTCACTCACCTTCACTGTGCTGACTGCCTGCACTGCCCCCTCCGTAGCTGTAGCCTGGATCAGGGAAGCCGGGATGGGGGTTGTATGGATGAGGTGGTGGATACTGATACGGGAAGGCCATAGGCCAGGGTGCGGCTCCTGGGTGGGGGAGTGGAGCCAAAGTATCCTGATCAGAGGCACCACTGGAGCCATCATGATCATGAAGAGACAGATTAGCCATGTCTGCAAGAAAGCAGAGAACACAGGTTAATCCAAGCAGAAAAATAACCACGTGTGGTAAAGCACCTTTCTGACCATTCTTGCTGATGGACAAGGATGTGATATGCAAGAGACACAAGAAATTGGCACTCTCTCTGCTAGTCAATGCCACCATTTGTGCTTCCTGGCTGAATAACTGCCAGGTTGTGGGAGTCCAAGCTGCCACTCTTAATACAGAGACTAGCTGGGTGGGAAAGGACCACATCAGAGCTACAGCTCACCGTGCCAATTCCTTCCCCCATCCCTCTTATTTGAGCAGAACCCAGTTGCCTGAGCACCAACCCCTTGCCAACACTGAAATTCAGAGCCTGGAGACAGTCAGTAAAGACTAAGACTCTGCTATGACTGTCCAGGAGAAAAAAAATCACATAATAGGTGACACTGTCAATGCTGCTTCCAACTTCACTACCTCAGCAGCAGGACAAAGGAGCTGAGATATTCATCACTTCCTTAACAGGGTCTGTAGAACAAGGGGCCCACCCTGATGGCAATGGCTGTAGGTGTGTCCCCATGGTGTCAGCAGGGCTCTGCAGGACCACTACCCCTCCATCCTCTACCTCCCACCCACGCCAAGAGCCATACTTCCACAGAGGTCCCCGAAGATGTAATAGCACTGCTCCGAGAAGGTGATCTTGTTCACGGTGTGTCGGATGTAGCCAGCCTTCAGCAGATTGCTGGCATATTTGCGGGACTCACGGCGGTCTGTAAATCCCTCCACGTGGTGATAGAGCCAATCCACCACATCCGAACCTGCCACCAAATACAGAGTTAAATTTGGCAACGGAGAGGAAGATGGCAGCCCCTGAAGCAGTGAGCCACACTGGAGCAAAGACAAAGTTGGCCAAAAGGCTCAATTTGTGACTCTGGCCTCATCAACAGTTTGTTCATGGTGACAAAAATGCTCCCTTGGACATCTGCTTGGAAACAGGCCACCCATTCCCCAGTCCCTGCCTCTGCTGCTGGCAGCACCGTCTCTTACCAATGAAGGCATTTGGGATGGTGATCTTCAGCCACATGCGGTCACGCACCTCGAGGCCTGACTCTGGTGAGGCCATGGCTTTGACAATGGTGGCCATGTCACTGTGGATGGACAGGTGAAAGTCATCGAGGCCTGTGGTGTGGATGAAGGAAGGTAGGCAGAAGTGAGAGAGGACAGAAGAGACAAGAGGGCCACATGGAAGCATCATACAGGGGAGGAATGGGCCAGGGAACAATACATCGCAGACAGCCTCAGAGTATGTGCTGTGTAACCCCTCTTCTGGCCTTCCCATGTTATCCTTCACATGTCAGCCATTTCCTCTTGGGCAAAGCCCAGGCAAGAGTCACAAACTTACAACAAACTCCTGGCTTGTTGCCTCACACAAGCTCTCCAGACTGCTGCTTCAGGGCTCTATATACCAAATCATCCCAAACCTTCAAAAAGCAACCAAGAGCCCTGTGCTCAGCAGGACCCCGCCCCATCACAAAGCTCTTTGCTCCCAGCTGCCTTCTCCATCCTGCTCTATCTACTGTCTGGGAGGAGCTCTCAATTCCTCCAGGGACATGTTGAATCCCTCTGGCTCCACATTCTCAGCAGCTAACCCTTGACTGGTCTGAGTCTTTCCTCTGCACCTGCCACAGCTCCTCATTGCACTCAGGCTCCTCTACTCTCCCCACACAGAAGGCTGAAAAATAGGCTATTAATTGTCCCAGGCAGAACTCCCACCGATCCAAGTGCCAGCCTGGTGAGAGCTACCTCCCTCCCCATCCCTTGGCAGGGCAGATCTGGCCCACCCCAGCTGTCCCCAGGCAGATGTATTGCTCCCTTCACAGCGCAGTGAAGGTGAGGAGGCCGTGCAGCGGGTGCAGCACGGAGGCACAAGGACTTACGTTCGGTCTCTGGGATGGAGCTGGTGATGGAGGAGCTGGTGGAAGTGATTGTGCTCATGGATGGACTCATACCGTACGCTGGGTAGGTGCCAGTCATCGCTGCCGTGTGGGACACCCAGGCTGCCGGGTCGATGGGCCGGATGGGCTCACCTGCATTAAAGAAAGAGTCGGTCAGTACTTGTAAGAAATTATCACTTCATCCAAACAACCTCTGGGAAGGGACAGGGACTCAACACAGCCCATTCCATCCCCAGTATTTGCCGGGACTCACCCGGATCGGAGCATGGAGAGTCTGGCCCAGCCCAGATCCGCTGGGGAGCAACTGGGAGAGAAAGAAGAGAGGGAGGGTCAGCAGGAGAGGTGCAGAGGGAGAGATCCCCCTTTGGCTTAAGGGGGGTTTCTCTTTCCTCTGGCGCCCCGAGCAAGTGACCTCCCTGCCCCAGTGAAACGCGTCCCCAGCGTGATGTGGGAAGGAGGGCTGGGCTTATGGGCATTTTGGTCTGGGAATAGGACATAGCAGCCTCCTTAAAGGAGAGCTGAAACCCCATCAAACCCCAATTCAGTGCCCTGTGGAGTCCACATACACAGGGGAGGAACAAGACAACAACCAAGTGCTTAAGGCAGGGCTCTCACATGAGCTGGGCACCAGTGCTAAGGATGGGTCAGCTATCCACTTACTCCTGGGTAACGAGAAGCAGCCCCGCGGACTGGGGTCCCAGCACTTGGCCACTGTCAGGGTGATAGGCCTGCAAGAAAAAGATGAGAGTTAGAACCAGAGCACACTAGCACGAAACCCTGCATGATGGGCAGATGCTGTGTGCTGGCTCTCTCCTGGGAGACAGGGAGAAGCTACCAGTAAAGTGACCTTGTTCCCCTCCAGCTATGGGTTTCCCTAGTGACATGAACAAAATGATGTGACCCTGCTGAGGGTTGCTGATGACCCAAATAGAATCAGAGAATCACAGCACAGTTTGTTTTGGAAAGGATCTTTAAAAGTCATCTAGTCCAACTGCCCTGCAATGAGCAGTGACACAGCATTCCCACAAAAAAGGGGCACAGACCACAATTCCCTGCAATTCTGTTGGCTCCAATTCTTGCATTGGGCATAAAAACACAGGAATCAAAGCAACACCAAAACCCTAAGTTATGAGCTTCTGCAGAGGCACTGCCAGAGGTGGCTAGAAGACATGACTCACACACCCCAAGCACACTGTGCAGATGTCCCTGGATGGAAGGAACAACCCAAGTACTCACCCTGGCTTGTGCACAATCTCCCTCAGCACCCGCACAGCATCATCGTTGCTCATGTTCTCAAAGTTGATGTCATTTACCTGCAAACAACACAAAGAGGTGAGTCCCAGAGATGTGACCAGAGGCCAAGCTCCCTACTCAGCTAAGCAGTGACTCAGCTTCCCTCTTCCAAGCCCAGCTTCCTGGGTTTAGCCTGTCAAAGTTCCCAGAGAGGCTTCTGGGTCTTTTCTTACTGCTTTCCCAGGCCCAAAGATGGAGATATGTGGGTGTGAAGTACCTGCAAGAGCATGTCTCCTGGCTCAATCCTGCCATCAGCTGCCACAGCACCTCCCTTCATGATAGAGCCAATGTAAATGCCTCCATCCCCACGCTCATTGCTCTGTCCCACAATAGAAATGCCCAGAAAGTTGTATTTCTCTGCAGGGATGGAAAGAGAAAGAAGTAAGTGACCCCAAAGCAGTAGGCACAAGCAGACGTAACCTCAGAAAAACCATGTACTAATGATGGTGATTTGCACCCCTGTCCCAGAGAGATGTCCTGGGACACACAAACTTTGAGAGACCATTGCTACAAGAGAAGCCAATCTCCTACAGAATCCATCCCCCATGTGTTCTCTTTGCCCCCTCCCCAGCTCCCTCTCCACGACCCAATCTTGCTCTGAAAGGACTGCAGGCTCCATGCACACCTCCCACTCACCCATATTCAGCGTGACTGTGATGATGTTCAGGGACATGGTGGAGTCTGTGATGCTGCTGAAGGACGAGGACTGTAACGTAAGCAAAACATGAGATGTCCTCCTGTGCCTCAGTAATATTCCCAGCCCTAGCTTCCTCCACTTGTCCTTTCCTTCCTGCCCCTCCTTGTGGCACCACAGCCACCACCCACAACTACAGTCTTATGCTGGGAGCTTTGCAGAGCCAGAGAAGATCAGCAATGGTCCTTAAGACCTCTCTACGGCTAGGAGAAGGCCTATGGATCCAGCTCTTGTGGCTACATTGGCTTGTAGAAGGTTCACAGCACTTTCTGAAGTCTCAGCACTTGGACACATGTCCAAATCCATGCCCACAGCAAACACAGCTGAATCCCTGAGAGCCCACCCTGACCTGCAGTGCCCTCCCCAGGATACCCAGCCCCTCCCTGGGTACCCGCTCAATGCGTGGAGCCTTCTGTTTCCGCCGGCGTCGCTTGTGCCTTCTCATTAGACGGGAAGCACTGCTTTGCTCTGTTGAACTGCTAAACCTGCAGGCAAAAGCAAGAATCAGCTCTTCTGCTGCCATACTGGTGGCTCTGGCAACAGGAGAACCATGGAAATGGCACAGGGAGTAGAGAGAAGACTGCAGGGGCAGAGGGGAGAACATGCACATGCGGGACAGACAATGGCAGAGGGGTCTGCTGGGTGAGACAGAAGCAGGTCTGAGCCCAGGACTACGGTGCCCTGCAAAGGCATCTCTCTGTTCTGGGAGTCAGGGGGAAGTTAGACCCGAGCTCTCCTACCTGCTGGTGGAGTCATCTTCATCTGAATCGAAGAAGCTGGTGGTCTCCAGCTCGCTGCTCATGAGTGTGGAGGAGCTCTCGTACCCACCCAGGTCTCGGCGCCGCTCTCCCTTCACTGTTCCATTCACCCTGGGTGCTGTGAAAAGACAAGGCTCAGTGGGCTTGAGACAAACCCTTCCCCTATGCAGGGCTCGTGGCAAGCTCCTCAGAACAAATCTGGCCATCAGTCAATCCCATCTGGTGCCAGCTAACTCCTAGTCTACCCTGGGAGTCTATCCTCCTATGGGATACCTCTTCTATCACTACAGGATGGGGAAGAGGCTGATGGGCCAGTAGGAACAATGCTGCTAAACTTGTGGAAGACTTACAGCTGTTTCCTTGCTAGAGCAAGAAGCAGCATGAGTGGCAAGGCTAAAGCACACTCTGCTTCTCAGCTAAGAAGACAGAGGCACAACTGTTTCCTGCTCTTGGGGCATCTAAGGAGATATCTCCTTTCACCCCAAAGGGTTCAACAACAAGCTTTGATGTAACACAGGTGTTAGCTCCTGCCTCCAATGTGGCCCTTCTAAAAGCCAAAGAATAGCTCTTCTGAGCTGGGAAGGTTCTGCAGAGCAGAGAAAGCTGCCCCAAGTCTGGACCCAGTGCTGCCACCATGCCCTAGCCATGCCCTGCAGAGCTCTCACCATGTTACCAACACTCACCATGCTCAGGTCCATCTGTCCGACGAGGTCTTTCCCTCTGTGACGACACCACTGAGTCTGTCTCTGTCTCATTGTCCAAGTTTTCCCGACTCCCTCCAGTATTAGGGCTGTGATGAGATAAAAGCAACAAATAAGTTCAACAGGGAACAACTTGACAAGGCCCTCTCTACCTCTGTCCTGACCTACACAAGGTTCTAGCCATCAGTGTCTCCTTCTTGAGGGACAGGAACAACCACAGCACATATATGAGTGCAGGGCAAAGGGCTGGGGATGCTGTGCTGGCTCTTTCCCTGCACTATTTTCAGCGTGTCCTTGTTTGTTGAATAATGCAGCTCCACTTCAAATCTGCTCTCAGCCCCACTCTCCTCCCCTCTTGCTGGCTGTCATCCCTGACAATTTGGGTAAGAGTGTCCCAGCCTGGTCTGGGATACTGGTCTGGATTACAGCAAACGCACCATGCGTCCCTTGGAAACCAGAACAGATGTCCATGTAACTTACTGAAAAGAGGGGGGCCTGGAGTCTCCAATTCCTCCTGTGCGCTCCATGGAGGGTGGCAGCTCTGTCTGGTTGTCAGCACAGACCGAGCCAGCATCTGAATGGGAACCCTCTGCAGACACCAGCTGGAGGGATGAGAGGCAGAAAAGGAAACTGAGAAAACATTTATGAGTGGCCAAAGGAGCTGGCCAAAAGCCTGCCTGGCCCAGGATCTCATCTCTGGCAGTTGACAACAGCAGATGCCCAGGAGCAGGTATGGAACAGGCCAAGCACGTAGCAACATTTACCCCTGAGGCCTTCCCAGACACTGGCTATTTGTGGCTCAGGAATTCCTGACCCAGCAGTGAAGCCTGGGGTGGGTGACAGCCATGCTTGGACACTCTGACATCATCTGCACATCCACAGCACACACTCAGGTAACATTCAGCACACATCCTGCAGCAGGGACTAGATTCCCCCAGTTTTCACACTGGAAAAGACAGTTACGAGTCATTACTTTCCTCAGCTCTGAAAGCCTCTACACTTCTGCCTTCAAGCTGTGGGACCCAGCAGGACTTTCACCTTCCCAGCCATTGGAAGCTGGGGGTAACAGAGCTCAGGGCCAAGGCTAGCTTTGAAACAGACTCTTGAAACAGGCTCTTTTTCTAGCTTCCACATGTACTTTGCAAACTTTCAGGCTGTGTTCAGCTTATTGGCTTGAGCACAACCTTCAGCCAATCTCTGGGATGCTCAATGGATTCCCCAGTGCAGGAATTCAAGAAAGGGTTAAACCCCAGAGACTCTATACCAGCGATGCTGTGGGGCAGCCCAGGCACACTAACATCCACGATTCTGGCTCTATAATAAACCACCCATTTCAGGGCTCAGGGAATGAGCTGGAGCCTCTCCCAGGAGCCATGGGCTTGCCAGTGGAATGAAACAGAGGATAGCCCAAATGAGCTGTTACCCAATATTGCTCCTTGTCCAGGTTTGCACCCTCCCTTACTTTCAAGCTATAATGAACTGGGCTAATCCCAATCGGGCCAAGCAAGAAAGCAACAAAAAGTCTCTTCCTTGACAGAGGCATTCAGGGACCTCCAGAACAGAGGTGACAGGGCTCAGAAAGGATCTAACAGAGGTGAGGGATACCCACTGTTGCTCAGGACAGAAGAAACATGAAACATAGGCTGGAAAAAAGCTGATAGTTGCTGCCCAAACCATAAAACTCAGTGTAAATGCAGGGGCAGCAGTACTGTTTGCTGGTGACGGAACATCTGCATGGAGCCAAGAGCAAATGCCAACTCAGATTCTAGAGGCACAGCCCATTTATACAGGTCTTGAGTGCTTCCCAGCATCACTGATGAAAAAACTGTGCCCTGCCTACCTTCAGGAACTGTGGAAATCCTCATAAGGGGAGATGGACCCCACAGATCATCATTAGCGTAGCAGATCAGAGGTCTACTGCCAGAGACATTGGTAACAGAAACAGGGATGTAGCTGGGGCAAGGAAGACAGGGCAGCCTTGAAAAAGGCAGAGCCAAGGCAGCAGACACGGCAGAGAGTAGCCTTGGGTGTCAAAAGCTGCAGAGCCCGTCCCAGAAGCCCCAGGACGAGCCAAACGGCTCCTGCTCTCACAACTGTCTAACCAGCTCTTGTCTCATGCTCAGGTCAGCTTTGCTCCCTCCAGCAAGCCCCAGGCACATGCCTGGCTCTGATCCCGGTACCTTCCTGGTGACTTGTCTTCCCAGGACACATCCCCCTCCCTGAGGGACACATCCCTGCTCTGGCAGCCACTGCCCGGGAGCACGAGGTAGAAAAGATGCTGGAAGTGTCCAGCAGGGAAAAGTCATATAAAACTATATGCTTGAAAATCTCAAGGCAACATCAAGCAAATAGATCTGGGCAGAAGGAACTAGCCACAGGCAGCTGTCAAACAGCAATATGGAGAGTTGAGGGGGTGTCCCCAAGCAGGTGGGATTCATAATGTTTTCCTCTAACACTCCCAACACTGGGATTTCCTCCCAGGAAAAGTTTTGATAACCATCCTGCACTTTTCCTGTCTCTTACACTCTCAGGAAATATTCACTTGGATTCAAGCCCCCGTTTTTCCCTGTCGCTAAAATTAGTACCGAGTTCCTAAAATAGCCTCATCCCAGCCTGTCTGTCAGAAGCAGCAAAGCAAGTGCTCCCCCTCTCAGCCCCCAGCCACCCATGGACCAGAAGACCCTCAGCAGAGATAGAAAAAGGGATCACTAGGTGCACAAAAGTCTCTGGGACTGCCATTACCCTTCATGCACAGGAGCTGGTAGTGATGGGCACTCTGGGCACAAGTTCCCTGCAAGGATCCAGCCCAGCAGAGCAGCAGCACACTAGACAGTGGTCACACTAGACAGACCCACACCAGATCTGTGCCACTCACACTGAACAACTAAAGAGCCCCTATAAGGAAAGCCAGCAGCTGCAAGGATATATGGATCACAAGGAAAAGCACACCAGATAAAAAAGAAGTACTGGAACAGATTTAGGGACTCCAGGACTCTCCATAGGGCAGGTGAAAGCAAAGAGCAGCTGGAAAGGGTGGGGTGGGGAGACATCTTGGGGCAGATGCAGCAACAGCGGGATGGATGCAGAGGAGTGTGTGGTGGCCAAGAGCTGGACGCAGGCTGTTTTCCGAAGGGCCTGGATGACCGCTAGAGGGAGGACGGCAGGCATCCGGCCTGGCTCTTTGTGCAGGAGCCCAGCACAGCCTTTCCTCTCTGCTCCAGCCTGCACCCTGCTCCCCTGGCTGGAATACCAGCGGCAGCTGTGTTGGCAGTGGGGTACCTGCCCAGCCCTGTCACTGTTTGGTGCAGGGATAGAAGCAGAATTAGGTCTGACCTTGCCTGATTTTGCTGAGGATTTTTACTGTTCAGGGTCTGTTTAGAGGCCTCTGGAAACGGGCACTTGAGTCTTGGCTCTGCTCCTGGTGTAGATCCACACACCTCCATCAGCACAAACTGCAGCTCAGCAGAGGGAAAACTGGATGATGGGCTGTGGAGACTCTCCCCCCACTAATGGAGGGTCCCCGTGGGGACAGAGGGAAGCATGCGGGCAGGGAACAGAGCATGTGCATGGCATGGTACTGAGGGAAAAGCTTGTCCTGCAGCTGCCCAGGCAGTACCTTTAGTCTTCAGGGCAGTCAAATCCAGTCCGATTCACCAGCACTAAATTCACTTTAGCTCTTTGCGCCAGTCACTGGAGCGGGACTTCCCTTGGAAAGCTGACCCTGCCATAGGGGCACAGGGGTTATGCTGTGGACAGGCCACGACCATGATCTCTGCCAGGCATCAGTTACCACGAGCTCTTCATAGAGGTATCCCGCATCTTCCCTGGCACAGGGGACCCAGCATCATGGAGCCCCCTCTCCAGCTGAGGGACTGGAGAATGAGGATCCAGCTCATCAGCTTTGTGAGCAGTCAGCACACCAACAAGTACAGAGCAGTCCCTGTGCCTGGCACTCCACATCCAAATGGTGTTTTTCAGAGAGGGCACAAACAGGCTGAGAGATACCGAAGCAAAGGGCTTGCTTACCCACGACACCACCCGGCCGTTGAAGCAGGGAAGCTTGGCATTGTCATCCGAGATCTCTTCTTTCACCACCCTGCAGAGGGGAGAGGAGGCAGTCAGAGCTGGGTTCAGGGCTTCAAAGCAAATGGGCACTTGCCTAGATGGGTACCTGCACACAACAACAGGCAGCCCAGACTTGGGGATGGAGCAGGAGAGGACTGGCAGCTCTCTCCTGCTGCCAGGCCACAAGTTCCTATGGCCACAGCCATGACTGGCAGCCTTTCTATGTGCATGCAGCTGTTTCATCCCCCAGTTCACATTTTATTCAGTAAAAGCAAGATTCAGGTGCATATCATAGAATCATAGAATCGTTTAGGTTGGAAAAGACCTTTAAGATCATCAAGTCCAACCACTACCCAAGCACTGCCAAGGCCACCACCAAACCATATCCTCAGGTGCCACATCTATACGACTTTTAAATACCTCCAGGGACAGTGACTCCACCACTCTCCTGGGCAGCCTGTTTCAGTGTTTGACAACCCTTTTGGTGAAGAAATGTTCCTAACATCCAATTTAAACCTCCCCTGGCACAACTTGAGGGCATTTCCTCTGGTCCTGTTGTTTCCTATTTGGGAGAAGAGACCAATCTCCACCTGGCTACATCATCCTTTCAGGGAGTTGTAGAGAGTGATAAGGTCCCCCCTGAGCCTCCCCTCCTCCAGGCTAAACACCCCCAGCTCTCTCGCCTACTCCTCACAGGACTTGTTCGCTGGCCCCTTTCCCAGCTCTGCTGCCCTTTTCTGGACACACTCCAGCACCTCAACGTCTGTCCTGTAGTGAGGGGCCCAAAACTGAACACAGGGTTCAAGGTGTGACCTCACCAGTCCCAAGTACAGGGGAGAGTCACTGCCCTGGTCCTGATGCCCACACTACTGCTGACACAGGCCAGGATGCCATTGACTTTCTTGGTCACCTGTGCACATGCTGCCCCATGTTCAGTCACTGTCAACCAGCATGCCCAGGTCCTTTCACAGATTTCCAGGCTGCCTTCCCCCAGCCTGCAGAGCTGTGTGGGATTGTGACCCAGGTGCAGGACCCAACACATGGCTTTGTAAAACTTCATACAACTGGCCTTGACTCGTCAATCCAGACTGTCCAGATCTCTCTGCAGAGCCATCCTACCCTCCAGCACATCAACACTCCCACCCAACTTAGTCATCTGTGAACTGAGTGTGCCCCCAATTCCCATGACCAGATCATTGATAAAGATATTAAATAGGACTGGCCTCAGTACTGAGCCCTGGGGAACACCACTGTGAGCAGCCAATGGCTGTAGCTCCATTCCTGACAAACTCCTGGGCCCAGCCATTCAGTTTTCTACCTAGGGAACGGAGCATTTGTCTAAGTCATGAGCACCCAGTTTCTCTGGAGAATGCTGTGGGAAGTAGTGTCAAAGGCTTTACTAAAGCCCAGGTACATAGCAACCACAGCCTTTCCTTCATCCACTAACTGTGCCACCTTGTCACAGGAGATCAGGTTGGTCCAGCAGGACCTGCCTTTCCTAAACCCATGCCAGCTGGGTCTGATTGCTTGGCTGTTCTGTACATGCCCCATGATGGCACTCAAGACAATCTGCCCCACAACCTTCCGTGGCACTGAGGTCAGGCTGACAGGCATGTAGCTCCCTTGGATTCTCTTTCTAGCCCTCCTTGTAGATGGGCATCATCACTTTGCCAACTTCCAGTCACCTGGGACCTCCCTGGTTGACCAGGACTGCTGGTAAATGACAGAGTGACTCAGTGAGCATGTCCACCAGCTTCCTCAGGATCCTTGGGTGGATCCTATCTGACTCCATAGACTTTTGTGTATCTAAGTGGCATAGCAGGTTGCTGACCATTTTCTCTTGGATTACACGGGCTTCATTCTTCTCCCTGTCCCTGTTTCCCAGCTCAGGGGGCTGGACATCCTGAGAACAGCTGATCTATTAAAGACTGAGGCAAAGAAGACATTAAGTACTCCAGCTGCTTCCTCATCTTTTGCCACTCTTTCCTCCCACATCCAATTCTCCTTAGTCCTTCTTTTGTTACTGACATTATTTGTAAAAACATTCTAATTATCTTTTACAGGAGTAGCCAGGTAAGTTCCAGTTGGGCTTTGGCCCTTCTAATTCTCCCTGCATAACTTCACAACATCCTGTAGCACTCCTGAGTTGCCACCCCCTTCTTCCAAAGGTAAAATACTGGGGTTTTTTCCCTGAGTTTGAGCCAAAGCTCCCTGCTCAGCTAGGCCATTCTTCTTTCCCACTGGCTTGTCTTACAGCCACAGGAATGGGCTACTCTTGCATCTTTTAGACTTCCTTCTTGAAGAATGTCCAGCTTTCCTGGGCTCCTTTGTCCTTCAGGACTGCCTCTCAAGGGACTCTGTCAACCAAGTCCCTAATCAGGCCAAAGTCTGCCCTCTGCCAGTCCAAGGTGGCAGTTCTGCTGACCCCCTTCCTTACTTCTCTAAGAATCAAACACTCTTAATCATGTTGTGATTGATGTGCACAAGGCTTGCGATTTGTGTCCAGCTATCACATCACCCACCACTTCTTCTCTGTTCACACACAACTGGTCCAGTGGGTGCATTCCCCTGCTGGCTCTCTCCCCACTGTATCAGGAAGTTCTTCCACATACTCCAGCAACCTCCCAGGCTGTTTCTGCTGTACTGTATTTCCAGCAGACATATTTCTACCAGTTCTCTTATTTATAAAGAAATACATAATTTAAGCCTCTTTATAATGATCCAAAAGGATCACAAACTATGACAGAGATTTCTAATAGATGAAAGTGAAATATATTAAACATGCTGCCTACCAAATGATACTGTTGCTTTTTAATTAAATACATAATATTTCAACATCACTTCAAGCTTTATAGTTGTGCCATGTCATGTCCCAGCATTACACAAACAGCTACATTATTATCAGCCTTCACAGTGGAAGAATCACTAGCTTTGTTTTCCCCAGGAGTAAAAGAAAAAGGAAAAAAAAATCAGTTTTCTTTGGAGAGTAAGTTTATTTTTTTAAATTTTAAATATCACTGGACCCCCTAAATACTTTTTCCACAGAGAATCTGCAAGCAAAACAACTTCCAAATTCAGAAGATTCAATTACTACTACCTTTGACAAGCTCTAACAAGCTCATTTCCTTTTCTACTCAATGACAACATTTTAAGCACTCTTATTTAACACAAAAATACATTACAATTAGTTTGTGATACTATGTTCCCCCTTGCAAGCTATATCTAAGGTAGCTTGACACATATTATGCTTAAAATATATAGTAACTAAAAAGTTAATAAATTATGGGGGGGAATGAAATCCAAGAGAAAAAGAACAAAGTACAGAATGTGAAACCAAGAGAAATTATGTATTAAAAGTAAGTAGATTGTAAGTATGTAACACTACTGAGAAGTGGAATCCTATCAACAGCTCTGGAGGGTCCCCAAGCCAGTCCCCAACTCACGGAGAATCGAAGAGGATGCAAAGGTGGGACACGGAGCTGTGACCCATTGCCCCAGAGTGCCCTCAAGCTGCAGCACGCTGGGACTTGGAGAAACAGGTGCTCTGGGCTCCTGGCTGCGCTCCCTGGTGTGCCAACAGCTGCCCCAACTGTCCCCGAAAACAGGACACAAGGCTTGCCAACACTCACAAGGCATCAGCAAAAGGCAAATGAACAGCACTGGAAGCCTAAACCTGGGGAGCAGGCTCGTTCCACCCTGCCAGCCCCACTGGTTGCGCCGGTGTCACACATGCTCAGCAAAGGGCTGTCTCACGGGGTGAAAGGCAGCATGTCACCAGACCTTTGCTGGCAGCTGGCACTCACAATCCCCGACAGAACTGGAGAGCCAGCAAAGGGACTGCACAAAGGGTACCCATCCCCAGAAGGCAACAATGAGAAGGTCATGATTTGAGCAGTCTAATCCACTCCGAGGATGTGTGTTAATTCCTCTTGCACAGATGGAGAAGCAGGAAAAGCAGGAAAGGAGCAGTGATGACGGATTAAAACCCTGCTAGCTTAATGCTTCTTCAGCATGTTCCGTGCCAGCCTCTGCCCAAAGCCCCTGCAGCCCAGATGAATGTCAAATACAGGCAGTCCCCTCAGGACCCACTCTTTGGTGCCCACACCAGCCCTTTCCAATGCAGGCAAGTTGTCCTCACTTCCAAGTGCACACACATGCACCCTGCCCTGGCTGCACTAGCATCCATTCATACTGTCGCCAGCAGCCTGGACTGCATCCAATTCCTAGAGAGAACTTCAGGCAGAGCCAATTTTCAGTGCTACATGCTGCCTGCTGGGGGACACAGAGCCCTGCCTGTGGTGAAGGGACAGGGTGATATATTTGCTGGGTCAAGGTGACCAACTGCTCAGCACAAGTCAACTATTCCACTTTCAGTGGGGACAGAGGAAACCAACCCCAAGACCCGCCCATTCAGCCTCAGCTGCAATGCCTGATGGAGAACAAGCTCCCTCTGTCCTGAGAGCTGGTCTCTCCTCACTCTTATTACCCTGCGGCTGCCCCAGACATCCCAGGGGTCAGCTCCACCCCGGAGCAGTTTTCTCTCTCCTTCCCCAGCCACTACATTATTTATCACTATTTATCACCCAGATGCCAGAGCACAATGGATTATATATTTAGACTGTACAGAGCAAAAACTGATAGTGCTGGAGTCAGGCACATGCCGAGCAGGAATATCTCTGCAGCACTGCTCACATCTGTCACCCCTCACACCATCCCAGCTATTCGTGCCCTGCATTCTTTTCCAGCCTCAGCCTGAACTGCAGCTTTCCTCCTCCATTCCTTTCCAGCCTCAGCCCGAGCTGCAGCCTTCCTCCTCCCACCTCTCAGCACTCTTCCAGTCACACTTCTCGCACGGACACGACCGCAGGTTCACGCGTCAGAAGCCACCGAGCAAGCGGCCTCTGGGGGAGCTGTGAGCAGTGCCACGTTTCTGCTCCGTGCTTGAAGGGGATGCAGCCATGAGATGAAAACTGTCCCGCGGATGTGCTGGCAGGGAAAATCATCCTGTGAATGTGCTGGGAACAGTCCCTACCTGATGGGGTCTCAGCCCGGGAATCCTGAAAGAGCAGACCCAGGAGCTCAGGCTCTCTCTGTTCTCACCAAGCCTTTCCTTTTGGCTGGAGCCAACAGAGCCCACGGAAAACATCTGCCCAAGGCTGATTTCAGAGGGAGTGCTTTGAGTTTACTGTCAGGTTTTGAATGTTCCCATGTCTTGCTGGGTGCTGAGTATCACACGGCTAAGAATGGTGGCCAGGAAAAACCCCTTTAATGTGGAGGCAACCCGAGCCTCGCCCAGGCGAGTGCAAGTCCAGGACCCTTGGTGCTGCTGCCCTGCCCAGAGAATTGCCCTGCAGCTGGGCACTTACCGGCCCCCTTCCCACCCTGGGGCCAGCAGATATGCCCAGGCCAAGCTGCAGCTCAGAGCCTGGCCCGCAGGCCCAGCGCTCCCCAGCACTCATCTGCCTTGAATTTTCCAACAAAGAGACCTGCGGGAGGGAGGAAGGAGGGAGGGTTATAGGGGAGGCAGGCCGAGTGGGCGGATGATTCCACCGCCATCCCCAGTGACACGAGGCCAAGCCGGGGGGAGGAGGAGGAAGAAGAGGAGGAGGGGACGAGGCTCTGGCTGTGCAGAAGCCCGGCTGGGGTGTGCGGAGGGGGCTGCCAGGGCTGACACAAGCAGCACATCTGCTCCGAGGCAGCTGGGGGAGGGGAAGGGACAACCCCGGCAGCAGGGAGGAAAGGAAAGGAAATCCAGCTCCAGCCCTGGCTCCATCCCTACCCTCCCACCAGCTCCTCCTTTGGAGCCAGCAGACCCTCTCCCCACGGCCTGGGAAGATGCCACACTCCCTAGTTTCCCTCCCGCTGCCTTGCCGGTGGGAGCAACTGGCAGCCTGGAACATGGATGCAGAGGCGGGTGAGGGACAGGCAGGCAGACGCTGCCTTCTCAGGGGAGTTCCAGCTCGGCTCAGGAAATTAGAGGGTATTTTATATCACAGAGTCATGTCCTAGGAATGAAGGGAAGGTGGGGAACAAGAGAGTGTGCACAGGAGAGAAAGGAGGCCATAAACCCCAAGCCGCGGAGGCGGCTGCGCCGTGTCAGACTCCGGCTGCGCACACATCACCAGCGCAGCTGCTGTGTTCCAGCCTCCCCGTTTCCCCTCGGTGGCCTCCAGCCTGGCTGAGGCTGTGGATACAAGCAAGTTTCTAGCTTCAGCCAGCTCTGGTCTCTCCTGAGCAGCATCCGCCAGCCACAGCGAGGTCCCTGTGAAGAACTCTGATGGCCCAGCTAAAGAAGAAATCCAAGAGGCATGGACAAAGGCTTCCACAGGATTTGAACCCCAGATTTGGAGGCAGGCTTGGAGCTCAGCAGCAATTACTGCTTGTCTCTGGCAGTCCTGTCCCCCACCTTGCCTATTCAAGGGCTTGCAGCGGGGAGGATACTCAGAGAGAAGAAATCACAGATGTGGTGGCAAACACAAAAGCTGAATCTGGCATCAGAGGGCTCAGTACCAAGAAGGGAGATAGGGATGGGGACCTCTCAAGCATGTTGGACAGCTTGATGGCCAGGATGAAAAATAGGGGACATGCAAAGATTGTGAAGACAATTGAGCAGTGACAATTTCACACTAAAAAGATGCAAAGTTAGTAGAGCAGATGAAAAAAGTAAGATGTCGCCTCAATTACTAAGAGTAAAGACCTTTACAGAACAGCAACGTTCTTTCCAACAGTGCAAAGCCCAGAAATTCAATTATAAACAATCTTCTGTTACAACATTCCAGAAGTGCACAATTAGGTTGGTCATTCCTGTAACCTTAACAACCCCCATCTCCTAGCTCACAAAGGAAGAAAAAAACCCCAACTAAACAAAAAACCATCAGGAGACACTCCTACCCAACAGAACAACCTTCAGGGATTTACACACTAGAAATGTGATCTCATCTTCAAGACCTGTTGTACACTCCCCTTAGGGCAGGGATGTCTTGCTTCCAAATGATTGTATAGATTAATAATGCTGCATAGCAAAAGGAAGCACCTTTATGTTTTACTACCCAAATATGAGCAGCTCCTGGCTCTAGAGCAAAATCCTCATCCCTTCTGCAAGATAATGCTCAGGCCACAGGAATGAGCTCTGCAGCCATTTCACCAGAAAGGAAAATTGTACAGGACACTTCTCTGCGAGTGCTAGGATTTCAGATGGGAAATACATGCCTGTAAGATTAAGCCCAAACATGTTATGTGTGCTTCCCACAGCAACCGGGATACAATTCACCCAAGAGGTACAGGCCCAACCAAAGGATACACCTGGCAGCTATCACACATGTATTGGCGAGACCTCGAGTTTTGCAGGCAAACAGGACACATCAAACAGGGTTAGAGCATTTGAGCTGTCTCTGTAAGCCAAAGCACTCTTTGGGTCTCCCTCACTGTATTTTCACCTGTGCATAGAGGAGGAGTATAAATTGCATGACACTGAGGTGAGAAGGGCTCTCTGACCATAAACAGACTGTCACTCTCCCATTTAATTTCCCTTCCAAGCCTTTAGACAGGGTATTCCACACTTCTCCTCTATGCTGCAGCACAAGGTAAAAAGGGGATGGTTTCCTTCTGTCAGACCTTCCTCCCAAGAGGAGCTGCTGTCCTCCTGCCTGTCCTTGCACCCCATGTGAACACGAGCTCCTTTGCAGCACTCTTTACCTGGTGTGCTTTTCAAGAACCAAGAAACACAAACCATCTGTTAGCATCTGTCCTACTACCACAACAACAACAACAACAACACACTTCTGCATTTGTGCAGGAACAGCTACCCCTGCCCTCCTAAGTCCAGGGAGCACCACAAGGACTCCTCAAAGGTCATTCCATTTCAAGCTACTACCTGCGCTCCTCAAGAGTAGGCTCTTTCATTTTCAAAAAATGGTTTGGGTTGGAAAGGACCTTAGAGATCATTTGGTTCTAATCCCCCTGCTGTGGGCCTAGAGCCTCCCTCAACCATGCTCACTTCTGCTGCCCCACAGCCTTCTCATGTATCAACCCCAGCTTGCTGTGCTTTCCCCCCATGGTCAGTCACCCAAGGGCTGAACAGACATCCAAGATGCCAACTGTTTTCCCTACGGAGCCCTCATCAACACATTTGCAATCACTCCACTGGACAAACACCAGGACAAGCAGAGCCCCAAGATCTGGGCAATGCTTGGCTCCAGCTGGACCTGTGCTCACTCCTACAGACACCACTGGGTGGGAGATGACAGAGATCAGACCTCCTGTTCACCTAGTCCAAAGACTGGAAAAGGAATGGCATTTGGGAAGGAGCCACCCAGGCTCAGAGGCGTGCCCAGCAGCAGCACTTATCAAAGCAAAGCTACAGACTGATTTCACGGTGAGCGCAGAGCCCTGGCGGCCCCTCCCACCTTGATCCCAGAGTGACCATCTGGCTGCAGCCCTGCTCTGCAAACAAGCCCGACAGGCCTGTCCTCCACCGACGGACTGGCAGCAGGAAGCTGCACGGGGACTGCAGGAGGCACCTCCACGCTAATTAATCCGCCCTGCCCAAGCGATGCTTCCAACCTCTGGAAGGACATTTACAGACATCATCAAAGGAAGCATTCTGCAGGCCCCTGAAGGTTCAGTGACACTTTCAGTCTCTTTGAATTGGAAATCAGGACAAACGGGAACTTCCAGCCTAAGCCAAGTCAGGCTCTTCACCCTGCTAGCTCAATTTCAGCTCCTCAATAACTAAAAGCTTGCACAGCCCAACACAAAGATACAAGACAACTGCAGGGACTCACTGTGAGAAAAAAAAAATTTGAGGTTGAACATCTGCAGAAATGACCTTCAGGGAATGGAGACAATTCTACAGATATAATAACAGTGGCCAAAAACTGGGCTTTGGGAGAGGAAACAGGCCCAAAGAGGCCCCAGCCAGAGATGTGTATGAGACAGGGTAAAATCCTGATGTAGTTGCTGTGGTTCACACTAATGTTGTGAGACAGCAAGTGCACCGGACGAAGGAGGCTTGGTCTGCTGTGACACTTAGTTCCATCTGGACACAGAGGGTATGAAGAGCCCACAAGGCAGAGCTGCAAAATGCCAGTTCCTGCCAACAAAAAGGGAGAGAGGTGAAAAAAGTGCAGAGGTGCACAAAGGGTTTATCCGGTTACTGCTGGTAACAAAACGCAAAGGACAGAACATCAGCTTATCAAGAAGCTTGTAAATGAGGTGTTTGGGCCCCACAGGGAGCTCCTTGCAACTCCCCATGAGTGAAAAGTCACTCCTCCCTTTCTAGGCTGGCTAGAAGAGCAACGCTCCCATGCAGTGTCCAGGGACTTCAGACTCGTTAAGATGACTGTGAGGAGCTGTAAAGCGCCTCGAGGGCTCCTGGGGGGACAGTGTGATGTTTGCACATACACCACAGCCAACAGAGAAGGCCATGACGCCTGTGAAGGCTCTGCATGCACCACGAGGAACGCAAGACCAGGCCTTCCTTTTCTGGCCCTCAGCTGAGGGACACCAAGTCAGTCCTGTGTTTTCTAACAGCAAGCGAGGCTCCTGCCAAGAAAGCGCTGCTGCTGTGGAATGTGCTGGGCCAGCAGTACAGCTCATTCCTGGAAAAGCATCAACTCAGCGGGAGAGCAAGGAGAGAAGAGGGGGAAATTGGGAAGAGGGGGAGGGTGGGAAACAAAATCTGAAAGCTTGGACTTCCACACCTGGGGAAGCACAGAGCAGTCTGCTCACCAGTACCTCCTCCTCGTGGACTGCCAGCAGAGCAGCCCTGCCCAGCACTATGCTCTAGGAGCACCCTTCTGCCAGCCAGATATCTCCAGAGGAAGTCTGGGACCCCACAGACCACAGCAGAAGTCTGTGGGGAAGAGAAGCAAGGTTCACTTCCCTCTCATCATGTTAATAATTAATTTAATTTAATGACAGATCTCCACAAGGAGATGACAAAGCAGCCTCCACATGTGTCCTGTCCTCAAGACATTGACCAGCTCACATTACTCTCTCCTTGCACAAACAATTTTGCAAGGGTCTCCCCAGGAAACCGGCTCAACCTCCTACCCGATGGGAAGGGGTCTTGAAGCATGACAGGCTGTAGATGGCTACACCTACTCTGCACATCCAGCTGGGCTGCCATCAGCAACAGCTCCGCTAACTGGGTCTGTAAGACATTCAGAGAACCCCCATAAAACCAACAGGCAGTTAATAAAGCTCACAACTAACTTTCACCACAAAACATTTGCCAAAGACAATGAAAAGGACTCGCGCAAAGAAGAGCCTTTCTGTGTCACAACAGCTGCATGGTGGCAAAGACAGAACTCTGTCCCTGATCCCAAGTACTGTGAAATATAGGCAAACAGTGATACTACATCCCTCTGGTCCTAAAATGCAGGAGGCAAAAGATGAGGGGTCTGAACACTCATAAGAAGCTTTTCTGACCATTGCTAGGCCAGAGACACACATTCTTTTTCTTCCTCATCTGCTTTTGATGGTGTCATGCAGTGGATGGTACAAAAAATTCCCTGTATAAAAAAAGACAGCAAATAGAGCACATTTTAGTAGCCTTTTATATACTTCATCAATTTCACTAACACCAGCCTTATTCACCTAACTCCATTCAAGATATAGGGCTAAACCCTTGAATACAGCAAGTAACCTACAAGTCAGGCTTGCCCTTCAGCCAGCAACCATGCAAATACTGCTCAACTGCTGGAAGAAAGAGACAAGAAAGGTGTTCCAGTCCCAACCAAACCAAGCATGTGCTGACACAAAACTTACTCAGCTAGAGGTCCAGAAAGCAGATGAAAGCCATACAGTAGGACCCAATATATTACTGTAAATTAAAAGTCTTCATAGTTCTCATGTATAGAATTCAGCTCAGGTCCTACCAGGACTCGCCTCTACACCAGGAATCATCTTCCTTTTCAACAAGAAGGTAAGCTTCCCCTCAGTTTAGAAGAGGACAGTGTTTTGTATCACTGTAGCACCAGGTTCAACTGCTGCTTTTCTTTGACACTGTGAACTCTCAGGCCTGACTCTGTCACTCACCGTGCAAAACCTTCCACCTGCTGTCTCTGACAACTGCACCAAAGGCTGGGTAATGGCCATTGACCTCCAGAAATCACCACCACACAACATGAAAGATTCCTCTTGTGGAAGGTCTCAAAGTCACAACTGCCAGCTCCTAGGTCCTTCAAGGATGGAAGAATACAGTGGAAGGCTGCACAACCTGTCTACAAGTCTGTAGATACCCCATGAGCTGTGTTGAACTGGTCATTCTACACATTAATTATTCCCAAAGGCAGCCCAGAAGAACTTATCACATGTTATTACTGCAATAGGGCCATTTCCTGTGCCTGATCTGCTGATAAGTCAAGTTACAAGACCACCCTGATTTTGAGCTTCCTAATTATCTGCAATACTAACATCAAGTTCCCTTGAAACATCTCTCCTGTAAGTTATACTCTCCTGTAGGTGACCACAAACAGTTAGTGCCAGCACCACGTGTTGACCAACCAGGAGCACAGCTGGACCCTACAGTCAACATGACCAGACACAGTCCCCACCATAAATCTACAAACCCTTCTACATTGCACAGCTGAGCCAGATCCAGCTCCAACATCATGCACGCTGGCAGAGATGTTACACACCTCTGTATTAGTTTGGAACTACCCCAAGGAAACCCAGAGCTTACCCTAAACTGATGCAGATGTTGACATCCTCAAAGTCCCCTGACACTTCCAGGATGACTAGACAAGGAATAGTCTTAAAGAGTTTTCCCAAGTATAACCTTCTGACCCCAGCTGAAACAACACATTTTTAATCTAGAGGAAAAATCCACCTCACAGGACCCCCTTCAGGACCTAACAGTGCATTTACCAGATCTAGGTCTGAGGCAGGTTTGTCATAAGGGACTCAGCTCCGCAGCCAGAACCAGAAAAATCAACTCTTCTCAGAGCCACAAAAACCAGTAAGAAAACTCAAATGAACACGGTGCAATAGCAAGACTTCATTAATTGAGGCCCTATATGGATTTCCAGTATAGCACAGCCCCAGCTGGGCCCACAGGCAAGTCTCTGTATGAACGGCACTACCATACTGGTTGAGCTGGGCAGGGCTGAATGAACTGGGACAGCTCGTTAGCTGTATGCAAACACAAGTATGGAGTTTGCATATCCATCACAGCTTCTGCAAAAAGCTTCAGTTTGAGAAGCTGCTGCGCCCTAGGGCCAACCAGGCAACAGCCATCAGCACTGCAGCAACTTTCTCCCTGCTCCGATGGCATCGGGCCACCAAGCCAAGGTTGTCACCTGCTGCTGACACTGCTCTGGCTGTCAGCAACAGCAGCACAGCACAATGCAGAGTACAGGGGACAAGCTATTTGCTTGCAGATCAAGAGACACAAAAAGACCATGAGTAGGTGGTCAGAGTAATGTTGAGGGAAAGAGTTGAAGCCCAGGTGTGGGCAGGTTACTGTGCCAACACCAGCTTCCCTGCTATAATAATCCATGCAGAGGCAAAGCTCCTGAAACAAAGACCCCTCTGGCAGACGCTCGGTGTCCCCAGAACCAGCCAGCAGACACCAGCAAACAAGGAAAAGTCCACAAACTCTGTTATCCAGACCCAGAATTCCCAGTCTATCACAGAGACAGCTGCCAGCAATCAGAGTGGCCATGCAGCAAATAAATTCCTCTCCAAACCGTAGGGGCAGGTCAAAAACCAGCAGAAGAAAGACCTTCCCACAAAGCAGCCAGTGACAGCTCTCACAGAAACAGAGCTTTGCCCCAAGTCATGTGAGGAAGCCTTTCCCACTTCAGCTTCTGTCTTCAGCCAGGACCAGAAGGACAGACTCCCACTGCAGCAACTCAGTCAATGCTCACACTGCACCCTCTTTTCCTCCAGCTCTAACACCCTAACAAATTTTAGCCAACGAGACACAAGGACAGGTACCCCAGTGAGGAGATAATCACCACAAAGGATTTAGTGGAGTAGGGTACCCAAATGCTGCTTCTGCTGCCCTCCATTGCTAGCTGTGACTGGAAAAACAAAGCCTCTGGCATGTCGCCTTTAATAAATAACTGATACAACAACCACAGCAGTCCCAACCCTCCACTGCGATACAGAATTACACGGCACAGGAAGGTCAGCACCAGGCATCTCTGGCTGCCAAAGCCTCCCGAGAGTTCCAGCCCATTCCTGGATGGGTTTAATATTAGTGCTACAGTAGTAACAACACAGTGATGGAAACAAGTGAAACCGAGAGCTTTGGGGCTCAGGAAAACACTAATGCTTCAGCTCTGCAAGCTAATGCAGTCCTCGGAGACAGTGATATTCACAGCCCAAAAGCTCACACTCTCTCCTAAGGCCACCACGGCATTACACAGATAAGCACATGGACAAAGCAGACAAAGTCACAGAGATTAGACTAATTCCCCTATTTGTACCTTATTGAAACGCCTTCCAAAAAGCCTTTACAAAAGGATTTGGTCCAAAAATTTCCAACGGCAGCCACCAGCGGGATTAAGTTTTACTTAACTTGCCAGCTGCTGCCTAACAAGCCAGCACCAGCGGGACAAACAGTAACGCAGCCACGTGGTGCCACATCCCCCTTCTGGAAAACAACCATCCATCCAGCACAGGTCATAAGGGCAGGCTCTGAATAACAAACAAGGGATGGAGAGAGGAGGAAATCAATAGGAAACACCAAAAACACACAGCCCTGACTGCTGCCTCATCAGATGTGCAGCATGATGGTACAACATGAAGGCAATTTCCTGCAGACTCAGTCTCTGTTGTGTTCTGCTGGCCCAGCTCCTCTTCATAGGCTTTTACACAGATCAAATATCTTAAACCACAACATTGTTCTATCTATTTGGATGCAGTCAGGGGTGGAGGAGTAGCAATTCATTACAGCAGGTCCCCTCAGCTCAGAACAGTTCAGCAATTGCCATGCAGACGTGGAAGAGGCTTCCCACCCCTTTAAGTACACTGAGCTCAAAAAGGACTTCAGGAATTTCAACTATGCTCCCTGCACCTCTACATATACAGCTTTCATGTCTAGATAAAGGGCCTGATGCCCACCCTGACAGAGGATCGAAGCCAAACCCATCTGTGCAGCAGAAAAGCTGCGGGGGAAACCAGATTTTCTTTGCTTATAATTCACAGACCCTTCTTTCCTCAGCATCCCCACAAGCATAGAGATGGATGGCTGCCTCCACCTTCAAGAGTTCACCCCTGCTAGGAGACCAGGTGAGGAAATCACGTGAGAAAGAGGCCAGGAGCATGATGGAGAAGACTGACTTACTGAAAGCTCAGTCCTCCAAGTACAATGACCTTGGGCTCACGGACCATCTACCTCCACCCGTGCATGCCAGCATCTACCTTCTCAGAGTCCATTATGAAACACTGCTTCCCCAGCAACATCCTGCTCTCACTGCAGCCATGTAGGAAGGAGCATCACTGCTTACACTACCACCCAGAAGACTCAGTACCCACCCTGTGGGTGAGCCAGTGTCTGGGATTTGGGAATGGCAAAGTTCTAGATGAAATTCTAGAGTTCACTTTAGAAAAAAGATGTATTTGAGCAGGCACCAGAATACCTGGTGGGACCACCACTATCATCCCATAAAAACAAAAAATGCTCAGGTTGTGACCCAAATTATGGTGGCTTATGAGCCATTTTTTATGGCATTTTGCCTTGACCTTCAAGACTGAACCATGCTGGAGCACAGCTGTACCACAGTCGGGACACACTGATTTCCTGTGCAGCAATTTCTTAGACACTGAGGTAAGTTTTTGCTCTGTGCTAGAAATTGGAGGACCAGAGTCCTCCAGATGATTTCAGAACACTGAAATGCACCAAAACAGCTGCATTCACATGGCTGAGTAAAGGTTTCTTGACCTTTCTTTTTTTCAGAAATGACAGAAGAGGCGTAAAATTAAGAAACATTCCCATCAAACACATAACTGAAAACAATGCCTCTCCAAGAAAAATGCTGGCTTCAACATAGCACCATATTTTGGGAGAAATTACATTCAGTCAAAAAAAATTTCTGACCAGTTCTGGCTGCAAACTAGTTCAATAGCTGTTGTAAAGCTTCATTGTTTGCATAGGACACACAAGGCCTTAGGGAAATTGGTCTGCAGCCTGATTTGGCTAACTTGGCTTTCTGAATGCCACCCCTGGGCAAAGAAAGCAGGCTGTGACTGCCATCCAATGTGGCTTTCAGAGCACAGCTCCAACCACAACTGAGAACCCTGGACACCTACAGAGTCAGTAATAGCTGGGTCTGAACAGCAGGACACACAGGGCCAGGCGCAGACAATGCAATCCAGGGAAGCAGGGAATACTGTCAACTAACTATCTCCATCTTCGCCTCAGCCCGGGCACTGCTGTAGCCCCCACCACCACCACAACACTTTGAAACAGCCTCCAGCAGCAGCTCCAGCCAGAATCAGCTCCAGTGTCCATGGGCCACCCCCAGTACGGGCAGCATTACAGGAACTCCCCACCACAAATGCAGACGGTGGTTTAGCAGCTCTCTGCCAAATCCTCAGCAGCTCAGGAGAAAGAGGCACAGGCTGCAGTAACCTACATGCAAAATGTCTGAAATAACTGCTGGTGGGCCCTTACTAACCAGGGCAGCTCACCTCACAGCAGGCATGGAAATACATCCCCTGGAGCACAGCAGATGGGGTGCTGTGGCCTCTCATGTGTAAAGTGCTCCCCTCCACACAGAATGGACAGGGACTGACCACAAAGTGGAAAGAAGTGATGACCACTTTCCAGTAGGGCCAGTGCTGCCACTTAGACCAGCACAAAGGATGTGAGCATGCAAGGCAGTTTTGTAGGTCCTTTCAACCACAGACTTCTTGCCAACCTCTCCTAGCATGAAATTCATGCTGACATGGAAGCAGTCCCCACCATGGGCATGAGACAGGCAATGGTCTTCTGAAGACGGCAAAAGTTTCCAATTAAAAATAAATTTTTAAAAGTTCCCAAAATCAAAATAAAACCACTCCCCCAACTCATGCTACAAAGAGCTGGCAGGAAAGGCAGGGGCACCATGCCAGTGCTCACCACTGCTTAGAAATTGACACTGCTTATTAAGTTTAGGATCCCTTCCCCAGCTCCCAGCATTTCCAGCCAGAAGGACAGTCACTGCTGGCATCAATTTCAAAAAGACCCTGCAATAAAAATAAATCACTTGGCCTTTCAGAGAGCATCAATGTGTTTCCTCATGCACATGTGCAGAGATGAGGCCGCCAAATACCAATGGCATCTGACCCCTACACTGGGAATTCCAGCAGCGCCCGCTTTGTTCTGCCTCCAGAGCCTTGTCCTAATCACTGCCTCGAACCTGGCTTTGGAGAGCAGGTGATAATTAAGCAGGTCTGGATAAGATACTGGGCCAGTGATTAGCTGGATACCAATTTTCACTTCAGAGTCGAGACCAAGGAATCACTCACCACAGCTCTAAAACTAAAACTGGAATGGAGAACTGCAAGAGGGAGAAACCAGCAGCGGCAGGAGGAGCAGCACCATCCCACCACTGCACCTCAGATCACTGGTGTCCTCCCAGCACTGGTGAACCAGTAGGATTGGGAGGGAGGAGTGGTTCTCTTGCCGGAGAATGGGGCCTTTCTGCTCTCCAGCCTAGGAGAGGGGAGGTGGCTGAGTGAAGATAAGTGAAATGATCACCAAAGTGATTTCTTCACAGGCAAAAGAAATTCAAACTTTCAGACACTCCACAATTTATGGAAAGACAAGGCAGAACTTCAGGCCAGGTGCTAAGGATTTACCTGGACACACATAATGCACTCATTAAACTGCTCTGAAAAGTTTAGCTTAAACTTTAGCATGCCCCTGTGGGAACACATTTTGATTGATAGAAAATGTGCAATATCAATTAGAAACAAGAAAAAAATAACCGAAAGAAACCACACTTCAGCTGATACAAGAATATTCTCAGAGTTGTACCAGATGAAAAGACAAATCTGTAGTTCAGCTGAGGCAAACATGCACAATACTTGGCTGATGAGAAGTCCACACTGCCCAGGTACATTTCTCATGATGGACGTGGGTAGGAGACAACACTTTACACATGACTGAAGCCCACATCCCAGCAAACTACAAACTACAGACCATCAGCATGGTTGTTCCAAACTGCACAGGTGCCCAGAATAATTTACAGTCCTGTTCTTGCAGCACCTCTATGGAACTGAGAGCTCTGTCATGCTAAGAGCCACACAAATGTTTGCCCAAGAAGCTCCCAGTGTCAAGCGGACAAGACAAGGCACAGTTGGAAATGCCATTTTATGGATTGAGAACCAAAAAATAGAAATTAAAAGTCTGTTCAAAATCCCATGAAAAACCTGGGGGTGGTCTGATGGAGAATATGGATCTCACAAGCAGTCACAGCACTGCATTGATTTAAGGTGCTCTCCTGCTGACCAGTAAACAGCTCTTACCTGTGAAACATTGAATGAAAAGATTCAAGGTGCAGGAAGAAACCTTCCTTCTCTAATGAGTGCAGTGTCAGCAGCCAAGGGTAGTTCCACACTTCATGGTAAGACATATCCACACAAAGCATCTCAAGTCCAAAAAGAGTCTACCACATCTGAGCACTGCCACTCACGCCACCCATCAGCTGATCTTCATGTGCCTCCACTTCTGGGATTAGCAACACACAAAGCCAACAAGGGCACAGATATCTGCACCCTGTTATGTACAGCTGTAGCCCACTGCATCAGGAGCAAAACCCTGCAGCCTTCCTGCTTCTCACAACTCCTCTCCCCAGGACAGTGCATGAATTCTTCTTATTTCTCCTCCTTGCCACCCAGAAGTGACACCACTCTGGGGTCTTAATTATTTGAAGCTGAGCACTAACTCCTGCCATAGCCTGACAACTCCACAGCCACCCAGGGGAGCCTCAGTTCACATTTCCAAGGAGACATAAACACTGAAGCTGCCCCATCACTACTCTGATTTGCAAAGCAAACAAATATTAACAAGATAAACAAAAGAACGAAAAATCCCACACACCAAGACTGAGGCTGTAATACTGCCTTGGGGATGGGGTGAGCTAAAGGGAATACCAGACTGGAGATCCACAGCCTGGAAAAAAGGAGGAAGAGGGAAAAAGATTCAGGCTGTGCAACAGAGCTAAGAGGAAACATTGGACATCCTGCTCCAGCTGGCCCTGGAAGGTGATCTGCCTCTGTTCCTAATAATAGATGAGAGGAAAAGTTTGGTTTATGCCACCAGATTTATGCCAAAGCAGAACCATGGGACCTGCAGGCTTCCTCCTCACTGATCAGCTGCCCTAAGGCCATCCACTTTGCCTCTCATTGAGGGGCTTTAACCTGGGTCCTACTCCTGGACACTGCCCAGCTGACAGACACCAGCCCAGCACAAGCCAGGCAGAAGGCATCCTGAGGGAATTCCCTCAGGGAAGGAGCTGAGAGGAATACACATGTGAGAGAGAAATGATCTTCCCTGTCACACAGCTTCTGAATGCCACCATTGTTAACATCCTTCTAGTTTTCACTAATTGCCCATGCATTTACAGTCAAGCAGCCAAGGTGCCTCCTGCTCTTCTGTCTCTGATTCTCCCTGCAGGCCAGTGGCTCACCTTCTCATGGACATCAATTACCAGGGATCATGAAATTTTTCAGCTGGGCTTGATGATCTTAAAGGTCTTTCAAAACCACAGTGATTCTATGATTCTATTTCGTGTGCTGCCTGAGGCTTCAGGGTTTCTCAGAGACAAGGCTGCAGCTGGACTGCTCTGGTTGTTCCCACCATGTTCCAGCCAACCACCAGCACATTCTTCAGCTCTCTGGAAAGTAGCAGAGACAGCCTTCCTGATAAAGCATCCATGGTGACACCATGAGAGGCTTGCTCCCTGTGTCACATCCCAAGCCTTGCACATGCTGCTCCAACTGCACAACTCATTGCCCAGGACTTCTCCAAGGAATGGGCTGCCCACATACCCGACCTCCTCTCAGCTGCACCTTCCCTTCAAAAATGGTTTATGCTTCCCAAACAAATTAGCTGAACTGGTCACAACAAAAATCTCATCCCCTGCATTTCTGAGGCAACTGATCTTGTAGTGTCTTCCTGAGTGATTTTTCCCTCTCCCTGCTATCACCCACTAAAACTCCCTATGCTGCTTTATCGTTGAGTTTTGTTAATCTATCATTTACCTCCTCTTGTAGAACCTTAAAGAGATAGAGAAGGATGAAAAAGCACAGTGCAAAACTTCACTGCCACCAGACCCCTCCTCCCAATGCGAGACACTGCTATTTATTACTGAACTTTGTTTATAGTTGCGCACTCTCCCACCCACATGGCAATGTTTCATTCAAGACAAGTTTGAATACACTTCAAGAACAACATTTCAAAGGATCCCAAAGCATTTGTTTACAAACAGCATGCATGGGGAATTCACTTCTCCCACCAATGAACATGGTCCCCGCTGAGACAGAAAGAGGCAGCTGTTTCATAGCACCCAACGCTACTCAACAGCTGAGGGACAGGAAGTGATCCACAGACAACTGATATTGCTGAGGAAATTTATGGAAAATGAGGGCTGGAGACTACTATTTGCCAGGAGAGAACGGGGAAGCTTCTGAGGACTAAAGCTCTCCACTGGGTCAGGAGGAATTTAGGGAGGCAAAGTGTCCCAGACTGTGGTCAAAGGAGCGACTCCAAATTTCAAGCCTCATCTGAAAGCTGGCACCTCCCAAACTAACGGGAACCTGGGCACTGGGATAATTTGGCTGAGGAGGGGAGAGCACCCCCTGCTGAGGCAGTCACACAGATCTCATCCAAGCCCCAAACAGGCCCAGCCCTGTTTAACATGGGGTACAAGCCAAAATCACAGCCTGGAGAGGTATTTGGTGCAGTGAGAAGACACTGGAAAGACTATAAAACTGAAAACACTTTGCAATCCCAGCTCCATACACAAGACCTACTGTAAACACTAAATCTTCACAGGAGGAAGGATAACACAACTCCTTTGAAATATCAAAGTCCTAGGAATGGTAAAGGGTAACATATTGTGGAAACCAAGAGGGTCCCAGGACGGTAAAAAAGGTCCTCAAAAAGGCTAAAGGAGAGTCAGATATAGGAAATCTGGACAAAACAGAGTGAGGACAAAGGGTCTTACAGGGAGCTGGCTTCACATGGTACTTGCTCCCCAGACCACTAACCAACTTTATGCATGTAGGAGACAGCAGGGGTTCCCCAGAAGATCGGTGAGTACAACATCCACACAGGGGATAGAACACACCTCCTCACCTCCAAAGAGCCACCTGTGACAGGAGGAACCAAGGGCATCACAAAAGAAGTGATGGAAATACCAGTGTTGGAAGAGAGCTGCCAGGCAGAAGGTGGGATATATGAGGCAGGGCTCATATCCCTCTTCCATACAGATCCATCCCAGAGATTTAGCATGGGACATCTCACTTTGAGGATGGGATATGTACCTGGGTACAGTGGGTCTTGCACAAACCTCCTGCTCAGAGATGGGCAGCACATAGAGAGCCCTCACTCCTTCTCCATGGAGGTAGGGGAGGAGAAAGCTGGTCCTCTATGCATTCTTCCCAAAAATGAGATGCAGAGGACAAAGCTGCCAAATGGATGTCCCTCCCCAAAATGGATGGTAGGAGAACAAAACTGTCCCCAAATCCATTTCGTGGAAAGGGCTGATGGAGGTGGCACTACCTCCGCACCCTTTTGGAGGAAGGAGCAAGGGTCACTTTCCCCAGGCAGGCACAGTGGGAGATGCCCAGGCCCTTTTGGTGGGGAATGACAGTCCTAAGTAGGATACAACCTAGAGATGCCACTCTAGACACCCCAATGTGGGCTGCATGGGAGATACCACCTCAGGCAAGGTGTTGGCCAAACATCCTGAGCACGGGGAGGGGGTGACCCTCAGATGGGGATGATGGTCTCCTCCAAGGTACCTCTGGCACCTGAAGGAGGGTATCACCAGCTCCCTCACTGAGGAGTTAGCATGGGGCAGCTTCCCCAGAGCTGATGGGAGATCTGAGGATGTGGGGCTGTCCCCGGAGGGAGCACCCAGGGACAACGAATCCCACAGAATGTGCACGGGGCGGTATCACCACCAGCCTCCCCACAGGTGAGGTCCTGGGGTGCACGGAGGGTGTGTCCCCCCCAGACAGAACCCAAAGGGGTCACCATCCCCTCCAAGGCAAGGCAAATGGGGATGGAGGATGGACTGGGGTCCCCCTCCCCGCGCCTGGCGCGAGTGGGGCACCTCCCCACCCCGGGGGTCCCGGCCCCGCCGTCCCGGGAGCGCTCCCCGGGCCGAGGGAGCAGCCAGCCCCGGCCCCAGCCCCGTGAGGGGCGGGTGTTCTCCAGCCGCCCCCCACTGCACCCCACGGGGCCCGGGCTCCACGCGTGGCCCCGGGGGACCGGGCCCGGGCCCGCGCTCACCCGAAGTCGTCGTCCATGGACTTGAAGTAGAACTTGTAGTTTGGGCGGTTGAGGAGGCCCTTGAAGTCGCCGAGGGTGACGCGCTCGGCTGGGATCGGTAGCTTCACCAGGTACGGCGTCTCCTGCTCGTCCAGGTGGTAAATGATCTTCGTCTCGGCCGCCGCCATGGCTCCCCTGCCCGGCCGCCAGGCCCCCGCCTCCGCCTCCGCCGCCTCCTCCGCCCCGGCCCGGACCCCTAGACNAGCGGGACCGACCCCACACCCGAGACACGCCATGGAGCCGGACCGGGCTCAGCGGGCAGCCCGGGGGCCTGGGCCGAGATCCCGCCACGGTGCTGGCCCGCAATCTGCCCCCGAACCAGATCCTGCATCCATAGGAAACCCCCCCTTCGCTGGAACTGACCCCCGTACACACCCATCCAGCCTGTCGCTGCTGTGCCCCATGTGGGTGCATGGCCCCTGGGACTGCACGCTTCCAGCCCCATCGTCCGTGCTGCATTGGGATTTATACTTTACATCCACATCCTATCCACAGCATTCCCAGTGCCAGCTGGGAATATACCTCTCCTAGGCTCCCCAGCCCCATTCAGCTTTCACACCCCCTTTACATCCTCTGATGCTTCACACACTGGGTTATTCCTGTATTCCACAACCCCCATTGTTTCTGTCCTGCCATCTCTGCAGCCCTGGTCCTTTATCATAAACACCTCCCAGCTTTCCCCATGTTCCTCATATGGCTACATGCCCCTTGAGTACAGCTTATAAAACGTGAAATGTATCCATCTGTACCCCATGTACAGACCCCTTTGAGCTCCCCATACTGTGTCTCAGATGGCCACCACACACAGGGACTACCTCAGCTCCTCTCCAGCTGTGGCTTTCCTACGAACCCTTGTCACCACCCAACAACTAACCCCAGTACTCAGACCTCTTCCTCACCAAGCAGACTCTCTCTTCTGCTCATCACGAGCATCCTCTGTTCCACATACCATGGCCTCTTCAACTGTGCACCCTTTGGCTGTGTGGTTTCTTGCCATCCTCTGTCTCCCTGGACCCCAGCACACTCTTACCTACAGTCATCAGCACTGTGACCCCAGCCCCTAGGACTTGCCTCTGTTCCACAGCAGTCTCAGGCTGTCTGGTTTCCCCTCTGCACACTCTGTCAGCAGCCAACAGGCACCAAGGAACCATCTCCATCAGCAGTTTCCTGGAGCTGTGGCTGAGAGCAAAGCTGGGGTGGATGGAGCTTTGGGAACACCCATCAACAGGAAGGGCAAGAACTGCCTTGCACCATCCTGGATTAGAAGGAACAAATGCAGAGGGAGCACCACACCAGGGGCCTGCACAGGGCATAAGACTAGATCAGCCCTCAGTGCTAGACTCCACTGCTGCAGGAAAAGGAGCCAGAGAGATCCTACAGGGAACAGAGCCAAGTTCCTCAGGCAGGCAGGCAGGCAGAGCTAAATAAGCCTCCTCATACATTAAAGAGTCCTGCAGGCATTGCTAGCAATTACCTGGGCAGCACTGCTGGACTGGATGAAGGACCTGACATTAAATTGAAAAAAAGAATAAAAAATCAAGGGAAGCTCTCAGGTAAGCAGAAATTGTAAGAGGTGTGAGACTCTCCCATGTTTCCACATCAGCTCTTGGAAGATTGTAATTTCCTCATGCTCGGAGCTCTGTGGTAAAAGCTGGTGTACCTGGAATGAAGAATCCAGGTCAGGAATGGAAAAGTTTAGTTTAAGTTGCTTCTTCCTGTGTCAGCCCTGACAGAGCTAATCTCAAAGCCTTTTATAACACCTCCCTTCCCAAAAGCAGGCATATGTGAAAGAATCCTAGTCTGCCCCTGTCAGAGCCACTGTGTCACCCACCTACCAGCACAGCTGAGGATGTACCCTCGAGCCTGTACAGTGCACATTAGACACCTTTGTTACCAAAAGGGCAATTTTTGGTAGTGCTGAGCTCCCAAGGGAGCATATGCAGCCCAGGGGAGGGGTACCACAACCCCCAGGGTGGTAGTAGATGAAATGTCATTGCTACAGCTGCCTTTTCTTTTAAAGCAGACCAAGTGACTGAATAGACTGAGTGATAGATGGGTTTCGCTGCTCACAGAGGCCTTGTGCTGTATGACTCACTGAATAGAAGTTAAGAACAGAGTGCCAAGGAAATTGGCAGGAGGGGATTGTGCTGAGCACTCCAAGGTCCACAAGGAAGAGTTTCTGAACTGCCCGTTGGCTTATTTTTGCAATTATTGCAACTTAAAAATTGCAGCATTGATAACATTGCTTCTCCTTACAGAGTAAACAGGCTCCAGACATTTTAGTGCATCTCGGAAAAGCCCAAAGCAGAGATGGATGTACTTGAGTTCCACCACTTACACCTTTAAGCAACATCAAACTATTATCTTCTTTAAAAAGGCTTACTATTGTTAACTGAAGTTATGGGTTTGATACAGGAACACCAGGTTCCTTCCTTCCTTCTTTCCTTTCTTCCTTTCTTCCTTCCTCCCTGTCAGATGGGAAGTCAGACAAGTTGATTATTACAACCTTAGAAAAATAAAGTACTGCTTACATTGCTCAGAGATGAGTAGCAATGATTCCACATTCCAGATTGCTCTCAAAGGCATTTCTAGTCTTCCAACCAAACAAAAATCTTGACTGAAGCAACAAAAAAGCATCAAGCCTACCCTACACTTCAGCAATCAAATAAATGCTTTAAAAAGTACAACACGTATCAGCCCATAAGGATGCTGCACCATGCCAGAACTCCACCGAGGAGAGTATCAAGCGTCCTAATTTGTTTTCCTTTTCTGCTCTATTCGTGGCATCCGTAAAACTACCCCACCACACATACCACCAAGGCCTGAAGGATGTGGCCATAGAGCAACATTCTCCCTTTGGATTTTAACTCTCAGGTACAAAAGCAGCTCATACCACAAAGTTGGAGCAAAGGAGGAAGGAATGTGGAAAAAACAAAATTGGAACTATTACTTGGCAGAAATAATCAAGAACTTCTGGCAAAATTGAGCTATTTACAGCACTACAAAAATAAATTTATTCTTAAGCCCTCTTTACCCTGTAAAAGGAAAAAAAAAATACCTAAGATATCCAAGGAGATTTTAAAATTACCAAGTCTTGCAGCTGGTTTGTAAGTGGTTTTACTAAGAGCTCTGTAGCTGCCGTTCCCTGTCTCTGCCAGTTCTGATTTCCCAGCATCAGGAGGCGACAATGCAGGGCCTATCAGCAAACATTCCCATCAGTTCCCATAATGACAAATGATAACAGATTTCTTTGGATTTAAGGTACATCTGCAACTTAATTCTATACAAAACCAAACCTCACCCACTTCAGAATTCCAAGTTCAGAAGTTTTAATGAGTTGTTCTCTAGTTGCAAACAGGGGTCATGAGTTACCAATGAACACTTTCACTGATTCAATGCTATGCTCATTTCCTACCTGCCTATTGTGTGCTTAAAATCTCCTGAGGGAAAAGCAGTGATGAGTTATTTAACTTACACATGAAGCTCTGCTCAGGCATGTAAAACTGGAGACCTACAATTCCAAGTCAAAAAAGCAAACAAGCTGGTAACACCAGGATAGTTTTTATTTGCTCCCTGAATTAAATATTGGCAGATACAGAAAATTCAGATACCAACTATTTCCCCAACATTTACAAGACTGAGTTTGCAATGTCAGAAAACAAGGACATTTATGCACAATCCTGGCAACTGATAGTGTGAGTGCACAAGATGGCCCTGCCTGAACATCAGTTTTTTAGAGGCAGTATCCCTGGTCTCCAGCATCCAGTGCTGTCCCCTCACTGACAATTGTGGCACCACGGAACGGCCAAGTAAATATCCTGAGTGGGCAGCTCCAGTGCATTTCCCTCTGCAAAGGATTTATTCCATGCTCCTCCTGAAGGGGCAGAGGCAAGGTCAGCACATCCAACAAATAACCCACTTATGAATGCAAGCTGATGGTTGCAGTACCCTTTTCACTCTGTTCTTTGAGAGCAGGGGAGAACACAGCACAGTGACACCTCTTAGTAAGCTGTTCTTAAAGGCCTTGCTGCTGCCACACATTGTCTGTGCCAGAGGCACACTCACTCCCTGCTGCCTGCCCAGCTGCTCTGCGGCTGCAGAGCCTCACAGTGGGTTTGCAGCACTTTCCCTGCTGTCTGAGGGAAGTTTTCAAATAAATAAATGGCCATGAAGTAAGCAAGCTTATATAACTGAATTCATGTGGATACACAGATCGTGTGCTGCTGAAGGAAATACCATTCACTCCTTTTCACACTGGAGCAGAACTTAAGAACTTGCATTCTCCTCAAAGCAGCTGGTGCAGTCAATGCCCCCAGGACAGAACACAAGTGTAGTTGCTGCAGTGGGAGGAGCCAGGCACCTCTGCTCCCTTTTTATAAAAAAAATAAAGAAACAGACACTTCTCTCAAACATGTCTGCTAAGCTTGGGGCACAGAAGAACGATCACATGCAGGATATGGTGATCTGTACAGCCATCCACCATCAGCCAACCCTGGGGGGGAGCTGAGCACACATCACCCCCAGTTCTACAGCAGGGGAAACACATGGTTTTACCAACTCCGCTGTGCAATTTGTGTTAGATCCTAGCATGGCAGATGGCAAGAGGTTTTCCCTTTTGAAAAGATCACAGAAGTGCCTTCTAGGCTGCAAAATGCCTTGGGCGTCCTCAGACAACTGCATCTTCTCCAGGCACAAGAACTCCTGAATTCCAGTCCTGCACTCCAGATCATAATCCACATGTTCTTACTTACCAACCTTGCCAGTGTCTCTTCAGCAGGAGTTCCCTTAGCTCTAGAAGCAACAATGACTCCAAATACCTCAGCTGTATGACCATTCTTCCACAACCCTGATGGTTAGATCTACAAAGGCATCGTATGCATTTGCATCTACTCTCTCCCTTTGTATTAGTAACAAGGACCTCCTAAAACATAGCTTATAGTACATCATATCCAGACTCCAGAGGGATTTTAGGTACCACCGCCTCCTGCTTTTCCCTTATGGTTTTTACACTGGGTCGCAACATAAGGTGCAAATGAGGGAGGGAGGGAAGTGGCAAAGCTGGGAACACACAACTGAATTAATGATGGGATTGTCAGTCACTTCGATGTCAGGCCCCACATCTACACACCATGCACTGGCATTGATCTTGCCCTGCCCACTTGGCCCAGAAAGGCAGTGAGAGCCTCTTCTCATGCTGAGCCACCATGTCAGTCTTGGTCGCCGTCAGACGACTCCTCCTCTGCCTCCTCCAGCCACTGGATAAACTTCTGGAGCTGCAGAGAGAATGAAACGTAATTGGGTAACAACTGACACCTAAGAGATGCTGGAAATGCTCAACAAATACACGGTGTGAGTGAGCATCACTATCACGAACAAGAAAGATAAAGTGTTTCCAAGAGAAACAGAAATGGAGGCAGATCGAGGGAGAGAAAGACAATTAGGTGAAAAACAACTGGGATGCCACAGACAATTGCAGACTGATTAAATTCCTGAAGGAGATTCCTTCAGTCAGACAATCCCTCCAACACTCAGAAAAAAGACAAAAGCTTGAGAGTTTTTCAGAGTTTGAGGGCAAAGAGATGGCAGCTGCACCTCAGCTAAGACATGTTAGGAAAACTCTGCTGGGAAAAAAACTAGTCCCTCAGAAACTGCTATTAAAAAGGCAGCTCATTTTATGTTTTAACTTGGCTTGAACAAGCAGCTGAAAGCACGGCTGATCTATACTAATAGCTGACTTTGCAAAGGTTTTAAACAAAGTTGTTCTTCAGATGGCTTTTCTTCCTCTACTCCTCTTCCAGATCCAGGGAGGAGGACTGGAACAGGGCTCAGCCAAACTGCAGCACAAAGTTCTGCCTGATGGAGGAGGGAAGTTTATATGCTTGCAACAGAAGCCAAATGAAACTACTCAGTACAGCAAATGCTTAGAAATACATGTGAAGGGACTGCTGAGCCAGGAATGAAAGCTTCAAAGGAATTGCATGGGGCCAGCACACAGGGCATTGGCCTAAAGCCCATTCCAAATGGGTGTTGGCTTAGAGAAGCTGTGCTGCTACTCCAGAAAGTGCTGGCTTCATGCTGCAGAGAGCCCACTAAAAACAGTCCTCATACTACCTCCATTCCCCATTCAAACAAGATGATTATGGTAGAAGGCACAGAAATGCCTGTTCTAAAGAACAAATCTTTGTTGCTTAGTGTTCAGTGCACTGGTGTGTTTCTTGGCCCACCATGTGATGGCAGCTGCTCCACAGAAGGTGACAGTGACACTGAACTTCACTCAAAGTTTCTTTCAGCAGCTGTTGTGTCTCTCTCACCCCCCTGCCCGGCCTCTCCCAACACCTTTGGGACTCACCCGTTGGTTTTTACGAAGCTGCTTTCCTTTGTCAGACGTGTCCCGCAAAGAGAACCAATTGAGAATTACATCTTCTTCCAGAATTTCCAGCTGGTAAAATGTCATCAACACCTGCATCAATTAGAAAAGAGCAACAGGCTCTCTATAAACTCTTTTGGGACTAGCTCACGTCCAAGTACAAAGTTTGCACGTAATCTGTGTCTCTCAGCTCCGTCTTCACCAGAAGGCACTCAGTCTGCTTCATTTTCCTTCTACCATTAAAAATAACTGTGCTTCTCCTACCAAACCTTATGTTCCTGGCAGATGCTGTGGCACATAATGAGTCAAAGTTCAAGCCCCATCAGCTTCAGCTCTGAGGATGCTGGGTATGACTGAGAGCAGTGGGCAACAAGGGGTCACAGAGGACATCAGTTCATGACATAACCTCACTTTTTAAAACAACCCCAACGCCATCCCCAAAGCAGATCCGACAAGCAACTGATGCAGGCTCACAACAGTGACACGTGCAGAGGCGCATGAACCTACCCAGCTCTGCCCCAAGCTCCCTCCTCCTGCCAGCTCTCTCTTTGCAGTGCCTTATGGCAGGTGTCAAAGCAATTGGTCATTCGTCAGCTCAAGCCCCTGCCCTGTGAGTGAGGGGGAGACGTGCTCAGGCTTTCTCAGGGTGCCTTTGTGCTCAGGCAGAGCAGGCACTTCGCAGTCGGTCTCCCTGCAGCAGAGCACTAACAAAGCTGGCTGCCAACTCCGAATATAAAGTGTCACTTCAATTCCTAGCCTCTAGGGAAACCCAGGCCCCTAGAACAATGGACACATGCCAAACAATTGCTGCAATTCGAGGACATTTTGGCTCTCCAAACTGAAGGCTTTTGGCTCCAGTCCTAAGTGCTTTGCCATCAGCCAGAAGCACTGGTGGCAGAAGTTAGGATTACTCTTTATTGAGGAATCAAGAGTTAAGCAGGTTTTAGGAGAGCTCTTCCAAAACAGACAGGGGCTTCCTGAGTTGCTGCTAAAGGAGACTTGCAACCCAAGTCAAATGCTCTCCATGTGATAGGGCAGGCGGAAAGCAGAGACAAAATATTTGTGAAGGATGGCAAGGAGGAATATATAAAAATTCTCAGAAGAAGGGAGACAGATAATAAGCCACATGATAGGTTCCCTTTATTCCCAATTTCATAACTAGCTCAGCTTGAATAAGATTCCACTTTTATTCCCAGCTTTTCTGTTTTGTACTCCAAAGTAGGGTAAACCATTTAGCAGTTCTCCCAGGGATCATGGAGAGATAAATGAAGTGAAGCTTTTCCTAGAGCAACTCTGTGGCCTTGCCTCTTCAGGCGTTACACAATAAGGGCATTTATGTTGGAAGCTGCAAAATAATAGCTCCCCACAGGCTGCAGGCTGGTAATTAATACTCACCCTCAGCTGTGCTCCCTCAGAGGCCCAGGCAGACACAGAACTATTTTTTTAAAAATAAATTGTTATAGATGGATTTTCTACACACCCTCTCCACCGAGACCCCAAAATTCTTTCCCCTGATGCAGAGGTAATGATGTAAATAGGATGCATTCCACAGTGAATCTTTTTGGGAGCGGATACTCACTTTAGCTATCGATGTGCAGAGACTGTCATGTTCCAAGAAGAATTCCTCAATGGCACATAAGGCATTCAAGTGATCTGATGCTCGTTTTATGTAGTTCTTAAACAACGGGGTCCAATTCTTCAACAGCTGCAGGGAGAAAACACAGAAGAGCTCCTGAGCTCAGAAGGATGGGTGCACTTAGGCCTGTGTCTCAGCTGTGTTACACCAAGAAAGTGACCCAGATTTCACTTTATGAAACCATTCAGCTGACTACTTCAGGTATTTGACCCTCTCTGTCCATGAAAGAGATGCTATTGAATCTCACATGTGAGGACAGAACCTGGTTTTACTAAGCTTTCAGAATATCTATTTACTTTTTTGTTTTTGCCTCTCTGGATGGAATACCAGATTATCACAGTAAATGTGTTCAATGGAGTCTGGTATTCAAACAAAATCTTTTCACTGCAGACTGATAAGGAGAGATACCTACATGCTACTCACAGCCTCCCCCCACAGAGCAGCTGACATTTTAGTGGAATTTTCCTTCAAAGCAGAAGGATGAATAAGGAAACACAGAAAAAGATAATGCCAGGTTAATTACCAGCTGAGTGAAGTGAACAGTGAAAAACAACCACCCCTAAAACAGGAACACGTCAGAGCAGCCCCGAAGTGCAAACCACATATTCACTGTGTGCCTAGAGGCTTGTTTGGATCCCGAAGCCTGCTGCAGGGAATGAGTGGGAAGGATGAAGGGCAAGAAGTTGCTACACTATTAGTTGTTCTCTCCTCCAAGGCTAATTTTTCTTGAAGTCTTACATTTAATGATTTTAGTGCTGCCTCTTCAAACAATATTTCTGTCTGAGTCCCCCGCAGCTTTCACTTGTTGTATATATCTGGGAAATATGCAGCAGGGAGCTCTGCAAAGCAGCACAGTCTGACCTGAATCTGGGATCAGGGATAATAGATCCCTGTCCATAAAAATTTTAAAAGGTATCAGAACTTGGGGAAGATACAAAAATTCTTCATTGGCCACATCATGACCTGATCATCCTACAAAAACATTGTAGGAAATAAAATCAAGAGTTCCACATCACCCCTGGCATGCCTGCACAGATACACTAGTTTGCTGTGCCTTCAGCAGTGTCTCCTTTCAGAACACATCTGGTCTGTTTTGTAGGGAAAATGGCAATTCACAGGGGCTTGGGGTGTGACGAAGAAGCTTTGAGTCACCTACATGCAGAGTTAATCAGCATAATTCTGTCCAGGATAACTGTTAACAGGCAGTAGACCTGAGAGAGGGAGAGCTCCAGGACACAGAGCAGGCTGTGGAGATAGTCCAGGCTGGTGTGGACTACCAAAGGTAGCCCGAGCTAGGAAACAGAGTTCATCTACTCTGTGGTACTTAACCCCATCACCTCTTCAGACACATTTGCTATGCAGCCATACTGGAATTTGGATGCCTCAAGCAGAAACCAAAAGAAGGGGATTAGTACAAACAAATTCATCTGTACAGTGGTATACTGACTGGTTTAAGGAACAACAGTAACAGCACAAAATGATCCTGATCATCATGGTATCACAATAAAGCAACTGAGGGTTCTGTGGCATATTTTCAGGAGGTACTTCAGTGTTTAGCAAAACGGTTAATGCTAAACACTCTTCCCTCCTGTACAACCATCTCCCCATTTTTATTATTCTTTGGAATTTTCACCTCAACTGCAGCAAAGCTATTTGAAAGTTCCTTCCAAGCTAAGAAACACTGTGTAATACCTTTCTATTAATGCCTTTAAATCATAAGCAGGCACAAATTTAACCAGAAGCTATTGAGTTTCTGAAAGCAGGTTATAAAGAAAACACCCACAACCCCAGGACTCAATCCAGTCTGCCCATTACTGGAAAAGAGAAAGAAGAAAAAATATATCATGTCAAGTTGAGAATACATGCTGCACCATAACTGGTACTAATGGGGAAAGTAGGGCTCAGCCTCACACAGTCCTCAGGAAAAACATCCTCTAAGCCAGTATGACCAGAGAGGCTGTTTTGGGAGTTTCATGAAAATCTAAACTGGAGAATTAGAAGCTTGCAATGTGGATTTGATAAAACACTGAAAAATGTGAAAAGTTACCTGACAGAGAGCCTATGGGCAATATCACAGTTTTCCAGGATTTGACTCTACCTCAGTAACTCCTCAAAACAATCTACAATCTGGAGAAAGTAATCAAATTTCTCTGACAGGTTGATTCATATTTCATCAAATCTGGTCAACAATACTCTAACAACTTCAAAGAGGTTTGTGATCCAGCTCTCTTGTCAGAGGGACAAGATCAAACACCAAGATCATTTTACACCTACCTCCAGCACAGAACACCATCAGGAAGTACGTGCAAAACAAGACGGACAAAATTGTAATTCCAACCTGTAAGACCACAACAGCATCTGTGCTGATCACCATAAATGGCTTCAGTGACAGAAATCCGTTTGGTCCCCAAATAAGCAAACCCACGTTGTTTTCACATGCACACCATTACAGAATCCCAGTTCTGGGGAAGGACTGTAGATCTAGGAAAGGTCCCTTTCTGCACCCTCTCGGCTTTACAACTTATACAAGAGCTGAATGAGACGCCTGACATACATCAAACTGGATACCTCTATTTCTCAAGCCTCCATGTTTCACCTAAGAAAAATACCCAGGGGCATATCCTTTACCAAATGCTTGTTTCCTAAAATTGCTGCAACACTTTAGAGGGCCAGCACTTCAGACCACATACTGTGGTTTCAATTCAAACCATACATCACAACTATGGCATTCCCACAATTTCCCCTCCTGAGCTGTCTGGGACTGTTCTACCATAGGTTTTACATAAGCAACCCATCTTATTTCAGCATCTCTTGGTCAGAGTTGAGCTATGAAGAGAGTGAGAAACATAAAACAGGTCTGTAAGGTTCAGTGGGCTTCTGACACCCATCACTGTCAGAATGCAAGTACCCCATCTCACACAAAGTAACACTTTTCCATAACTACTCCATCATGAGCAGCTCTCAGCACAATACTGCTATTGCCTGAGGCAGTTTTAGCTGCACAGTTCAGCAGCAACAGCTTTCATTATGTACTAACCTATGCCAAGCCTGTGCTTGGGATTCACAGGGTGTAAATAAGAATTAGTAAATTAATGGACTGTACTTTTTACTAACCAGGGAATTGCAAGTTGCAGAGAAGCCACTGTTCCAGATGCTGTACAACTTCTGCCCAAAGAACTGGCCTTTTCAGAGCACTGCTGGTAAATACACAAAGCTGCTGCCTCAGAAGACCAGTCATGTGTGTTTAATAAGCCTTTGAAGGCTGGTTCACTACATCTATTAGAGGCACATCTCATCCCATATACTGGGTTATTGTAACAATGACAAACATCATGTGTGCAAATGAACACACCTGTACTTCACCAGGACACTGCTCCTGCTGAATGCAGTGCAGAAAGTCAGCACAGCTATTCTGAACACAGTGAAGGCACCAACTGAGGCACAAACTGTCCCAGAGAAGCATTGTCTAAGAAACTTCCTGGTTGTTCTTTACAAGGGAGCATGTGAAGAAATTGGCTGCCATGATGGTCAATTGCTTTGACATCTGGCTTTCTTTGATAAATCTAAGGGTAATTTGTACTTCATAAATGAACACAATTCCCTGCCTAGACAAATGCCACCGTGACATGACACATGGTCACTCTAAACGTTACATTTTGATTATTACTACTTCTCACTGAAGGTGAGTTGACTTGCTCTCTCTGCTGCTAAACATGAGCATTAGCTCTCCTTTGATGAAAAATATATGGACAAAGTTAGCCAGAGAAACTCTTCACATACTACCACTGTCCTTAGCTTCTAGGGCTTTGGGGCAATTTGCAAAACTTTATGCATTTATATGCTTCATCCCAGACTTGAACATCTTCTGATTGCATGCTGCACTGAAGTTCTCCTTTCCCACTCATGCTAGAGTAGGAGCCTCTACTTTTGGGAGACCAAGAGATGTCATATCTCAGCTGGCATTAAAAACCCCCCCATCCTATATAGCTACCAATTCCACACAAGCTGTTGTCTAGATGTACTGCTTTCCACTTCGAATCTAACACCTGCTCCAACATTTTCTTTGGTCCTCCTCCCTCAATTCTTTTCTTCAAGGACAGGACATGCTATTCAAGAAAACAGTCTGGAAAATTGAACAAAAGCAAGCAGAATTTAAGCAGAGTGAGCATCAAAATCTCACTAATCCATCTGAAGAATAGATGAGTTTATATGGATGTTTTCTAGAGAAGGCATCTCCACATGTCCAAGAGATGAATGAAGTAGCATGCTTACACCTACACAAAGGAGAATTAGTTTTCCATCCTTTCACATCAATTGAAAGCACATACCTCCTCAGAGAAAGGATTATGAGGAAGACTAGTGTTCCTCTTAAACTCAATCTCCTAAAAAAAAAAAAGTAGTCCTAAAACAAATTGAAATAGTCTGTCCCAAGCATGTGTCAGACCTATTCATTCTGAAAGAGCATCTTCAGAATCTGTAGAGTTTGCAAGTCAAATACATAAATGGACTGTAACAAGGAGACAAAAATACTACAGTGACTTCAGCTTGGGTGAACAAAACCATTAAGAGAAGACTGCCTGCTTTTTAAAACAGATCCTACCCTATTTTGTCTGCCATAAGGCAGGAAATTGAAGTTGGTACACCCAACTATACAACCCATCTCCCTAGAGATAAAGCAGAACTTTATCTTTGCACAAAGACAACAATTTCATGCCTTCGCATTTGGCTGAAAAAAAAATTGGCACCAATTATAGCATGCAGACAAATAAGACCTTGGAAAGGATCCCATTGGGAGAGGAGTGCTCCCCACTGCCCCATGGACAGGACTTGAGATGGTCTGGAACTGGGCTGCTGGAGTGCAAGCCTGTAAAGACATCTCTAACAGACCTTCTCTTTTTTCTTTTACAAATGAAGCATTTCTACTGTCTCACACAGGCAACAGAAACAACCACAGGTACTGAAGTAGAGCTCCCACACCTATAGTCTCAGCTGAGCTCTGTCAAGCAGGAACAACAGTTTCAGTTCGTTTCTACTTCTATAGAAGACAAAGAGGCTCATGACCTCAAGTTCAGGTGGCTCCAAGCTTAACCAAAGAGACTTCTCAGGCAGGAACTACCTGGAGCACACAGAGAGACTGCTACACACTAGGAGACAAGCCCAAAGAAGAGTAAAATGGAGCAGGACTCACAGGAAGTAATGCTGAGAAATAGTTCTGGGAGTCCAGGTTTGCATCCAGCTGCTGCAGTGGGAACTCCAGGATCACTTTACTGAGCACCTGCATCATCTCCTTCAGGCCAATGTTATATGCATACCTATGATGAAAGGCAAAAAACCCTCAACATTTCACACTGTCTGATCTCTGTAGATTGTGGCTATTCACAGAGATAGAGCAGAAAATCTGATTTTCATTGTCTCAACCTATTTTTTGTTTGTTTGGTTTTCCAAATATTTAGACAATAAAACCACCTTGCATTGCACCAGGCCCTGCATAAGGCCATAAATCCTGAAAATCTGTTTTCACAATGGAACAAGCTGCTGCAGGGACAGCACCCTCACATTTACCAGAGTGCTGTAAGAATGCTCTTGCACAAAAGAAGGCAAACAGGTTTGGATTCAAGAAACACTAGATAAAAGGCACTCTGATTATGTGTTCTAGACTTGCTGCTGTAAAAATACTGTGGACAAGCCACACCACAGCACAGCCCCAGCTGCAAGCAGCTGGCTGAATGCTGCAATGCCCAGAGCAGCAGACCCTGCATGAACTTCCAGGCAGTCGTGCCAAGCACTGGCTTGTTCTCTTCAGTGCACGGTTATTTAGCAGTAATTCAATCTCTTGTTACAGAGATGGGGCAGGAAAAGCCTAACCACCAAGGATGCTAGAGATGCAGCTGGTGCTCTCCATCAATTCCTGTTGTCACTCAGTCATGGTGTCCAAGCTGCATTTCTCATGCTCCATACTGATAAAATGTCTAACAATAGGCATTCATGTGTTTTCTCCTCTTCTTTTGCATGTCTGCTGTCAATCCCAACTGTTGAGCATAAGGGACAGCATCCCTAAGGACACCCCAAGGATCCCTAAGGACATCCCCAACTCACTTGAGGGAGTTGATTTCCAGGACCAGGTTGTCACAGGAAATGTTTTCTTCTTCACCCCTTTGTAACGTACCCAGAACCTCATTCTGGAAAACTAATGAAAAAAACTCAGGCAGTTAGACATGAAGGAAAAGCATAGATTCTTCAAACAGCTCATTACTGAAGGAATGATGCCCTTCACAAAAAAAAGCATTCTGACACAGATGTCTATTTGTTCTCTGTAAGCTGACACAAACCCACAGCAACTATACTTATAAATAGTGGGATATAATTAAAACAAAGGAAACTGGCTACATATCATTAATCTGTCCACAGAAACCAGTACAAAGCTATCTACCTCTGCAGCCTTTCAGAGCAAAGTTTCTACTATACTTTCACAATCTAGCCTTTCCTATTCAGAGAAACCTCATCTTCCCATAATATGAAAATATTCATTCAAATCTAAAATTTATTCGTTTTATTTCCTTTGGGGGGATATTCCAACATGAGAAAATTTTGGGGTTTTTCTAATTCGGCCTGAACCTCTTTCAAATCCAGGTAAGCTTAACACAACAAAACAGAAAAACAGAACACCTCTGCCACAAGAGGCAGCTCCTACAAGGGCACTTATTTCTCCAGTATGATTACAATACTAAGGTGTCCATACAGAGAAAGTTTGCTGAACTTTCCCATCGTCTCTCAAATTAGGCAGTGGCACTGCCCTTTAAACAGACAACTCAGGGAGGTCTCTTTCATGAAGGTCCAGTGATGAGGAATGAGAAAGATGGAGGCTCTTGGTCTAGTTTCTTATCCTTGACTGCCTTAGGTTAACCCAGCAGAGATACAGGGAATATTAAAGAACTCTAGAAAATGCTGGAAGTGAGATCAGGAAACAACGTATCACAGAGGTGCACAAATTTTCCAATACACCCAGAGAAAGCAGCACAAACCTCACACACTGCACTATCTGCAGAGTCCTTGTACTTCTTCAGAGCCCATCTCACCTTTGATGTCATCCAGCTGAGGGGAAGCTGCCCGACTGTCTGGCTCCTCAGAGCCCATGCTCAGGTCACTGTCAGACTCGCTCTCCTCCTCTGAGTGCATAGCTGGGCCTGAGGAAGGAGAAGATGCAGCATTCAGCACTCAAAAGCTGCAACTATCATATGTCATGAGGAACCAGGTGCCCCAGGGACCTCCCAACCAAGTGAGCAACTATCTGTCCTTGCAAGTAAGCTTGTATTTACAGGTCCAAATGATCAGATTTGCTGCAGAGGGAACACTACAGCTGGCACGAGGATAATGGGCTTTTTTGGGAGTCTCCAGGCAGACAACAAAGGACAGGGACAGAAGCAACTGCATTTTGTGCAGACTGCTGACTCACAATGGAGCAATGTCAGCAGACACTGCCACTGGCAGGAAGAAAGCCAGCAGCACCCAGAAAAGCCAAAGCATATTCCCTCTGAGGGAGGGCCTGGTGTCACACAGTGCAGCATTCCTAGACAGCTGTGTGTGTTAGTGCAAGGCAAATATCTAACAAACACCTTCCATGGGGCACAGGCAGAGAGAATCTGGTCCATGACCTGCTTTTACCTCTCTCCTTCCCTCTACACATAGCTGTTATCTGGAACCAGTCTGCTTCACAAAGCCCAGGTCTTGCTCTAGACACAATTCCCAGAATCCCACTGGGTCAGTTTCCCCAACACACGCCTGTCTGTTCACCCCCAGGGGACACACTTTTCCTCACCCCATAGGCTTTGTCTCTGCTCTTCTTCATCCTCTTCATTCTTGTCATCTGCTTTCCAGAGATAGCCTCTGCCCTCTGAGCCTACGTCCTTTTTATTGTAACCTGAAAAAGAATCAGCAGAGTGTGGATGCACTGGATCTGCTTACAGGCAAACCTGAAAAAGACTGGTATAACCTGCATATTACTGCCCCTAACTAGCCTTCATCCAGAGGGAGCTGGGATTCCTGCAGATGCATATGGATTTCAGCTTTTATTTTCTCACATGTCTTGACAAGTGACTGACTTACTCCTCCCCACAGCAGCAACATTTGGCAGACCATGTTTAGATCCCTTGACAAATCCACACTGTAGCAACAGTACTTCACAAGGACAAAGCCCTTGGACACAGCTGAAGAAGCTTGCCTTGAAGAAAACACATAGTTTCCAGGTTGAATGCAGCACTAAGCTCCACCCTGGCACTGCAGTATCTGGAATGGGGCTGGTAAAGACCCCAAAAGATCATGGAACACAAAACCTTCTGCATAGCTTTAGTGCATGGAGACGAAGACTCTCATACCTTTCAGTTTCACTTTGCTCTCCTCCTTGTTCACACCAGAATCATCACTGAACTGGTCATCATCCTCCTCCTCCTCATCTGGGGGGTGCAGAGAGATCACTGTGCCCTCAGAGAGAGTGATGCCAGGACCTACTACTACCTGAAAATATGTGAAACATATCTTAATGAAAAACACTCTGACTGCCCCCTTGTACCTCCACCAGTAAGTAACTCCAGACAGGCTGTCACTAACATGTATAACTGAAGACACCAGCACTGCTACATTCCATACTATACTGCCCCAGCCAAGCAAAGGGGAGAAAAAGATGGGAGCAGTAGCACAGCCTCCACCTCTGCAAAAAGGCTCGGGGCAGCCCTGTATTCTGGAATGGTCTAGTGTAAGATCAGTAACCTGCCAAGAGAGGCAGAAAGCAGAACAGACATAAATCAGCTCACCTGAGAGGAGAGGACACAGCGGGGCTTTAGCTTTACTTTCTCCTTCACTTCAGCCTCATCGCAGATAACAGAATGGTGGATCTCCACATTATCTGCTATGTGCACTCCGTCCCACAGAACAGCTCCATCCAAAGTGACTTTATCACCTGTTATAAACCAAGTACAAATATGTTAAGCAAGGCTGTCTGGTGCTCTCCAACACTGCTGAGCTCACTAGGAAGCATCTTACTGACTCCCAACGCCCTTGATGCATGATAGATATTAGATGACAGGGGAAAATTTGCCTCAGAGGCTTACATCCACTTCTTACCCAAAGCTGAAAGACAAATTAGTTCTCTACAGAGACTTGAGAGTAACAACTGACATCTCAGTTTTGGACAAACACAGCCAAATCACAAAAAAAATTAGGAAATTCAGCCAAGGCTAAGAAGGAGTGAGCTAGGAGGGAGCAAGGCTAGGAGTGAGCTGCTAGGAAACAGCTCATGAAAATGGGGACAGACGTCCCTCATTTGCAGGATGGTGGTGGTTGAGAATTCTAGATCACTAAAGGCCATGCATTCTCTACTACTGAAACAACCCATTTGCATGAAGTACTTTCCAGCTTCATTATGATACCCTGAAAACTTTAATCTATTTTCTCTGCTGGAATATCAAGCTTTTCTCCTTTCTCCTCATTAGCAGTCAATCGGTACCTACCTATCATCCTCTCTCAATGCCAAACACACTTTAAAAACTGAATGCCAACAATGTGTGCCCTGGCTTTGGCAAGGCTGGCACATGCCCCATTCTTGCACTCACCTATCCTACAGTTCTGCCCAATAACACTGTTGGTGATGGAGCAGTTGCTGCCAATGACCGTTCCCTGCCCGATGAGCACATTCTCTTCCAGCACGCTGCCATGGCCAAGGCTGACATCCACCCCTCGGTAAATGTTGTGTTTAGAGTGGGTGTAACTCTGGTTCTTGTCATCAGTGAAGTTCATCTCCGGAGTGAGAGGATAAACCCAGCGCCGGATGATGTCAGAGCACACAGCTTCGTACATCAGCAGGTTGCATATATGAGCACCATACTCTTCTGTCGTTACATGCATGTGGATCTGGTTCCCCAGGACCTGGGAGACAGGCAGGAGCATGTCAGAAGATTCTCTAAGGCAGAGTAACAGGAACTCCCTTGTAACAACCCTCTCCTTACCTCCTCATTCACCAACAGACCACGCACAAAATCATCTCGTGTCTGGTAGTCAAAATTGTCTGTGAACAGTTCAGCCACCTGCCAGGAATAAAGCACATGGAAATAATATAGTTAGAGTCAAGTTATACAATACAGGAAAGTGATGGTCTTGCCTTCAATAAAGCTCTGACTCCTTCTGCTAGGAATATTGATCCTCCCATCTCCTCCTCCTCCTACTCCTCTAGAATTCATGAACAGATTCTGGTTTTCAAAAGGGGCAAGATATTGCTTTAGCATTTCCAAGCAATTTGCCCAGCCTCACTGTGTAGTTTTACCCTCAAAGGAAGGCTACAGACAAACTTTATCATATCTGGAAGATATGTTAGCAAGCCTTAGTTGGAATAACCCTGAATGCTACCCTAATGTGGTACCAGCTTGAAATTACTGACCCTTCTTCACAGCACAGCCACCACCTCTGCTCCACAGATGTTATTATATCCAAAGTGAAATCACTTGTTTTCTGAAATAGTTTCATTCTGTGCCAAATCAGCCAGTCTCTGGATGCATCCACCATGTAGTTCTGCCTGGGCTTGAGCAGTGGATGCCAGAAACAGGCTGAGCCCCTACGCATTTCACACAAGAGCACCACATGATCACCCAGGTCCTCAGCTCAGCCAGTTCTGTTCTCCAAACCTAGTGCTCAGGCCACACACACCCTGCACACCAGCAGTACCAAGGGAGCAAGGCAGACTGAATTTTGGGCCCTCAGAAGGGCAGGGCTCACCTGTGGAGAGCAGATGCTGATATGACAATCCAGCAAGTCATGGCGCACCTCAACGTTCTCAATAGAGTTCTGGAACACACTCTGAAAAAGGAAAAAATTCAGATGACCTGAGTGCCTCACACAGTACCAAACCCCAAAAGCCTTCTATAAGCCAGAGGCAGTATATTGACTGAATTATTAAACTAGCTGAAGGTCTGAGGATCAGAGAAATTTAAAATCTACACTAGACCCAATCTTAGCAGGCACAGACTGGTCACACAAAGAGCTGAGTATCAGCCAGCAGAGACTGGTCCAGCCCTTACACAGTGCAGGTCTCTCAGGAACAGCCTGTACTTCCAACAATCACTTTTCCTCCAGGAGGCTCCTTACCTCAGTCTCCAGGAGCTATAAATGTACAAAAAAGTGTTGATAAATCCAAATACAATTTTTACAGCTGTGGGTCAGTTTTGTATTGTCGGGGTTTGTTTCTTTTGGTTTTTCCTTTTTGGTTTCCTACAGTGACTTGTGCTTCCATCTGAAGACATGGGACAACCTCTTGATTACTGTTTGGGGATGAAAATACTATACAATCAAAGCCTTTCTTCAGCTGAGTTGAAGAAAGAAACTGGTCTACTTACCTCATGGAGAAAGTGCCTCCACAGACATTTACAGAGCATTTACTCCCTTATTAGGTGAGCAGAGGTAATAAGAGGTACCACTCCTTGCACCTCTGTTACTCCAACCTATGTTAGGCTCAACAAACTTCAAAAAGGAAAGGGTGATTAAACACTAGAATGGACTGCCCAGGGAGGTGCTGGAGTCCTACTCCTGGAGGCGTTCAAGAAATGACTGGATGTGCCATGGTCTAGTTGACAAGGTGGTGATCAAAGGTTGGACTTTATGATCTCAGAGGTCTTTTCCAACCTAAATGATTTGGTGAAAATGGTCTGTGTATGGTAGTGGTATATGTACCCCAATTTGGGAGCCCCTGTGATAGCACAAATAATCTCCTTCCCTTGTTTTACATCGTGAGAAGGAAATAAAGAGCAAAACCTGAACTGTGAGAAATATATCTGCCCCATGTTCAAACTGAAAAGAGTCACAAATGTGTGGCCCAGCGTAATTTCACAAAGCCTCAAAAAAAGATTAAGGAAAAAAAAGCCAGTTTACCCCAAGTTACTTCCTATCATCTGCTCCTCCAAGAGGAGCAGCTAGGACAGTTCCTCAGCCCCCACTCAAGGAGGATCTCCTTGGGTGGGCTGCTTCACTACCACAGCCCTTTTCCACCTGCCAGGTTCCAGACTCACCATAGGAAAGCGGAATCGTTTCAGCCCCTGCGTTCTCTGGTAGTGAAGGACACGGTTTGTGGCACTGTCCATGGCAATAACAATGTCATCCTCCTTGCACCTGGCATGGTGGCCAGGCGAGGACTCCTTGAATATCATCGTCATCACAGACACGTTCTTTTCCATCTTACGACGTAACCTGAAAAAAGAGGGCAGAACTATGAGAACACTCCTCAGAGAGCCACAGCCCGGAGTCTCAGCACACCAGGCGAGCATTCACTCTTCCAGCACCTACTTGTGCTCTTCCAGGGCTTTGGATACATTGAAGTTGGACACCACATCGCCAGTGACGAGGATGAAGTCGGAACGAACGAGGGACTTGGCGTCCACGTCTCGCAGCACGTCACCAAGGGAGCGGTACAGGTCCGAGGTGACAAAGCGCACCATGTTGGGAGACGTGTGCCGGCACCACTTGGATTTTCTGGGAGAAGCAAAAAAAAAAACCATCAGGAAGACAATAAAGAGGCTGTTCCTACAGACAGACACGTTAGGACACACCTGTAAGGGGATGCAAGGAGCATCCTGTGCCAGTGAGCCCGCTATCGCCAGGCTCAGGTACACTCAGAAGGTGAACTGAGGAGCAGTGCCACAACACTCAACCCTCTAACACGCTGCACAACCACCCTGCTACAGCACAGGAACAGTCTCTTCTGAGATGTGGTAGGAGACCACTGCTGAAAGGGTGTCTCTTCAGAGTTTTCATCAGAAGCATCAGTGAGGCTTGTTGGAGGGCAGAAGAATACTTTCTAGATAAAACTGAAAACAAAAATAGATTCTTACTGTAAATGCTCTTTTATCTCAGCTGACTTCCAACAGCAGAAAACAAAGGTTTCTTCCACTCCAGTTGCTGTTAGGAACTCCAAGGTATAGTCAATCATGGCCACATTTGCCATAGGTAAAAGAGCCTGAAAAAAAACCAAAACCAAAAAACATACAGATATCTGAACAAACACTCAGTACCCCAACATCAGCAACAGCCCCTTCCAACTTGGGGATATAATGTCATCAACAGTACCCAAAACATAACACAAGTAATTGCTCCATCAGCTTTTATAAAAATCTTTTAGAGCTGATCTAAACAGTAATAGCTAATTTGTGATCTTCTAGGGGCAGATCCTCAGTTGAGAGAGGAAGGCATAAAAAAGTGAAGTTATCACTGAAAACTCTTCAAGAAGACTCAGATAAATGACAGTGACAGGGGGGTAAAAAAAAAGTGCTGATTCCCTGACTCAGGCTTTAACTGCTTCAAGAAAAACCTGTCAGACACGAATGATGAAGCCAGAGGAATATGACAGTTCAGAATTAAACAAGGGGAAAAAACCCCCAACCTAAAGTGAAGCAAGTACTCTCTTGACTTGAGATTCAACTCACGCTTTTAAATTGAGTTACTGAGTCACAGATGAGTGATGGCATACCATTTTTTAATTCATTTTTGGTGCTGTTTCGTTTCAGGCCTGAGCTCGCATGTATAATTACAAGCACCACCATTTAATCAGCAAGCAAGGTAAGATAATTGTTCAGACCTAAATTCTCCAGAAGCTTTTTATGTTCGTTTAACACACAACCTGTTGAGCTGGATAATTAAAGTACTACCCCCATCCACTTTTCCGACCATATTCTTTCACGCATTACCGCTGGCAAGGGCCAAGATTTTGTTTCTTTCCTGTATCAGGAAGAAGCCTGTCCAAACCCGCTGCCAGCCCTGCACCAGCCACAGACGAGGAGCCAACAGCGCAGTTCGCCACGCCATGTGGAAAAGCGGACAGCACCAACACAGCAATTAGATCCTCGCTGCGTCTCCAGCGGGGGATGGAAAACTCCCACGGACGAGAACTGCCGGAGCGCGGGAGAGAGGGAAAAGCCGCGGCGGGGCTGCCCGAATCCGGGGAGCCGGGGGGCCTCGCCCCCTCACGACCCAGCCCGGCCTCTCGCCAGATCCCTGCCCGCCCCAGCTTCTCAGGGACGGTGCACACCGGGACCGGCGGCTCCGGAGGCACCGGCGCGGCGCAGGCAGCAGCCACCCAGAGGGGATTTCTCACCCGCGGCCGGTCCTTGGAGATCGGGAAGAAGCGGCGGTTGAAGNCCGCCGCTTCCGCTTCCGCCCGCGACGGGAGCGGCAACGGACGCCCGGCGAGGACACAACAGCGCGGGGCGGCGCGTCCCGGCGGGAGCTGGGCGGGAGCGGGGCGGGAGCGGGGCGAGAGCTGCTCGGTGCCTCCCCATCATCTCGCTCCTCCCGGCATCACCTCGTGGCCAAGACCCGTCGTTGCACGGCCTCAGGAGCGGGGAGAGGCGTTCCATCGCTATCCCTCGAGGATGGAGCGGGGGTAGAGCAGCGCAGCTCCCTGCCATGGCCGGGCACGGCCGGGACCCGGCCTGGGGAAGGCCTGAATGTCCCCACAGACATCCCCAGGTGGCCTCGGGGTGTGTGTAGTGATTTGATGTGACCCTGGTGATGTGTCTGCACGTCTGGGAGCAGTGAGGTTTTCTGATACACTTCCTAGCAGTGACATGTTTGTGCTGCGTTTCCAAATGTCCAGACGCTCCTTCTGGAAAGGACAGCCGTGATGTGAAGCAGCCCTTCAGCACACAGCTCGCACCTGCCATCAGAAAGCTGTCCCCAAAACCCACAGCCCCTGAGGGACCCCTTGTAGCCTGCTCAGAGACACTTCCAGAGTGGAGGGGAGGAAAGAAGATGTGGTTTCTGAGGGTAGGGGTGGCATTTTTCTTCTCGTCAGCTTGGTGAAACAGCTGGGATGCTGCAGTGCTGGTGCCTGGCTGTCCCCCTGCTCGGACACTGTCAGTTCCACGGATCCTGATTCCCTCCAGCCACTCCTGCCCCAGCCCAGGCTCCATCCTTGCGCAGCTCTGACTGTGCTTCAGTTCTGTCCTGGTCCTCAGAGAGGAATGGGCCGTGTACAGCCCTCAGCACAGAAAACGTGCCCTCAGCTGAATCCCTCCTCTGCTGCCTTTCCCTGCTGCTGGCCCCAGGGCTGCAGGACTTACCTGGCACAGCTCACACAGCACCGCCACCTGCTCATTTGTCACCGAGGAAAATCTGTGTGATAACCCTGCGTTCAGAACCAGGGAAACAGGCTGAAAGACCTCCCTAGGGAGCTCCTAACGGGATGGCAGGAGAAGGGCTGTGGAGAGTACTGCACCTGGCAGCAGGAGAGCCCTTTCCAGTGCTGGCTGCTGCAGGACCTGGTGCTCACTGCTCTGCCCTGTTGTCAGGCTTCTGCCCCTCTCCACGTGGGTCAGGCATTCACAGCCCCTGCTCTATCACCTCACCAGCCTCTCCTGCTGCCCCTCAGTCCCCACAAACTGACCCACTGTGACACCCCACTCTGGTCCTTGCTGCTGTCACCTGCTACTGAGTGACAAACCAAAGACTCAAAGAGTCTCAAATTCAGTTGTGGTCTGAGAGAAACAAAGGGCATTTGCACCCCCACCTCCGTGGCAGGGCCTCTCCCTAGGGCGGAAGGTGGCACGCGCTTATCAGCCCAAGGCACACAGTGTGGCCTTTCCATCCTGAGGGAGGGAAATTAGGGGAGGCACCACTCAACCACAGACCTACAGCACTGCCCCAATATCACGGGCAGTGCTGTATAGCCCCCGTGGCATTGCTGAGGGGTCTTTAGTAAAGGGAAGAAAGCTATAATGGGCAGCAGGCAGTATTCCTCCCCACCAATTGAAGTGCAGGGTCAGTACTGATGTAGAAAACAGTCTCCTCTGTCTCCTGAAGGACTCTGCAGCACTGGGTATTCCCTGAAATTTCCCTGAGCAGTTAAAATGTTCAGGCGTCACTTAGGTGGTGCCATCTGTGCCCAGTGACTTGTGACTGAGCCCTTGCTGTGTTGCACCTTGTGGCTGAGTCTCTTGACCTTAGCTAGTGGTTTGGGAAAAAGCAGCAAGGATAGACACAGCAAGAAAATAGAAATGAGTTGCTCATGGGAAATAATACATCCCCATCCTTTTCAAAAATAGGTATCTGCATACCCTTGGGAATTCTGTTGCCCTGGCAAAGGAGCTAACCCCAGAACAAAAGCTCCCAGATGGTTTCAGCCCAGGGATTGCAGCCTGAGGAGTGATCCAAGAGGTGGATTTGTCATTGCCTGTGGGCAGGACAGCATCTTAGTTCCTGCCTATGTAGCAGTAAGTGCATAAACAGCACCAGAAATCAGGTCTGATCCAGCTTGCACAGCCACTGAGTGTGTCAGGACCGGGCACAGAGAGGTTGACAGGGGAATCAGCAGATTATCTGGCTAATTACATCCTGTTCTCTCCAAATGAGGCGAATTTCCAAGACATTGCCCTGGTAAATTGGCAAGAACAGGGCAAGGCAAATCAAGGTAATTGCTAATGAACTAAACTCAAAATCAGCTTGATAAATATTCCTCAGGCTTTGCAGACATACTTCTCTTTGGTCTCACCAGGAACTTGCAGAACAGCAGCACTTAGGCCAAACATTTTCTGAAAGCCATTTAACTGCAGGGGAGCTTTGAAAACTGAAATTACCTCATGAAAATTGAAATAAGACTGAACTGGGTTAGACTGCCCACAGTGGCTGGGCAGGGTGGTGGGAAGACACAGAGACTGTGGGACTTTTCCTTGCTGCCTCATTGTTGGATATCCCTCGATGCAGCATCACAGGGCAGCATACACTGACTCTGGGAATGATGAGCCTGGTGGGGATGCTCTGCTTTCTGGAACATCTTTTTGTTCCCTGTTCCTGCATTTTAAACACTTTTCTCTTTTCCATTTGTTGTTCTCTCTGAGCATTTGGATCTTTTCCCTCTACAGACACGATGGCCCATGAAGCATCTCTAAGCCTTTGCAGGTAGTTCCAGGTTTGGTCCTATCTTTGACAGCTTCAGGGCCCCACAGGGGATGAGTGGAATCAGGGGGTCCCCAGAGTGGTGAGACTTGCAATGAGGAGGATCACAAGAAGTCTGCGTGGAAGAACCATGAACCTAACATGAGGCTGATTTCCCCTCACATGTCCTGTCTGGTGGCCAGCAGCACTGATGCCCTTAGAGCATCCATCTGTGCCTTCAGCAGAGCTATGAGACTTCTGTCATCTCAGCTCCAGGTCAGGGATGCAATTAGTACCTAAACTCAGCTCTTCTTGGCCCACTCCATGCTGGCAGAGAGCCTGGCTTGGTTGGGGCTACTCCCACACTGTCCCAGAGGTGACAGGGGCAGGCCATGAACTCTGGCACACAGGAACCCTGGGCACTCAGGGCAGTGTCCTGGCCTTACCCAGGACAGGTGATGCTCAATTGCCAGGTCTAGAGAAGGGTCTGCCTGCCCCAAGAACCCTTGGAGGAGCTCCTACCCCTGGGAGAAGGGGTAGGCAATGGCCAGGACATGGACATTGTCCAGCCCTCTTGTACATCTGAATGACACAAGATTTACCTGAGCACTGAACCAAGTTCTGCAGGGAAAAATAAAATTGCAGACCACAAGTAAGTCAGTCAGCATGAAAGCCAGACAGATTCTACACCCCAAACCTTCTGGCTCCCTCCCTCCCACACCCTGGGCTCTGGCCAAGCAGGGACAGCAGGGATACTGACTCACAGGCTATTCATCTACTCTTTGCTCATTTGGGCTTCTCCTGTGCTTCTCAACAGAGGGTTTCTGCCAGATGAACTGCTGGGCCTTTTCCATTCTTGGCTCCTGGGTTCACAGTCTTGAGAAGGTGAACCAGACATGAGGCCACCCTGTCTGCATCCCCCTGGATTTCCAGCTCCCCTGGGGTACTGCTTCCAGAACCCCCTGGTATTCCTTTCCCACAGAGCCCAGCATCCCTCACCTGCTAACAGGGAGAATGCATTACTGCTGCCTGAGCTGTGGGCTACCAGAGCTGTATTGAGCTGCTGCTGTACCAGCTGGGACATGCAATGAGACAGGAGCTGCATCAGCACTTCCCCAGCTACCAGAATATGGAGATGGGGCTGGAGGGGTCCATTTGCAAGGAGCAAAGTATTCACAGCAGAGAGGTGCTGCTGGTGGATGTTCACCCCTTGTCTCTGGATACCACACAGGCAGGTTTCCCATGGGTGGCACAGGTCTCCCTGGAGGGACAGGGGACAGCAGAAGTGCCCCTCTGCTTATTTAGAGAAGGAACATTCATATGACAGTCTGTCTGCCACTGACCAGCCCTGCCTGGAGCTCAGGAACCTGAAATGAGAGGGAAAGCACAGCAAAGTCCCAGGGTAAATTTCTCTCTAATTTACTTTTTCCTGGGACTTTTCCTGGCCCCAGGCTCTGCCCTCATAGACACGGGCTGAGCAGTAGGATATACTGCCCTGAATATTTTAGCTGGGTTTCCAGTCCTTTAGAAGCCTTGCTCCAGTTTCTTCTGCTTGCAATGGTTTTTCTTTCTTCACATGGCCTCAGAAAGCAATAGCTCCTTCCAGATTTCTTAAGTAGCTCATGGATGAATTCTGTGTGATGTGATTCATCTTCAGGACATTGCTCCCATTATCCCTCACCAGCAGCTCTCCTGAGGAGAAACACCAGTCCCAGAGTGATGATGCTCATGTCCAATTAACAGACATGGTCTTGCCCAGGTAACCATGGTACAGATGCAGGAGCACCTGTGTGCTGCCCTTCTGCCATCACTGCTCATGCTCTGGCTCCATCCTCTGCTGATTCATCCCTCTGGTCACTCTCAGAGATTGAGAAGGCTTTGGCCATGGCAGGTACAGGCTCCTCAGTGCCCTCAGTAAGGACACCCTGTCCAGGGCTGGAAAATGAATCAGCAGCCATCTGAGCTTGGCATGTGCTCCAGCCACAGGGACAGCAGTCCCTGGAGGCAGCCACCGTGTGTGACCCCAGAAGCTGCTTAAGCCTGAAGAGCAAAGCACATTTCCCGTGGGGGACAGTGCTGGAGCAGTCACAGGGACAGGCAGTCCCAGCCACGTGGGGACTGCCTGAGCATGAGCACCCTGGAGCAACCTCCTCAGTCTGCAGAGTTTCCCTGCCCTTTCTGTGTTCCTTATTCACATACAATGTTTTGCACTGCTGCTGCACCAGCAACACCTCCTTCCCTGGGGTCCCTGGCCTTCAAACCCTGCCTTAGTCCAGGGTTTACCCCCAGCTTTGTGGTCCTGTTTGTCTCTGCACTGAGCTATGTGAAATGGGCCGGCAGCCTTTGAGCAGATTCCTTTTCCCAGTTCAGTGGTGCATAAGGTGGGAGGTAGCAAAGCTGCCTCTGTTTTCCCAGCTAACCCATTTCCAGCTCTGATATGTGTGGATTCCTGTAGCAAAAGAAACTGGGAAGAGCCCTCCCCAAGCAGGTATATTGGGGTAGCCCAGACAGGCTTGCACTTCAATAATCACTCCTAGGAAGGGATCTGTGGACTGAACCAGAGAGAAAAAGGTGTGGGGCTGGGTAACCACAACCTTGGGACTGTGGAGATGGGCAGAGAAATGCCATATTGCTCAGCAGTACAGGGACAAGACCTAGTGTCACCTGCATCATGAGAAGGGAACCCGTGGTGCCACATCACAGCTGCCAGGGGCAAGGAGGCAACTCCCTGTTTCTAAACAGCCAGGGCAAATACCCAGGAGAAGGTTGGCTGGCCACTGGGTCTGACCCAAGCCCTCATTTCCCGAGCAATTTGTCTGGCTCCAGCCTATCCCTCCACTTCCTCCCACCTGAGGCCTTACGTCACAAACACAGAGCAGGCACCAGCCAGAATTGTTGCTCTGTTCCTGCTCCCTTGCTCTGAGATGGGGCTGCTCCTCTCCTCTGCAAGGGCAGAGTTATTCCTCATTCCTCAGCTTGTCCAGAGGACGAAAAGGGCTCTTGCAGCATTCCCTTCAAAGCAGCCTCTCTCTTTGCCTGGAGAAGATGCTGAAGAAGGAGGAGTCCATACCTCTGCCTTCTCCCTGCTGCTGGCCCCAGATGCATCGTTTCAGGAAAGAGACAGCTCTGCTTCCCACTGCCTGGTCTTCCAGAAGTGAGGGGGAGCTTTGATCAAGGCACAGCTATCTGCTCTGATCACTGCCTTTCCTGCAAGGGCCCTGTTCAGAGGAGAGGGCACATCTCCTTTAACCCTTTTCTCCCTGTGAGCCTGGAGCTCCACGGGAAAGGCACATTTATTAGAACTTACAGCCCAAAGGGCTTCACATTTCCAAGGATGTCTGTGAACCGAGTGATGTTCAGTAACTGTGCCTTTTCAAGGATCCATTCAGTTGTTCATGCACCCAGGGTTTTGGTTTAGAAAATCTTTGTGCTGAGGCTGCCTACAGATCTAATTAATAATTAGAACGAAGGGAAACTTTCTCAGGGGAACCCAGTGGTCCCCTTCCACCACATCAAAGCTGCTGAGAGATCATGTTATCTTGACAGATGTTGTATACTACAGATCTGGTTACTGAACTTATGTTTCCCATGGACTCATTCCAACACTTCTTTTAATTTGTCAGGGATATATTTCAAAGTGCAACATGCACATGGTTGCAGAAAAGTTGAAGGAAGTTGCTGATTAATGACCATTTTCCTGGTAGCATAGGCATGGTCATTCCAGCTGTAGTAGATACCAAAGGAAAGGTAATACACTGGAAACCAAAAAAGAGAAAGTCTCTTAGATTAAAGATTCTTTTTTTTTCTGTTTCTTCCAAGTCAAAGCAATTAATAATGCTATAACACAATGTGCTCAGCCATGTGAGGAGGGTCTGTACCTAAGATACGTGGAGGAATTAATCTCAGCGCTCCCATCACTTTTCTGTCACATCAGTGGGAGTATTAGGCACAGGCAGTTGTGATGCTTTTTCTCCGGGAACAGCTTCCCAGTCTCCACTTGTCTGCAGCTCTCTTGTTTGAGTGCTGGCTTGGGTGCCCTAAACAGATGTGTTATTTCTACTTCTTTTCACCCTTTTGCAATCAACCACAATCGGAAGCACTGGTGATAGCACCAACCACAAGGTTTGACACCTGCTGCCTTGTAGTTATCAAAATTGTTTCTTGTCACAAACCTGAGATGAAATGAAATTATTATCTCCACTGGGTAGGAATACACCCCCTCCTCAGCATTCAGACAGCTCCTGACCCAGCCAGGCTTGATGAATGCTGTCAGAGCTAGTCTGGATTGCCTCCAGGGCTGTCTGTCCCCATAGAGGGCCTCTACTTCCGAAGAGAGACTCCAGATACAACTGCAGTGCCAATACTGTATATGGGAATAAACACACTTAGCAGGATCGTAATACTCAGCTTTGATCCTTGGCCCTTAGAGATAACCCAGCAGCTCTGATCCCTGCAGTGCAGGGAGTCACAGCCCCTGGGTAGCGGCATCTGTCAAGACCTGGCTTGGACTTTCAAGGGCTGTCTGCAGTGACATGAAGTGCAAAACAGAGCAAAGGTAAGCCCAAAGATACCATGACTGTAGTAACTTCTCTGTGCTGATGCAAGAAGACCGTCCAGAGCATGCAGCTCTAAGTGAACAGGCAGGACTCAGCTCTTCCCCCACAGCTGGATGGTGCAGGGATTCTCCCTGCAGAGACATTACCCAGGCCTACTCTTACCTACAAGTGACATAGGTGTTCATCCAGAAACTTGATCTAAATCATATCTGCCTGCAACCAGGACATTGAAGTATGATCTGATTGATCTGATAAATACGTGCAGTAAAATCTGTTAAAAACCATCTCTGTGCATCACTGCAAGTGCATTGAGAAAACAGGAAAATGACAAATGAACACTGAGAGCTGGACTTAATTCAGACCAGACTGCAGCCACAGTAAGTGCACTGCAGAGTGCAGACCCTTGCTCTTTTAAAGACAGAGGAGGCAGCAGTAGGATTCACAAAAGCTGTACAATGCTGGAGCTCATTTTTCCCACCCACATGAGGAGCTGCTGTATTTTCAAGTCAGGAGCAGCTGGTGATTGATGGTACATGTGCCTCACTTAGACAAGGAGTTGGGTCTGAACGGTGTATGTTTTATTAGTTCAAACTGGCTAAATCTTTCATCTTTAGGAAGAAGCCAGAGGCTGCTTGCTCATGGGGAGGGTCTTCTGCCCAGCAGTGGTTTGAGACCTTGCCCTGCTTTTCATACAGTGACTCTCCTTTTCCTCTATCACATGGTTTCCAGCAGTCACACATTTTTTATGAGGAGGAACTGAGCCAGTTTGAAGATGTGGTACAGTTGTGGTCACAGAACAAGCTGCTGACCATCCCAAGAATTCACCACTGTCTCCCTGCTCTCACCCTGTGACTGCATTCTGGAGGAGGTGATCCTGATGCTTCAAGGGCTTTACATCTCCCAGCTGCCACGTGCTGCTCTCCCAATCCTGGGGAGAGGGCAGGGAGAGTCTGGAGGCTGGGCTATTTTCTGGTTGTCAGTATTAGGTTGTTTGTTATTTTAAGTGTTGTGGGGCTTTGCTTCGAATTAACCAGGCTGCAGACCCTTGAGCTTCTTCCCCATCCTCAAGCACTGTTCTCATCCTGCAGCCACATCTGGGGGGGTTCCCGTCCTCCCAAGTTGTGATGGAGAGCAGCACACAGCAGCTGGAGTGCTTTGTTTCCAGTTGACCTAAGCCATGATTACACAGGGGGCTTTTCCTATTTGTAGCTCAGAACAGCTGGGGGATTGTCCCCGCCTGCAGCACATGGGACAGGCACATGACATGGCTCTGTGTGGCAAAACAAACCTACACCAGACATACGCCTTCCTTTTCAGGGATTTCTGCAGCCTGAACAGCCTCTAAGTTTCAGACTGATCAGTATTTTCTTTTGGGGTACATCTTCAGTGCAGGCTTCACCATGGCTAACCCAGGCTGTTGCCTGGGCTTTGTGCCAAATTTCTTGGTGTCCCACAATGGCCGTCCCCATGGTCCCACTGGTTGAAGCAATGAGAGGAAGTTTGAATGAGTGCAATGGCCACCCAGATTGAGACCAAGCCTCCTTGCACTGTGGCTCTAATCCACTGCCCAGGGGCCAAGAGTCCACCAGGACACATACACTCATCCACCACTCTGTGCCAGTCCCACACGAGCCCTGTGGGAGCTGGGGTTAAAAATGTACAGAGAGGAGCATGGGGCTCCTGAGGAGCCTGGGGGGCTGTGACGGCAGTGCAGGGTGGCTGCTGGTGCTCAGGCAGCACTTCCCGAGGAAGCAAAAGCAATTAGCTCAGCAAAACAAGATGTACACAGTGGAGTTGTCTGAGGAACCTCAGGAAACCTTCTGCTCTTTCTGGGAGGTGAAAGCAGGAGACAACTGTCTCTTCTGCTTTCTCCCCCAGCAGCAGAACAGAGCAAGTCTCCCAAGCCCTGATAATTACTCACTGCTCCCTAGACTGCTTCCCATCACCTTGCTTTCTGAACACAGAACTGCCTGCTTTCCCCTGCAACCCCAAGCAGGAGTCTCCAAAAAACCCCACTTCTTTCCCCCATTATCCCTGTGTGCAGCCAGGCCAGCCCCTGGGGCTTGGCCACCCTGAGACCTGGGACAGCCCTGGCCCCAGCTGCAGCAGCAAGGACAGAGCTGTGTTTGATTTGTAGCTTCCCCTTTTTCCCAGTTTCCAGCTGCACAGCGACAATCCCAGAGGCCCAATGCTCTCTGACCTTGGCTGTCCTCATTTGCTTCTAAAACTGGCTGATCACACTGGTGAGCTCCAAATTTGGCATCCCAGACGGCCTTTTCTCCACCACGTGGGATTTCAGGCACCACCAGGGGCTCCCAGCATTTTTAATTATTTTTCTCCTTTTTTTTGAAGGCCTTTTCTTTCATGCTGTTTATGCTGTTTCCAATGGGACAGAATGACCCTCTCCCCACAGGCTGTTTGCTGTGTGCTTGCTCAGGCTGGCTCATCCTTCCCGTGCATCTCAGAGGGACACCTGAGAGCATGGAGGCAAATAGAAGCTGTCTGCATTTCCACTGCAGAAAAACCTTGGGGTTTGAGGACACGTGGGGAAACAGAGACCTTGACTCAGGCAGCAGTGGCAGTCCCTGCAGTGTTGCCTTCCTTACATTCCCACTGTCAGGCACCGGGGAAGCATCCCATCTTCCCAAGAGTAGGGAAGGATGCAGATGTGAGGTATGTAATGACCAGCTGAGCTGTCATCAACAAGCATTTCTGCAGAGGATGAGAGCAGGTGGTGAGAGAGCTGATGGCACCCACAAACGGTGTCCTGGGGGAGGAGAGAGCAGCAGAGGAAGGTGTTGGATGTCACTGCCATGCAGTATCCCCAAGACCCTTTGCTGGTGGGGTCACTTGACAACAAATAGGAAATGGGGAGGATTGGGAGTGAAGACATGGCTAGTGGCAAGCTCTTCATCTGCTGGAAGATAAAAGAGGTGGTGTCTGACCATGTCTGATGTGCAGCTCATGGATCAGGAGCTGCTCAGAGGAGCTGCAGTGCTGTGGGTGCTGGCAGAGCAAGCAGCAGGAGGCAGCACTTTGTGCTCTTACACCGGGCTGTCACTGCTTCCTCCATACATCGTTTTCCCATGGTACATCCTGATGGTGCCCATCCAGCGGGCCCCATACAGCCACATAAGCAGCCAACTAAAAGAAACCCACAGCCCAATACAGGCCAGCCAAGTGACCTTGCTGCTGTGCCTGGTTCTGCTGTTTCCATGCAGCTGTGACACTTTCACCTCAGTGGACCCACAGCTTTGTTTTCACAGAGGCAAATGAGGAGTGGACAGAGGCTGCTTTGCCCTGGCAGCAGACTGTGACCGTGTCCCTGGGAGCCAATGGGGAGGTCACGCTGCATCATGCTCTGGCCACCACCTCTGGGTTTTGTGAGGTTTAAACCAGCTCCCCCTGTCATAGCCTACCTATGGCCCCAGCCATGGCTGCTTGGCCAACCCAAAAACTGTTCCAGAAAAGCAAACTGAACAGAACATAATATAATGTGGCTGTTTCTCTTTCCCATCCCCTGGCTTGGGGACAATCCTGGGCTGCTTTTGGAGAGGGGTTAGAGGAGTTTTTCCTGGCATGCCTCAGGCTAACCAAAGCCTCTGCTGCACATCTGTAGACTATGGGAAATGGACCAGGGGTCCAGCTGAAAGCACCTAACTCCCAAAGCCAGAGTGGTATAGTTAGAATGCATCCCAACCAGTTAATGCTCATCCAGACACATCTCCAGCTTTTTTATCTCAGCATTGTTTGTTCTTTCCACTAATTTCATCAAATAACTAGCTGTACAACACAGTCAGGAGTGCCAGTGAGAGCAGGCAGGCTCCAGCCTGACCCATGCTGCTGACTCCTGTCGGTTACTCATTAACCATGGGTGTGGTGCAAGGTTACCCGTGTAGGTCTGCACCAGCTTCTGGTCTCTGGGCAATGGTTTGCCCTTGAACTGATCCTGTCCTCTGAATCATCAGGTTTCTGGAAGAAAAACTGAACAATCAGTCCAGGTACGATCTGCCTTGAACTGGTTTTCTGTGCTGGATTACACTTCAAACTTTGCAATAGCTCTGAAACCTTCTTGCTTTTCCTTCTATGGAAAAACAGTTCTGAATAAGTTGATGTTAATTGTGTTGGGAGGGTTTTATTTGTATCCCACTCTCCCAAACCCCAAAGAAAGTAGCATATTAAATAAGATACTTTTTCAGTGCTTTCTCCTCCCGACCTAAATGATGAATTACAACCCAAATTTAATCTGTGTGATACAGCACAGCATTGCACCTTTTACTTCTGCATTCTTACAAGCACAAATGCTGCAGAAAGAGGGCAGGATGATCAAAACCTGGAAAAAGAAAAATAGCACCAAAAGGCATTTGTTGCAAACCGTGGCTATTTGTAGAAGCTTTTGAGAACAAGAGTAAAACACCGTTAGCTTGGCTAGGAAGGTTCATCCTCCCACATGAACTGACAGGAAGGCGATGGGTGGTACTGCTGAAGCCTTGGAGTGGTATCTCTGCCTGGAACAGCTTAGGAGCCTCATCCTCTGAAACATAATCACAATGCAAACACCCACACTGCCAACAGCATTGCACAAACATCAAGTGAGTACAGTTTGTTTCCAGGAAAGCCAAATGCACAGGTATATTAAGATATTAATGAACTCCTTCTGCTAAAACAGGTCAGGAGGAAAGAGAAAGATTCCTCTTTTCTCTAGTTCCAAACACATCAATACCCCTCTTGAGTATTTTTCTGGGAAAAGGGCAGGGAAATCATGGCTCTCCACTACACTGTGTGAGCTGGCCTTCACTCTCACCAGTTTCTGATCAGCAACACAGATTGTTCAGCACTGAATCAACATAAAGCACATGAACTTGAATGCTTGAATGAGTCATTCGCAGAGCTGTAAGCACGATGAGAATGCAGTAATGAAAAAGTGAGAGCTCAGAGCGTGCCCATTCTGTGAAGTTAGGGATTCCTATGGTGTTGATTAGGTCTTGAGCGTCCCACAAGATTCTGTGCCTCACATTCCCTGAAAATCAGAGCAGCCACATAGAAAATGCTGTGTTCCAGGAAATGGTTGGCTCGTGGCACTGGGTCTTTAATGCTCCAGGCATGCTAACCCCTCTCTGTGCAGCTATGACTGGGATGGGGAAAGGTTTTGGTACCAGGTCCATATGGGGAAGTTATCAGGCCCAACCTATGGGTTTGGACAGAGCCAAGTAGGCATGAATTGTGTATGGTGGTGTGTGCATAGACTTGTGGACAAGTATCCATGTCCAGCAGACAGGGAGATACCTGACGCAGCATGGACAGTTGTGTCTATCCAGGTGTTGCTGCAGGCAGCTTGGAGAGCAGCACTCATGACCCTCTTCAGACCAGTGCAGCAGGATATTTAGGAAGACTCTGATGCCAGCAGCACTGAATACGTGCAGGGAGTATTGGTGCCTCTAGTTCTTAAATTGCAAGCCATGACCAAATCCACTAGATACCATAACTTTTCTTGAATTAAAAGCAACCATACCCAATTCTTGCTGTGACAATAACGACCTACTGTGCAATGTTAGTGATGATCATTAACGTCATTGTTAGCAGGAAACTGGACTGTGGTTTTCACGTGACAAACCCAGGCCACTGATGTCCCCAGATTGTTTATCTTCTAATGAGATTGAAGAGGGGAATGATTGAGCAAGCCCCAGCAGCCTGTGGCAGCCCTGCTACAAGTACGTTGACTTCTGTCCCACTTCCTCTCTCCTCAGCTGTGTGTTAACTCTGTAGCCTAAAAATGATGGATTAAGAATGACTACCCTCAGTGATCTTCTTGTTTATGCTTTTGCCACAAATTTTTTATTTCCTCTGGAGCTGTGAAAGTGAATATAAGATACAAAGGAAAATGAATAGCAAAGTCTCTTTATCCTCCAGTTGTTGGCAAATTATACCTACTTATGTGGGCAGCTTGTTTCAATTTGCCAAGCTGCCCACATGGGCTGGTAGTTCATATGGCCCAGGTGAGGCTGAGTTAATGCTTTCCAGGAGAGTCACCTGAAGTAGTTGCAGTGCAATGGGAAATTTTTCAGACCGCTCTGGGAGCTCAAAGTCCTGAACAGGCTGTGTGTGGGAGGGAGACATGATGGACAATAGAAGATTGGCCACTGCATGGGGATAGAGAATCATGAACAAGCTGATAATGCAGTCTCTTCAGACCTCCCTTTTTCTGGACTTGTTATGGTTTGCAGTGCTACAGGCTAAATTTGGTCATGGGACTTCTACTTGAGCTGTCCAATTAATTTGTGAGTTCTGTGCTTCACGGCTGAGACCTCAGATCAGCAAGAGAGTAAAAAAGCACTAGCAAGCATAACAACTGTCAGCATGCTCATCAGGAGGGACACACTCAGGAAACTCATGCTGAAAATGCAAGTGTCAGCACCCTGGAGCAAGCACCCCACTGGGGAAGGGGAAATTGATGTCCTCTGTGTGTGAGGTAGACAGGAAAGGAGATTTGGGAGAGGTGAAGGAACTGCCCTTCCCAGTGGTGTCCAGATTTGTCTCAAAGGAAGACACCACCTCAAGGGCCATCCACACTGACCAAAGCATATTGTGTTTCCCAGGCAGCTCACAGAGCCCATAGGCCTGAAAGGAAGCAGTGGATGGGTGGCAAGTCTGGTGTGACAGCTCACTGCTCCTGTTAGCCCTCCTGGTACTCTATATAATTCCATGGACATCAGTCCAATCACATCGTGCTGCATCTTTGGGGAACAGCTTTTCCTTCAGAGCAAAGAGCAAAGCTGTTTTATCTCAGTGCCTCACTGCAGTATTTTACCAGTAGTAAAACACTGACTGCACCATTCCATTAGTCACTCACCCAGCCTTTGCAGCCAGGGTCTTCTGGGCTTACCAGGCATTTGCATCCCTTCAGCACACAAGAAACTCTCTGCATCCCAGTCCTGTGTGTAACAGGGTTTCACATGGCTGGTCTTAATTGGAATGATATGAACCCAAACACTGAGTGCTGAGCGTAGCCATGCTCCTCAAGCTCAGATCTCCTGGGAAGTCTCTTGCTCTCTTTCCATCCAGGGTTCAGCTCAGTTTATTCACCTGGGCAGTACATGCTCCAGTTCCCCAAAAGGCAGAAGCAGGTCCTCAGGTCCTACAGGGAAGATGTAGTAGGAGAGATAGATGAACAAAGACCAGCACTCCCACAAACTGAGCCTTGGTTTTCCTGATCGGTCTGGAGATGCTCCATTTTCTGCTCCAATGGTTCAAATCAGTTTGTCCCAAGCATTACTTTAGATTTGTTGCTGATGGTTGTTTTGGGGTAGAGGGGAGCAGATCCTGGACACCTTTAAGAGAATTAATTGTCAGGTGTTGTTTCCTTGCCCTGGTCTGCAGGCCTTGGCTTTGAAGCTGCGCTGGCTCTTTGGTCTGGCTCTGCTTTTCTTTTGCAGTCAGGGCTGATTACAGCAAATCCCAGATCTTGAATCAGGGCAAGTTTTAATACTGTACAGGCCTTGTTTATGTAACAGCTGCCATCCCTCAGGGATGAATCCAGGACTTGCAGCACTAAAAGCATTAGCTGCTGCCACTGGAGCTAAAGATATAACTCCTCTGGCTGGTAGCACCAGTACATTTATAGCCTTTAGAACAAATGCTGGAGGAGACTTGTGACACACTAAAAAGTGGGTTATGCCTACTTAAGCATTTCATCCCACCACTGTACTAAGGGAGTATGTACTCATAGGACCACAGGTGTGAAAACACTCCTGATGCTGCTGCCAGCCCATTGCCCAGAGCTAGTCTGAATGGAGTGTACACATCATTACTTACCAGCAGTTTTCTCCTAGCACTCATGTCCTCCCTTTTACTCCCAGACCTCCCTCAGCACTGGAGAAATAGAGGACAGAACAAGTATAGGCAGGGTTCTGGCTCCCTTGGCTTAAACAACAGTCTCTGCTCATCTTTCTGAACATATTTGGTAATGACTTGGGCATTATGGAGGCTTATATTCTTCTTCCTTTCCAGGCATGTGACACAGAGCCTTTGGGCTTCAACATGTCAGCAGTTCAAAAACAGCCAGCCACCTCCAAAAAGCAGCTCTGTTTACCTCCACAGCCCAGGGGCCAAAGACATGCTCACACTCAGAACAATTTCAGGTCAACACCCTAGAATATCAGTGATTCACCTTGAAGCTTTACCACAGTTTAGTTTTCCCCATCATTCATGATTTGTCCTTTCTGTTTATGCTGTTTAACTACACAGCTCAGTATCTGGACATCTACTCACCCCTACATTCCAGTGTGTTTGCTGCAAAGGTCAGTTTCGTGACTGTTCAGGGACTTGATGCAAATTGCCTCCTGCCTTCTGTCTTAAAATCCACACTTTGCTGGGACATAGCATTTATAAAGCATGAAGTGCACCTTGAGCACCTTCCCCAACAAAATGCTAGTCAAGCCAATCTGAAACTGCATGATTATGAGCCCTGGCGAAGAGACTGCAGAAAAATGCAGCAGTTACCTTTGTTCTTGGCTCCTGTACCAGGGCAAGGTATGTCTGTCTGTCAGTTCCCCTGTTCCAGAATGTTAAGAGCACCTGCAATAGAGCTGATTCTCATTTTTTCCAGAAATAGTCAGAGGTCTGCAGGATGTGTGACCATGTGTGTCAGGGAGCTCTGCAGGGATTCTCTGGTACCTTAAGGGTGCCCTTGAATTATTACTTGCATGGTGACACTTTTTACCTGTACCTCTGGCTTGTGGGCTTGGTGGGAATATTTTAGTTCACTTTTATTTCCAGAGTCCTATCCTCCATCTTTACCTGAGTTCATTTCAGCATTTCTATCAAAATGACTCTCACAAACATTCCTGACAGGAGAGCAAGGACTGCGGTGCAAATAGGCACTCGTTATATAAACCACTTAAATGAGACATCAGCCAAATCTGGCTGGTGGAAGGAAGATGTCAGCTGAGGACAGGGTATTTAAACGCAGCAGGGGAGAAGCTACAGCTCAGGGTTTGTTAAGGATATTTACAGCCCTTTGTGAGAGGAAACGCAGCTGTGTCCATCCCCTTCACTGACTCCCCTGAGGCAGGGGCTGGACACCCTGTGTCACACTTTTGGGGAAGCAGCATTGCTGGCCCTCAGCCACTACCACAGGGACACACAGCCGCAGCTTCCATCCCTTTCAGCGGGCGAAGCTTGGCTGTGAAAGCCTTGGGACACGTTCCCCGTCCCTTTAGGTGGTCTGAACAGGAGCTGGAGTGGCACAGCGGGGGCTTGGCAAGGGAATCATGCCTGCTTTGTTGGGAAGCGCATCGCAGGCTTGCGGCAGTGGCTGCCGGGGCACGGCCGCTGAGCACAGTAGCATATTCTGACTGCGGCCCCGGCTGCGGCCAAGGTTAAGCCCCAGATAAGGGCACGTCGCACTTTCCCCGGCCGAGGGGCTGTGGATAACCGGCAGCGAGTGACAGGCTGGTGCGAGGCGCGGGCCGGCCGGGAGGGACGGACACCGAGGCCGCCACTCCTGCTCTGTCCGCCAGCACCAGCCGCCGCTCCGCCTCTGCAAACCGGGCAGCGCCCTGCGGCACCCCCGCTGCCGGGAGCGCCGCGGCTGGGGGGAACCGAGACACCCCTCGCCCTCTCCAGCACCGAGCCAGCCCTTCGGCTCTGCGTGCGGTGTCAGAACAGAGCAGACCCCAATTCTTCCCACCGGCAGTGGCTCGGTGGAAAGACCCGTCCTTCCCGCACTGCACGGTATCGCCCGGTANACGGGGGCGCGGCCAAACGGAGCTGGCCCGCGCGGGGCCTTGGGGGAAGTGTAGTTCATTATCAGCAGTCAGTGAGTGTCTAGCTCTGAGGCGCGGACTACATCTCCCGTGGGGCGCCAGGAAGGAGCGGCCGCCGCAGGGCCCGCCCGCAGGCGCAGTAGGGACGCCGGAACCGCTATAAGCGGCGTTGTTTGGGTTCGCGGCCGCGGAGTGGAGAAGCTGAGCCGGGGCCGTCGGCGGGGGGGGGGGGGCGGGGCGGNGTACCGGGGGCGGGCGAACCTCTGTGTGGTGAGGAGGCGGCTTTGCTGTCCCTTCTCCTGTCAGGAGCCCGGCCGAGCAGCCCCCTCACCTCGCCCCCGGTGAAGGGGCTGCACGGTGCCCCCTCCTGCCGCACTCTGTCCCGCCTCGGCTGCAGCCGGGGGGCACCTGTCCCTGGGCGGGGCGGCTCCCGTGTTTACGCCAGTGCGGCGGAGACACGGGGAGGCGGGGGAAGAGCGGAGGGTGGCTGGGGGATGTCCCGCATCCTCGCCGCGGGAGGGACGCGGAGCCCGCGGGTGCAGCATCCTCAGCCCCGCGCTGTCCGCGGCGGCGGAGGCGGCGATGCTGCAGCGGCGGAGCCGTGGCCGCCCCGCGCAGCCCGGCAGAGCTGCTGGTGCAGTCTGACCGGCGTAGCGCAACCAGGCGTCTCCCATCGCCTTAGTTGAAGGCGGGTAGCAGAACGCAATAAAGCGGAGTTATAAAACAGAGTCTGGCAGTGGGGAGTGATTTTGTCTTCTGGACTCTGGTTCTCCTTCTGATCTTTCAGTGCAGTGTGATAGACTGAGTGGAAATCTGCGGCACTGAAGGTGTGACTCATTCCTTTGCATGTCTATACTTAATGATAGCTCAAGCCTATGGAGTAAGTGAGCAATGCTATAGAGAAGGGATGTAGTTTTCTCTAGAGTGTACTGACTAATTTTATCAAGTGATCTCTCTAGAGAGATTGGTTTTGCAAAACTTTTTACTGATAAATTCTTGGATATATGCAATTTCAGACTCTTAACAAAAGATTTTGGGGATTTGATCTTCCCAGTCAAGTTTCTCAGGCTTTCAAGTAAATGCTGTAGCTATTACTTTAATCTGTCAGATTGCATAATTGTATTTCAGAGATCCAAGGGAGGAAGTATGACAGCACTCTAGTGCATTGAGGATCATTGTACTATTTGATTACCTCAGGGTATGTTTAAACTAGTTCTTGAGAAGTTAGTCTTGTATGGACTTTGAAAGTCATATTATTACAGTCATGTTGCAATATAACTCATTTACAATTGCTTACTGATTTTAATTTTGAAAATGAACTTTAAAAATAGATGACTAAAAGTAACTGGTGTATTTGGCATAGTGCATAATGAAGCGGAATTTAATTATTTTTCAGATACTTGAGGTGAAAATACACGTGTAAACCCTGGCGTTTACAGAAGATGAAAGACATCGACATAGGAAAAGAGTACATTATACCCAGTCCTGGGTATAGAAGTGTGAGGGAGAGAGCTGACTCGGTGCAGCATGAAGAGCAGGGAGAGTCTAATTTTCAGCATTCTAAACTTAAGGTCAGTTTCTTTTTCATTGTTTTGCAGTCATTATGCTTATTAAATTGTATGCAGCAGCCTTTTTGCTGTGCCAGCTGTATATAGATTTGCTGCATTGAAGGTCAATAATGAGTATTGCCTATTGTGTGAAAGAGGTCATTCCAAGGGGTGCTGTAGCTATTTTGATAACAGGTCTGAGCACCTATTAAGCATTTTTCACTTTTAAATGTGGCTTTTCAGTAGCATTTGAACGAAACTTTTTTCTAGTATTCAGATATTGATGTGCATCAAGAAAATGTTTTAAATCTTTGTTTTAGAGGATCATTACAACCAAACAAGAACAGTGAAGAACTCTGCACAAATCATGCTCCATTCAGTGTTGGCAGCTGAAAAAAACTCTTAATCATGCCGTAGTTGTTTCAAGGATTAATTTTCCAAAACAGATGTCTAGCTTGCTCTAGTACCATGACTTTTTTACTTTTCCCCTCAGATGAAAGTAATGATTATTGAACACTTTTTTGAACATCTGTGTATTTAACATGGTGAGGTACTGTCATAATTCTAGTTTATTTGGAGAGCTGGGTCTTGTAATAACCACTGGCTTAGACCTGGCTCATTGTTCTGAGCTTCTAATTTTTAGAGCTTGTTTTCACTGGGAAGAGTGCATATACTACCAAGTGCTATAGGGAAAAAAAAGGCTCAGAGAAATGGAAACACCCACGCTGGTGAAAGATACAGTTGGAAACCAATAACCCCTGCCAGCTGAAGGTTAAAGATAGTTCAGAGCAGCTAATATATTCTTGCATATCCTGTTCTTGACCCTTTCTGAAATACTCCAAGGACTGATAGATATGTGCACATGCACTGTAGATTTTTCTGAAGACAAACAAATAAAGTTAATAGTGCTTCTGTCTGATTTTTGCAATGAATAGTTCCTTGCAGGTGTGTTGCTGGTCATTCCACATAGATTACCCATGGCAGCACTGGTGTGAGAGGATTGGAAAGAGGGGAACTTGCTGTATTTGTATGGAGGAATTGTGAAGACTTGTAAAAAGGCTTAATCTTTGCTGCGTTATGGTAGATGCTGAGATACTCTGTATTTCAGCTGAAGGCTTACCTTGTTTCACTGTGTTTGAGGGGTTCCCAGTGGTGCAGTGCTGTGTTTTGGGATTGGAGAGCTCGGCTCTGCAGCAGGCTGAGTGCAGTGAGCGCTCACAGGCCCTGCAGCTCCAGTGTCCCCACAGGCTCTATGACTCAGCACAGTGCTGCTGACGGTGTTGGAGCAAGGCAGTGTCTGATTGCATTAGAGCAGGCACTGATGCAGAACCAGGAGCCCTCCAGAATCACAGTGCAGATTTTTAACGGCCTTTATTGTATTGATGTCATGGGCTTGCCACCGACCCTACCCTGTCCAGTAGCAAATCTGTTCTGTCAAAATACTGGTGACAACAGTGATGCCATTGGCAGGCAGCTCTGTTTCCTGACCAGTGGCAGTGGAGTTCAGCAGTAATCACTGCATGCTATCTCTCTTTTGGTCTGCATCGTCTAATCAGGGTTTACCTTGTAAAGGAAACAATCCTTATCTTACCTGTAAATTTTTAATTAAATGAAATCATGAAACCAGCATATTTGTGGGTTGTTTTGGTTTTTGTTTATTTTTTTTCTTTTGTGGAGACTGAAAGTAAGCCAAGTCCTGCATGTCTGTACAGCCTGTCTTGAAAATCTCTAACTCTGAGGCAGCTTCAGGTCAGCTTAAGTCTGTTGCTGGTCCTTTTTTACCCTTCCACCACTACCATTTGATGTGCTGCCTATGACTACAGGGTAGTACACAAAGGTAATTGATTGCAAAGTAGGGGTTTTGTAAACTTGTGTTTACTGATATAAGAAAAGAGCTTACCCAAGTTCATACCTTGAACTTTATCTGGTTTGTTCTCTTTGAGTAGAATGAACTTAACTACCAAGCAAAGTGGGCAAACTATCAGAAGCAGAAGATTCCATCCACAAAACAAGTTATCTTGTTCAATATGCCAAGGTTATGTTAATTTCTATCTCAGACATTGGTACCATTTTTGGTTTGCTAGCCTTGCAGCTCGGGTGTATAAAGCCCACAAGCACAAACAGCTCTGAATTTGTTGCTACATGTCAATGAGATTAAATCCTGCTTGCTTGCAGAATACTTAGGTTAAGTAAAAGGAGCTGTATTCATAACACCTTATCTAAGTCAGGCATTCCTGTTTGTGTACTAAGTTTTTCCCTTTCTAGTTGAAACAAGCTCTGGTTTCAGCAGCATACTTGGCTTAGGGCAGAGTAAAGACTTCCCTTTCGTAAGGCTGAGCTTAGTCTGTTTGGTTAAGCCCTTTCCCTCTGCCTGTAAGTAAAGGGTAGAAGCTGTAAAGAAAATGATGTTTCAAAGGAAGAGAAGTAACTCTGTCCTTTGCTACTGTATCTTTTATGGAACGTGGATTGGGTTAGATACCTAAATTGACTTGGTGCAGCTGGTGACAGAACACAACGGAGGGCTGATGTCTTGAGGAAGGGTAGGACCACAGCAGTTCAGATGGAGGGATAAGCTGTGGTGGAACCCTGTCATTTGGACAAGGGAGTCCAGTGTACCATCAACAGAGATGTTGTTGATTCTCAAATTTCTTGTAGAAAATCTGTCTCAGGATTTGAACTAGGCTGACCAGAAAGTGGCTAAGCTGTAAGCATGATCAGTATTGCCAGGAACGAGGTGCAAGCAGATGCAGGCTGTTATTTCACCACTAACTTCAGATCTTTGTGGAGCGCAGGTTTGAGACTGTTTTGCAGCAGACTTTCAGTGCGTGAGGTTGGCTTCTTGCTAACATGGTGCACCCTCATGGGGTGAGATAGAATCCTGTATGCTCTGGGGACAGTAGTCAAGGGCTACTGGTTCATGGCCAGTGGTGATGACCACTTCTGGCAGGGCTACAAGTACATTTGGCTGATCAATAATATGACTCATTGGGGTTTTTTGTTGCCTGTATTGCTGCATTTTCTGCATCCTTCTTAACTTGAAGCAGACAAGTCTAGTTGATTTTCTGACCATGATCTTTATAGGTGAAAGACCTGTTTTACTATTGAGCCGAGGTCCTAGAGCTTTTTTGTATGCCTTGCTTCTTTGCATTGCATTAAGGTTATATTCAGCTTTCCATTTTCTGTCCTGAAACTTCCATTCTTTTGTTTATTTCCTGCTGAAAGGATGCTGTAAAGTGTGTTCATGACAATAGTGAAAAAGAACTTGCAATTCTTTCCTTGGAAGCTTAAATGCTGCTTGGTCACAGCTTGAAAGATCACATCTTTGAAAGACAGGAGCTTTTCAAATAGGCTTCCTGGAACCATAATTGAAATAATTCTACAATATAAGTAGGTCTAATCCAACATTTCCTGGTGCTTAATGGGAATGTTGCTATAGAAATATGGACCTTCGAAATAGGCACTTTGGGACTGAAATTAAAACAAAATTAATTCAACTTGTGAATACATATGTTCACCTCATGAATAAGTGTCTGCACTGTGTTCTGATAACAATTGATTTTTGAGTCTTTGGACACCTTAATGTAGCTTACAAAACAGGGTGTTAACTACATGTTCCCACTGCATAGTACCTTAATAATTGGTATATTTGGTATAATAATTGGGTTTATTGTATATGGGGACATGCCTCTGCTGGAGAACTTGTAGGTGCACTTGCTGCGTAGCACTACAGTGAGTGGTCTTCATCTGTAAAAGCTGTTACACCAGCAGTGAGTAATTAAGGGATGTTTGAAAATATTGATTTGTACTTGCACCTTTAGGACGTTCTGTTCTCAGAATGTGCCTGTGACCTTCAACTTGCAGCTGAAGTAATTGTATGTAGTTTTTCTCATGGAAGTAGTGTGTCCTGGGAAGAACAGACTCCATTGTGTCCATGAAATATGCTATAAAATAACAGATGAGGGAGAGAAATAATTTGTTCTTGAAATACTTTTGGATTAGGCTTGTCTCAAACGTAGATTTTGTGTTTCTTTGATGGAATAGCAGGCAATGAATTTTGCTTCCCTACCCCATTACGTTTACAATAGAGGAGGATATGAGAACAAGCTGCTTCTATGATATACAGAGCTTATGAGAACTCAATTCTTGGAATTCAAGTTCCTACATTAATGATGCTACAGCACTTATTTACAAATTGTACTCCAAGCTGTAGTTGGTTCTGGCTGGAATGTACTGTTCAGGATTAAGTTCTTGCTGCTGAAGGATAATGACTGCATCTGTGGTAAATCTCAAGTACAAATTCCTGCATTTCAAGGCACCAGACAGGGGGAACTGTAGAGATCACTTCAAACATGCAGGAAATGTGTTGCTAACTTTAGCTACCAGAAGCCCTACTAATATTCCTGTCCTCACCTTGATCTCTTGTTTTTCAGGTTTGTCTCTGACATCTTTTGCCCAAGACAGCAGGGAATGTGATCAGAACTTGCTGGAATTGATATAAATCCTTCAAGCACTGATAGCTTTGAAGTGATTTATCACTGAGTATTTAAATAGATCAATTCTGCCTCAACCTCTCTGAAGCATCTGAAGTGTCTGAGTCAACTGAACAACAGGTTAAAAATAGGGGTGTGAATGTAGCCTGGGTACTTCTGCCTTTGCACTTCATGCTTAGAGCAGTCCTAGGCAGCTTAACTATAAACTATTACTTACAGCTGAAGCTGCTGGAACCTCAGCTCTTACCACATGCTGGTATTGTCTTTGGCTACTGTTGGTTGCTGTTCCTTTGTTCAAAGCAGATTTCTAAATCAGCCTGCTCGTGACCAGAAGTGTGTAAGAAGTAGATTAGCTATCAGTGAAGGAAATCTTGCAGTATCTTTTCCATTGTATCTATATTAGTGCTGCAGACATTCTGCTCTATGGCTGTTTCAGAAACTCAGTGTACAGCTATAAGAGTTGCCAGAAATATTTACTGCATCTATCCCAGATTATTGGTGAACTTAGCTTGAAACAACTTAAAACTCACATATATGCAGGTGGTTTTGCTGTCTTGGGACACTGAGATGGTTATTAGTTTTTGAAAATTTGTATCTGAGTGATAAGGAATAGACTGTTGTGCTCTGAACCACAGATGGCAAACAAGCTGTTCTACAAACAAAATCTGTGTTTCAGTTGTTTTTGAGGATGAAGGTTAACAAATTTCAAAGTCAACATGTTTAGAGCCCCGAGATGTTTAGTTTTAGTTTCCTAGTTTACTGTTTGCTTTTGGAAGCATGTGTTGGTACAGGAATTCAATACAAGATTGTTGTATTAGGCTTGGTAAATGCTGTGATGTCAAGGCTTCTGCTGTCATTCGTTTGTGATTCCACTCAAAAGGAGTTTAAGCTCCTTTTGAGTTCAAAGCTTCCCTGGATACTCCAAGTGTTGTACAAAATTCACCTGTGTTGCTTCTATTGTCACCTGGCTTAGGCATGGCCTGAGTAAAGATTGTTACTGAAGAACACCCCCAGCATATGGCAGAGTGTCAGGATGGTTCAGGAGAGCAGAGCTTACCTGAGCAAGGCAGGAGCCAAATTCTCAGTGTGTGTTATGCTAGGTTGATCTCCTTAGTGAGGAGTGGGTTTCCCATCCTTGTAGTCAGAGATGTGTAGGGTACCAATTCTAAAGCAGGTTATTTCCAGCTCCACAGGATTCTGCTGTCACTGTGCGTGAGCTATGTAGCTCCAGTGCTGGATGACCAACATACAGCCTTAGTTTTGAATGAATCCTAGAACCTTTGCTTACAAGTTCATGAATACTTTTAATGCAAAACAAAAGACAGGGATTCATGGGTACCACAAGCCTAAGCACATGCACAGCTGCTTATCAGATGCATTTATAGCAGCTACAGTTGCAAAATCCTAAAATAAACACTTTGTGCCAAGCTCTGTGTTTCTTGGATTGCAGAAATAAGTGGATTTGCTAGGAAAGAGTTGAGAACATCTCACCTCAAAGCTGATGCTGTCCAGAGTTCAAGGGTAAGGTAAAATAAGAAATATTCCTGTAAGAATCTGATATACCTGTCCTCACCAAGGACTTTCTGTGCCTCAAGTGAAAGTGCTCAATACATGTATTGAGAATATAAAATTCTCAGGCTTACCAGATGTACATACCCTGACCTTGTGTGGCTACAGAGCCTTGATATCAGTACCAACCACTACTGGGAGACTTCTGCTTTAATCTGAGGATGCATAAACTCAGGCTAGCTTTGAAACCATGACTCCAATGTTAGTGCAACTTCTGCTAATCCTGGCCCAGAAAAGTAACAGCGAATCTTGTGTAATCAAGTCACATGTCACTGTTAGAGTGAATAGCTGGACTTCAAGCTTTTCCATCTCTCAACTGTTGTGGTAAATCAGAGCATGTTTTTGAACAGTTTGTTTTCTTTTAAGGGTAATATAGCACAGCTATACTTATTCCTGCATTTGGGTATGTGTTTGGTACTGTGAAGAGCTGTTCTTCTGGGCAGCAGAAGCTGGGAAGGCAGCAGAGACATGAGGTTTCATTTACACCCCCCTTTCAGGTTGAAGAAAATGGAGTCTCTGACTTCTTGACCTGGTTCTTTTCAGCAGTTCTGGAAGTTGTAACCATAATTTCTAGGCAGCTGACACTATCCAATGGTCTCACCTTGGCACTGTGTGAATTCAGCTGTGCTGTTTGTACTTTGCAGTCAGTGTGTGCAGGTGCCTAAAGGATCAAGGCCTCCTTCCTCACATCCACTGTCTCTTATCTAGCCCAGTGCCTGCTTCTTGCTGCCTCAGTGCCAGGGAGACAGCTGGTATGGGTGGATGATACATCAAACTGGTCTTAAATAGGCTCAGGTTTTAATCAGCCAGGGTATTATAAAGTATCCTAGATACAGAGAAGGCTGGGAGCCTAATGCTGCAAATCTCCTTGTTAATATTTTTATAGATTGTGTACTGCATCAAATCCAGTGAATGGAGAATTGTCTTAGTAGACTATAAGGTTCATAGTGCACTTGCTCCTTCACCAAACAACTGCAGACTTGACAATGTTTGAACCTGCAAACCTATTTAATTTTCAGATGTTCTTGGGTTTGATAACTTGCAGTCTGGACAACAGTGCTTTAGGAGTTGCCTGTGCTACCTGCAAAAGGAGGTACTACTGCTTACTACTTTCAAGTGGGAGTATATTTAGACTCAGAGGAGTTTCTGGGAAGAAGAATGTAGTTACAACTTCAGAGATTTTTTTCCTAGACTCTTGTTTTATTTTAGTTGTGCTTAAGCTAAGTGGAACAGTTGATTCTTTTCTTCCCTTCCCTAGCCCAAACAAATAACTAATCTTGTTTTGCAACCTTTTAATCAATCTTTTAATGAAGTCTTAAATATTTTTAAATTGCTCTTCATCCTGGAGTTGTAATATAGAGAATGTTTTATATGATCACCAGTTCTGCTCAGTGCTTAATTCTCTTTCTCATCACATGCCCACATAGTTCTGAGCTCTATTGTGCTGGTCTGTAGGTTTCCCATTTGCCTCTCCTTGCTGGGAACTTTAATAAGGGGATGAGAAGGCCTGCTGAGCTCTGGCTGCTAAATGCAAGAGGTGGGAGTTCTGTTCTGCAGTGTTGCCAGCTCAGAGACCTTTACTACTTAAATCAAACAATTTTAACTTCATATAATAAGAAGTCAACCACAGTAGCTTTTGTATTCTGTGTAAGGTGCAAAGATTAGTAAAAAAGTAGTTACAGGTCTGCTCTAGTTTCCTGTCAGCTGCTGGTAGGACCAGAAGAGATGCAGATTCTTCCCTGCTGTGATCTGAGCCCTGGAAGATGTTCTGCCTTATGGGAGAAGGAACAAAAGCTGTTTGATGGGTGGGGTTTGGGTTGTATGCACACATCAAATTCTTCCTCTGCAACATGAGTAAGGGATGGAAAAATCTGTTTTGCTTTGCTCTGGTCTGGTTTTGCAGTTGTATGATGTTACAGTTGTCAAACCAATAATTTGCTACCTTCTCTTAAAAAGGAAATTGTAGTACCACTGTGTGAAAGGCTAGAATCTCCCTGGGTGGTTTTTTCCTTCCTACCTACCTGACAGCTGCCTCCTTTCTCTTTACCTGTTCCCCATCCTCAGATGCCCATTTTGCCTGCTTAGCTGATTTTTGAAAGAGTGCAAGTTCACATATTTGAGTTTGCTTGCCTTTCTGAGTAAGGTTCCTCGTGCCCTTCTTGCTCCCCATGGAACTTCTGACATCATGTGTATATGACAGCTTTGTAGCTTGTCTCCTAAGTTTCCTGCATTTTCATGACCTTGGATTGTGGATTTGGTATGCCTGTCTCTAACTTAATAAGCAAATAGTTTCCTCTTGCCCCTAAAGCACTCATTTTCCTCACCTCACTCAGGCTTTCTGTCATTTGTCTTGAGCCAATCATGGAATCTTTCTGACTCTTTCATTACCTTATGTGCTTACCATTGCTATGACCAATTTTTTTGACAAGGAGTTCATGCTAACGGGTGCTGGTAGGGTTTTGTTGTTTTCCTAAGCTGTAGAAAGTCAGATGGTGCAGGTGTGAAAGGCAGATGCTCGGTGGTTGCAGCACCAGCTGAGCTTCTCTGTCTGTGCCCCTCTGTGACCCACCCATGAAGGAAGATCATGTGTTCAGTGATGCTTCCTTGGTGCTCACCTCACTCTTGGGGATTGCTCCCAAGATTAAAAGTTGAACTGCTTTCTTAATCTCTTAATTCTGATAGTCATCTACTGAATTGTATCAGCCTGTACTCAAATGTGTCAGAGCTTCATGGCATGTGGAGTGCAGAACTATTATGCTCTGTTGGGAGATACCTATGGCTGCAGAAAATTTATTTGGCATCTGCCAGATATTAATAAGATGCTGGATTGTTCTTGCCCTCTGTCATGTGTTTAGTAAGCCATGATATGCTTATCCTATGTGAGTTCAATTCTCCAGTGTTTAGTCCATTTATGTGTTTGTACTTTACAGTATCCTGTGATAGAGAATTCTAAATTTAAGTGTGCCTTGTTCTTTTGTTGTAAGAACAGTTGATCACTCTCTAGTTCTCTTTCTTCAGGCTTTATGGACCTCTCAGATACCTGTACCTGTATTCCTTTGTTTCTATCCAGATGAAAAATCTTAAGTTTATGCTGTTCCAAGCCCCATTGTTATCATTGCTCAAGGAAAGTAAGTTAAGTATAGTAGCCTTTTTGAACTGAAGTGACAAGAGGCATAGTCTGGTGTTCAAAAAGGATGCAAACCCTTGGGTTTTTTAAGTGGTATGTTAATGTTTTCTCCTTTATCTTTTGTGTCTTTTATAACAATTTTTCATTGGGTTTTTTTAATGTTTTGTTGGTGCTGAGTAGTCATCTGCTTTTTCTCAAGAAATGTCTGAATGAATCTTCCTCTTCCAGTTATCAATATCTGGTTTAGGCTTGTTTTGTTTCTGTGAGCATTTCTTTGGCATTATCAATACCATGTTGTATCACTCAGTTTACTGCTTGTTTTGGCATATTAATAAGTGGATGAATTAGAAAAAAGTGTATTTTAATTTATTTTTTATGTTTATTAGATGTTTATTTCAATAGCAGAGCCTGTTGTAGCACATTAGTAACTACTCAAGACATTGATTTCCAAGAAAACTGTGCACACATGCAGGCAATCAGGAAACCTAATCAGAAACCGAAATTAACAGTGTTGGGGTTGTTTGGTTTTTTTACTTCAGTCTTTTGTTCCTGAAGTGCATTGTAGAACAGCTTAGGAGCCTCACTTCTTCCTGATAAACTGTGCTTTGAAGATTTTCTAATCTTTGAAGAACTACACAGAACTGTAGAGTTGTTTTTAAAGCTTAATTGTACACTGGTTTGATGCATTTGTTTCTTGATAGTCTTACACGTGGGATTTTTGACAACCTCACCAAGATGGAGATGAGCAATGCTCTTGATGAAGGGTTTGTACCTGTGTTTGTCTCTATGGCAAGACATTATAAAGGCCTTTCAAAGGCAGTGCCCTAGTCTTTATCCATGCAGCTTTTCCACATTTCCTGAGAGAACTCTCTTGAGCTGCTCTGGAGAGTTTAATTATTCTTCACAGTGATTATTTATGATCATTGTCTTTGGACTGCCTAAACCCCTTGCAATTGTGCTTACTTGTTAAAAAGCTATTCTTGCTTCTAAGTGGTAAAAACCTATTTTTATGCTCATCAACATAGTGTTTTCTGTTTTGGAAGTTGTTTTTTTTTTTCTTATAGGCACTTTTTTGTGTGCTTTGAAAACCAATGTTTGTACAACTAGCTTATGGCATCTCTTGGAAACAAGTGTGTTATCAACAGCAAGATGTTTGGGCAGATCTGCCTGGGGCCTCTTGCAAGGATAACACAACAAACCAGTTAAGAATTCCTCTGCTGTACCCAGAAAAGAGGTGGTGCAGAACTCTTCCCCACTACTGACTCCTTTGGGATGTTTATGGCAGGTCCCTTATTAATGCTGATTTGCACAGATTCAGTAAGGCAGTGTTGCCTTAGTGAGTCAGTAATTTAATATAAATTGAGAAGTCTTTTAATTCAGATTTCAAGTACTCTGTATTTTTGAGTCACTCCATGTGTCATAAGGTTTTAATGTTCTTTTGTTTTTGTGTTACTTGGCTATGTTCTGTTACCACAGCTTTAGGTGATAGCCTAGCAAATATGTTTTTCTGAGGTAGAACCATGGATTGTTCACGACATGCCTAGGCACTATTTAAGTACTTCAGTTAAGTAAATAAGGGACAGATTTGACATTATCAGTTTCCTGTTCTCATCCTTCACATGGGTGGAAACAGTATCTTAGTGTGCTATACTATTACATGCTGACATAGTTCCGACAAAGCCTTTGATAAATGGTGGCATTTCAGATAAAAATTACCTAATGTGGAAGTCAGGAACCAAGTGCTTGCATTTACTGTTTGCAGATACTTTGTTTTTAGGAGGCTACAGTGCATTTCAGTTGCTTCTTTTTAAGGGAATAAGCTAACTTGGCTCTGATAAATCAATTAATAAAGGTAGAATCCTAGTATCTTTGTAGGGCCTTCAGGAAGATTTTTTACCTCAGAAATTAGGGGTTTTTTTGTATTTTGTTTAGTTGGTGGTGGTTTTTTTGGTTTGTTTGTTTTTTTTACAAAGTAGCTCAATGCAATAAACTAGAATACAAGCAGGTAACACCGTCCTGCACTAAATGGCACATTAAGTTAGCAGAACCAGTTGAAGGCCCTCTGCCAGTACAGATAAGGGGCTCATCTCCTCATGTAGCTTTGCCACATCTGGCTGCTCATCAAAAGATCTGTTTGAGCTCTGCAACATTTTGACTATCGTGTATCACTGCTGTTTCTCCTCTTGGATTAGCATTTAAGTCTGCCTTTCACTGGGTGGAAACCCTCCTCGAGATAAGGTTTGCCTTTTAAGTAAGTGGTTGTTACTGAAGTTGCTGAGCCATTGAGAAGCTGTGCCTGGGAGCAGAGAAAATTGTCATCTTTGTTCCATTTAGATTAGAGAAAAAGAGAAAAACCAGGAAACATGATAAGAAGTACAATTCTGCTTAGTGCATATTTGGTTTTTTTATCTAATCTAAAATGTTATTGAAGAAGGGACCTCAGTAGCATTCTGAAAATACTTTGTATCTTCTGTGCATAAGAATATATAAATTATACTAAGAGGGTGTAAATTCAAGAAAATATGTCCTAATTTCACTGCAAAAGCCAGTCACTGATTTCCTGAACCGATGTCATAGGTACTTGATGTTGTAATATTTCTCTATTGTATTTCCCGTGGCAGGAATTACAGGAATTAGTCTGGTTTATCCATTTATCCTTTGAACGCACAAGCACAGTACTGGTTCTAATTTATGTTTTACAAATGCAGCAGTCTAATACAGATCTAGAACCTGTGCCTTCCATGGCTTTGCTGCCGGGATGAAGCCTGTGGTCTAAGACATTGAAATGACTGTGATTGTTGCACAAGACTTTGCAGAAGAAAGAGGTGCAAAATTACTGGAGTTGGGAGTCATGGACTTCAAATGTAGTTTTGAAGTCTGAATCTGTTGTCTTTCTTGTAAAAGCAGATTGAATGCCAGGATGCCTTGGAAGCAGCAGCTCGGGCAGAGGGCCTGCCACTGGACACCTCTGTGCATTCCCAGCTGAGAATGCTGGATGAAGAGCATCTCAAGGGCAAATACCACCATGGTCTGAATGCACTGAAACCCATACGGACCACTTCCAAGTACGTCTTTAGGCTACCACACAACTGATACAGCATTTGCTTTTCAAACCAGTCACAAAGCAGAATTGCAGATGTAGGTCTGCTGACTGGTACTGGAAACATCAGAATTTATTTAGCAAGTGTGGCTGGCATGGATCACTTGGTACTCTGAGTGCTTTCAATGAGAGGAGGCTTTGTTGTTCTTGAAGATTTACATTTCCTGTTTCCTTTTTCATTTGTTTGTGGGTTTGTTTTTTTTAAATTCTTTTAGACACCAGCACCCTGTTGATAACGCTGGGCTTTTCTCCTCCATGACCTTCTCCTGGCTCACTCCTTTGGCCCACAGAGCGTACAAAAAAGGGGAATTGTTTATGGATGATGTTTGGTCTTTATCAAGGCATGAGTCTTCAGATGTCAATTGTAGAAGGTAAACACATCTAGTTCCTTATATTTTCTTGTTTCCATTTATTACATGTTAGTGAGTAGGCAGTGGTACAGTGTTGCCTGAGAAGAGCAGCATGGATATTTTGCTTTGCCTTTCTCAGAATGGTGGAATTCACTTTCATCTTTTGGAGACAACTTTCTCACGCAGCGCAGTTTCTGTAGCCTTGCCTATTTCAGTGAAATTAGAGGATTATATCTTCAGGAGTGTCTTGCAGGTCTTCTGATTTTGCATGCCTTTAATCTGGTTTTTATTAAAAGAAAATTTTTTTCTCAAGGCTACAGTGAAAGCAGTCTTGTGCTAAAATAATGAAAAGCAATACTGTAAGTAGCAAGGTGATTTGGATGTGGATCAGATCTTCTATGTTTAATGAGAATTTCTTCAGGTTTTGACTCTGCAGCTCTTCAGTCAGTTCAGCAAAGAAAGGTTGTGACAAGTCATTATATTAACATTGCCAAAGAGAACTCCAGGCAAAGAAAAAGCATTGTGTTTTTCATGCCTCTGTCTTAAGGAAGTAACACTATGTGGATATTTCTCTTTACCTCACAGAATGTACTGGAATGTATTTATTTCTCTTAATATTATTTTTTTGTTGTTCTGAACTAGGAAGCACTTAGAGTTTTAACAAAGAAGTACCTATGAGACTGTACCTTCTCTCATGGTGAAAAATTTGACATGAGTCTTTTGTTTTTATTAGGCTGGAAAGATTGTGGCAGGAAGAATTGAAAGAAAGTGGTCCTGATGATGCTTCTCTCCGGAGGGTTGTGTGGATTTTCTGCCGCACCAGGCTCATCCTTTCCATAGTGTGTCTGATGATCACGCAGCTCGCGGGTTTCAGTGGCCCAGTAAGTAATATCCATCCTTTTTTTTAACAACCCCAGAGGGCTCCATCTCATGACCAACTGTAAAATCTTAAGGTTTCATTGCAGAATCACTTAAATGTTTTGACTAGCTAGAAATTTTGGGGCAAAATTCCAGAGCGATTCAATAATCCAGGATAGGATTTCTACAGCTGATGGATCAGTTGCTGAACACCCAGGCAAGTTCTTGGAGAAGGGAGGGGGAGTTTAGGTATCCTGGAGGAAATGGACTTTTTGGTTTTTCTCTTTGGTTTTGAGTATAGTTTAAAGTTCTTCCCTAACTGCATAACTTCTTTTTTTTTTTTTTCGTAAGATTCTTATGTGCAGGTCTTCTAATTGTTTTTCTCTTTGAGATTCTTTAAATTTATCTTGGAATAAAATTCAGTCTGATAAAACTCTTATCTGAAATTATTGGCATTAATAACAGTCTTCAAGAAGTGGACCGAAACAATTCTATGAGAGCACTGCTTAAAAACTAATGTGAGTAGGTCTCAAGAAGTCTGTGGGCATAGTCTTTACTGATCCTGCAGAGAATGGCCAGACAGGTTTCCTGTAGAAGTGTTAGAAAACATTGTTGCCTCTAGGAACAGCTGCTGTTTGTTGCTAAGGGTCGTATTGAAGATAACGACATGGGACTTGACATTCAGACCATTTTTTGTCACCTGTTTGTTGCACATGCTGTGCAGATTTAAAGTTGAAATTTTGACTAAATTTATTCTCTACACATTTCCCTTGAGGAGTAGGAGCAGTATTACTGCTAGTAGTACACGTTTGAGTGTGCTGGTAAGCTGGAGGTTCATTTCTTGGGTAAGTACGCTTGGGTGCACTGTTAGGTGAAATGTCTTTTTAAAATGTTTTCCTGCTCTTAAATGTTTTATCAAAATTATGTTCTGTTTTTTAAGTCTTCTTAAAGTTTGCCTTGTTTCATGTAATATGAATAACAATGACTGTTTCTGTGGTATTGTTTTCTTTGTAATATTTTATAATTGTCTTTATTATAAAATAAATGAACATACTTTGGTAATTAACAATAAATCATGATTAAGGTTTTAACAGCACTAGCTTTTCCCAAGAAGAGCTTCTGTCATTGTTTCACTACAGGGCTTGAGGAGCTGCTTTTATCTTTAGCAAAGAACTTGCAGCAGGGTTACCCCTAATTTCTGTAGCGTGATGGTCTCAATTTGTATCAGCCAAACTACTGGATGAGAGTGAGAGGGGAAAGGAAAAACAATCCAGCTTGATTAGGTGGGGGGCTACTGCTGCAACTGATGCTCGATATGGGTAACTTAAAATTATCTATACACAGTTGCCCATTCAGGGACAACCTTATTCATTTCTCTGAATAAGGCCCAGTTTGGTTTTGGTTCCACTGTTTAGCATGAAAGTAAGTCTTTACCATTCCTCCTCCCTCTTTTAAAAAATGGCATGCCTCAGGGATATGCCTATGCTGTCTCCTCAGAAGTATCAGTGCTTTCTTGTATTGTCACACCCCTTCAGTCACCTGAAGGTAAAAAGGGAGATCAGGAAAAGCACTTGAGTTGGCCTCATGTATTGGAGAAAAATTATAAAACTGGAGTTAAACACTGTATTAAACTTCAAAAATTTTAATTGAATGTCTATGATCTTGAAATGCCAGCAAATGGCTGTGGCTTTGCTAATGAGCATTGTGATGGTTATAACTGGAAGGAGTTGTTCAAGACTTCCTGTGTGGACTCTTCAGCTTTGGTTTGTGTTTCTTTTTTTTTAAATCAGATCCTTCAAGGGTCTTCCTCTTTTTTTATTTTGTTAAATTTTGCATCTGGCACAGAATCTAAACCTATAACCTGGTGAGTTAGCTGCATGTGTCAGACTGCCTTGTAATAACCATCAGAATGTACTTGTATAGGTGATACACTATTTATCTCCAATAAATACTTGCTGCTATTTGATCAGTTGCCAAAACTTTCAAGTTCTGGTGGAAGAGCAAAGAAATTTTTTGATTACTAAACATAATCAGTTTAACTCCAGGTCTGAACATTGTACCTGCTTGCTACTGTTCAGAGCTATTCTTCCCATTTGGGAGATGGGGAAACTTTGCTATCTTAGTGGAGCACAGCTTGACAGTTTGGTCAGTTATTGGAGGGGGGAGTGGTAAGCTACAGGAGGTAAGTTTTCCAGTTTCCCAGTTGGCTCCAGCTGCAGCCTGCCCTGTGCTGCCGCGCGCTGGCTGCAGCAGGGACGCCGGCACTGCAGTGGGACCAGTGACAGAAGCTGTTCTTCAGCATTTTCAGGATGGCTGTTTTCTGCGTCAGGATGAGGCATTCCTGCTGGGCAGAGCCACCGCCAAGAGCAAAGGTAAGGTAATGTTTATTCCATGGGAATGCTTAAGACGGCCAAGCAGCTTGTACCAACCACTACGGTAATGGCCACAGGAGCTCTTTTCCCCATGTAGCTTAGTTTTTATACTGTAATGTTTTTGTTTTGTAAATAATTTTATGCTGGATTCTTTTCATTAAACTAATATGAATTTGAATAGTACTTGTTCAGATGTAAATGCTGGTTTTCTGTGACTTTTTTCCCCTCCCTTTTCAAAATTCTTTAATCTGCTGTTTCCTCTTTTCTTTCTTCCGGGAAAAAAAAAAAAAAAAAAAAAAAAAAAAATTGGGGTATAGTGTAAGCTGGTCTCTATTTCATCATGGGAGATGCTGAATCTGTAAAATAGTGCTGCAAAATTGCACTAAAGTTTTGGGAGGAATGAGACCCCAGGAAACATCTGCTATCTTTATACATCCTCTCTTGGAGACTTTCAGCAATGCTGTGGTGTGTGAGAAAATGCTTGCAGTCTGCGACCATGCTGAGTTACAGCTCGTGAGGAAAAAGGGGGATTTTCACCCCAATGGCTCAGTGACTCAGTTGCATATGCTGGATTGAATACTGCGAAAAGAAGTCAGTAATCTCCACAGTAACTGCAAACCAACTGTATGCAGTTGTGATCCAAACAGTTGATGTAAAATTAAATCCAGTCAAGAGAAAGCTGGAATGCAATAGATCTGTGAATGTGAGCTCCTCACATTTGTTCAGTGATCGGTATGTAAATTTTCTCAGTGGCCATTCTAGAACCCGATGGACATCTGGCTTTAATTCACACCTGTGAAAAAGAGCAAAATTATTTACAGCATGTTTCCTTGGTTCTGATGTGCAGAATTATTTTCCTCTGAACAGATGAATTTGATCTCTTTTTTGTTTTTTTTTTTTTTTTTTTTTTTTTTTTTTTTTTTTTTTTTTTTTTGATATTTGGTGCTGGGCTGTAGCTATCAAAACCTTTGCTGGAGTAGTGGGGTTTTGTTTTTTTCCTATCTCTTCCAACTATACAGAACTCTTACTTGCAAAACATGATTTAGCCAAGAGGACTTCAACGGACTATGATGTGAAAGGCTTCTCAAATATTTTCTTTGGTCTCAGATTTTTTGTTGATTTTTCTTGTGGGCAAAGGTCATTCTCTACTCTGTACTAGTATATTGAAAGCAGCAATATCTTAAAACATTTGTTGAAAAGCTCTCTAGGAAGTCTTTTGCTGTCTGTGAAGCCTTATTCTAGGGTACTTTTGAAACCAGATTTCAGAATTTGTGCAGCCTCAGAAGCCTGCTCTGTTGGTGCCTTCAAGTTTGACTACTTTTGGACTTCGTGAACAAATACCATTCTGTTTTTGTATCTTTATAATTTTGTGTTTCAAATCTAGTTTGTTAGAAGCTAAGACTGTTAGATATTAGCCCTTTATCCTGTATGTGCAGATTGTATGTTTATACCGTGGTCTACCTGTTGTACAGTGTTTTTGAGATGTTACCATTTAAGATGACACTTCATTTCAAATAAAAGCCTATTGTTTCGCAGTTAATAATTTAATGCTGGTGGTTGTGAATTGTATGATGTTATATTGTGCCATTGGACCACAAAGAACTGGAGTTGGGAATTGGTGATTCTGGGGGCTGTCTTCTTTCTGCAGGTGATATTTGAAATGTGATTCCTGAGGTAAAGTGTTTATGTTCTTGGGGGGAGAGGGTATGGGGAGGGATTGAATGGTTAATTTTTTGTCTTTTTTTTTTTTCTCCCCTGTCCCCAATGATTTTGTAGTATTGCGTACCTTGTACTTTCTGCTTGTTTTTTTCTTTACTATTAAACTGCTGATGTTTATTTCCAGGAATGTTTTGCAAATGTCCTTCTCACTCTTCCCCTCTACAACTGTAGGTACATTGTTCCTTTTTATCAAATAAGCACGTTTGAAGCAAACCAAAGATAAAATAAGAAAGGTCTTAATGTCACGTAAAGGAATGTTTCTTAATGTGTGCAGATGTATAAGTAGTGACTATATTTTAAAACTCTTCTATATGGTAATGCATTGCTTTCAGCTAACTGACACATTTATGTTAAGTTAGAAGACACGGAGGATTAGAAGCGTGCTGCGAGGAATATGGTTCCAAATTAAACTCTCTTTACTTACTCAATTTGACTCAGTGCTTGGCTCTCAGCAGGGCTTTGTGTTACAGTACTTTTTGTATTGACACCTTTTACTTCTGGAAAGAAGATGCTTTCTATTTCAAATGGCTCTTTTAAAAGCAAAGTAGCCTACTTATTTCTAACTTAACATAAAGTTGTTGTATGGTCTTCTGGGATGATGGGGTGTTCATGCAAGCTTGCATTTCTTCCTGTAGGCATTTGTTGTGAAACACCTCTTGGAGTATACCCAGCAGAGTGAGTCCAACCTGCAGTACAGCTTGTTTTTAGTTTTTGGCATCTTTATGACGGAAGTGGTGCGATCGTGGTCCCTGGCGCTAACCTGGGCGTTGAATTATCGCACGGGGGTCAGACTGCGTGGGGCTGTCCTGACAATGGCATTTAAGAAAATTCTTAAGCTGAAGAACATCAAGGAGAAGTCTCTTGGAGAGGTAAGCTGCAGCCTTGTTTTGGAATTGGCAGTGTGAAAAGGGATGTGCAATATATTCCTTTGAGAATGAGCTGTGCCTTAAATCTAAATCATCTGTTCTGTCTGTTTTTCAGCTCATAAATGTTTGTTCTAATGATGGTCAGAGGATGTTTGAAGCTGCAGCAGTTGGCAGTTTGTTGGCTGGGGGCCCTATTGTGGCCATCTTGGGAATGGTTTATAATGTGATTATTCTGGGTCCAACAGGCTTCTTGGGATCTGCTGTCTTCATCCTCTTCTACCCAGCAATGGTGAGTTGGAAAGAGTTAAGACTTGCTTCATTTTTCTTAGGTCAGACAGATGTATAGTTCTGAATAAAAGGTGTTGAAATGTGCTAGATTTAGCCAGTTTATGGCACCTCATGTTATTGAAGGTGTTTATAAGATGGTGTATAAAGCAGAACTTTGGAAACAGGAGGCTCAAAATGATAAAATTAGAAAATGGGGATAGGAAAGCTGATAGACTTGGCTGAGACCAATATGCATAGCTAAATGAAACTGCAGAATATTTAGGTGCTCATGCCTTTAAAGTGCCTATAAGACTGCTGAAGATTCGTCACTGTATTCATAATATGTGTTTTATAAACTATGGAAGCTGAATACTGTGAGGTTCACTGTGGCCCAGTTTATCTGGCCAAAAGTAAGGATTGTGTAGTGGGAATTGCACTTTAGAGGGGAATGAGGAGTGGAGTTTAAACATGTTTTCCAGTTCTTTCCAGCAGTCCTTCTTTATTGTTGGAGGTCTTCAAAAGAGTGTGCAGGAGTACGGAGAAGGGCAAGGAGCTAAAACTTCCTAAAGTAGTGTGTTGGATTTGAATTTCAGACCAGGAATGGGATGAATGTAAGAGTAGCCGATGCTTAAAAAGATGTGAAACAACTCTGTTTTTAGATAATTTTAGTAAAAATGTTAAAAACTGTTTTACTACCTTCATAGCACTGGTATAGACTAGAAATTGATCTGGATGGGCAAAGTCCTGATTTACCTTGCAGAATCAGGTTTAAAGGCTGGCTAAAAGGGGTGCATTTACCATGAGGGTCAACTTGGTGTCTCTTTAGGTTAACTTTGTGCTTCAGAAACTTTAACTAAACTGGTACTATTCAATATTGGTACAAGTGCACACCTTTATTCTCACAAATTTTTGTTGAACTTTGCTATCACGAGTCTGGTGCAGATGTGGCAGGAGGAAATGAATGGTGTTTCCAGCCTGAGTTTTATGGTAGAGCAACAGTTGCCTGGCCCTATCCCTGAATCCCTTTTTCAGAATAAAAATTTATTTTCTCTGGTAATTAGGAGTTGAATGTACTTGCTTTTTCTGAGTTGCCATTAATGTTTCATGATGTTGTCTTTTGTTTCAGATGTTTGTGTCACGCCTCACAGCTTATTTCAGAAGAAAATGTGTAGCAACAACAGATGAACGTGTGCAAAAGATGAATGAAGTTCTTAATTACATTAAATTCATTAAAATGTATGCCTGGGTCAAACCATTTTCTCAGAACGTTCAAAGTGAGTTCTCAGTCTGTAAATGTCTCCTTTGTTGCAGGTGCCCCATTGCTTTGTAGCCAGGTGCATCCTGACTTTGTGCTGTAGGTGCTGATGTGCAAGCAGTGTAAGAACACTGTCATCCTTTGGGCTCCTCTGTGTTGTGCACAATGGGTTGGACAAACAGACCTACTTCTAAAATTTCACCTTCTAGTGTAATGAAGTTTGTAGCATGACACTAATCTTAAATTTTTCAGTTTTGTTCCTCTTTTATCAATTTTTTTAAAAATAGAGCAGCCAGCACATTTATTAAATAAGAAATACCTATATTTGTGTGGAGATTTACAGACCATTATAGTTTCCTCCTCTATAATTGCTCACTTCATGAGAAGGTTTATAATGTGATAAACACTAATGTGTAGAATAAGGCCTCTGACTCAGTGTTTGTAGTGCTTTGGTACTGTCTGTTGTGTGTATGTACCCCCTGAATCACAGTTGAAACATGGTGCCCCTATTTGTATTTCCAGAAATTCGTGAGGAGGAACGCAAAATCTTGGAGCGTGCGGGCTACTTCCAGAGCATCACCGTGGGAGTGGCTCCCATAGTTGTTGTCATTGCCAGTGTGGTGACCTTTTCTGTCCATATGATCCTTGGCTATGACCTTACAGCAGCTCAGGTAAACTGTTGAAAGTAATCTTTATGCTGTTGTTCCTGTAGCTTTTCTGCTGAGCCATTTCTCATGTGGCTGTGCCTGTGTGGCCGGGCTGTATCTTTGCTCACAGAAGTGAACATCTGATGGCTATGACAGCAGCAAGTGTAGTCTTATATTTTGCACAAAAGGCTGTTGGTGCTCTTTTGTCCTGACCTTCCTCAGAACAGGTTTTGGGCTGAATGTAGATGAGTCCTCCTGTCTGCTGTTTGTATGGGGCATTGGGGATTACAGGATGTTTTTGTTTTGCAGTGTGCTTGGATGCAAACAACACAAATGTCTAAAAATAGGATTTGAATTTGTGCTTTCACTAGTAGGTTAGTGCAGAATTTGCTGGCTGCTGCATTTGTTAGACCTACAGACAGAACAGGTCTGTTAGAAGTGCTAGAGAAGGAGTAGGGTAGATCTGCTGTTTGAGATTATGTTGAATATTTAAATGGTTGTTCTTGGACTGGGTCTTTTCTATGGTTTTGACTTACTGCTGTGCCATTTCAGCTTTTAGAAGGCTGGACCTTTTAGAATATTGGATCCAAATGTGATTATCTTTCTTGGCTCATTTTTAGGCATTCACAGTGGTCACTGTCTTTAACTCAATGACTTTTGCTCTCAAAGTAACTCCATTCTCAGTGAAGTCTCTGTCTGAGGCATCTGTTTCTGTTGACAGATTTAAGGTAAGCAGTCATTTGGCCTCACAGTTTTCACTGTAAGTGTGGAGTGTTGTGTGTGTTTAGTAGATGCAAAGGGAACATTTGCAAGGTAATATGATTTTACTGGCTGAGTTTTTTCTTTACACTTAGCATTCCAGATTATTTGATTCTGCAAGAGATACAAATATAGTGAAGAAATATTAGCAGTTTAAGAATAAAATAATACTAGTGTGAGAAGCAAAATAGTCTGATTCAATGATTTTACAATTTTGATCTTGGCCACAGGAAGAGATAAGAGTGAAGGGCTCACTGTATAATAGTTTTAAACTCAATTTTAAGAACATCTGTATGAAAAGACTGCAACATGTGTACAATGAAATTTTATGCTTTGCTAATAAAACTCTTTTTGAAAATATCAGGTGTTAGGTAAGCAGGTTGACAAAAAACAGTTGAATTTTATCTGTGGTCATAAAACCCTGAGGTTTTATATTTCCAGCCCATATTTACTGACTGAAATTCCCCAATATCAGTAAAATGGAGTTGTGATCTGGCAACCAGATCTATGGTAGAAAATGTAAAAACTGGATAATGAACGATCTTATCTCACATCATGGGGGAATTGGAGGATGAGTACACTGTGTGAACATTATGAACTCAGAGGGGAGGCCTTTAGTTTGTCTTGCCTCTTGAAGATAACAGTGTATTACACTTTGTGGAAATTTCCAAAATGGAAAATAGCACTTTCCAAATAGAAACTTTCACAAGTGTTGACAGATATGGATTCTGTGGAATGCATTCATAACACAAACCTCTCTGAGAAACACAGGATCTGTAGAGTGGTTTTGAGATTCCATTGCTTTTGAGCAATTTTGCTTCATCTTCTGAGTCAGCCTAAAATCAGCCTTGTTCAAATCCATGTGCACTAAAGGGAATTTTCTGTGAGGGAAGAGAAGGAAAAAGGAAATAGAATTATCTCCCAGTTTGACTATAAATTATGTAGGAAATGTAACATAAGGTGGGGATACTCTGACATCACAGTAAAAATTTAATTGACTTTTTGGCTCTCTAAATGAGTATGAGCTTTCTTATGAATGTGTGATTCAGACATAGCAATTGCAAGAATGAATAAGGCTGAGAATTGAGAAATTTTTAGTCACAAAAGACTACTTGGTTCAAAACAAATTGTGTAAGTGGCAAACATTTTATCTTGTAATTAAACTGTGTGAAAAATGTCTTCCTAATCTGTTGATTGTAAATACTGATGGATGTGGTGGAAAACATGATACAGTGGACTTAGTGGCTTACTTCTTATTGCCAAGCAGCCTGAGAATAGATCACTTGTTCAAGATGACTTTTTCCCAGCAGAAAATTTGATGTGTAAAGGCTCAAGTTAAAAGCCCTTCTGTCTCCTTCTATGATGAGTTGGTGTGCAGGACAAGTCAATCACTTTGTCTCAAGTGACCCCCCCCAACCTGTGTTCTGCTCCTGTGTTTTTAATGTGGAACATACAGAGCTGCAGTTGCAAACAGCATCAAAGGAATAAGCCCGTGTCATATCACATCCAGAGTATTGCAGTTCTGTGAAAGTCAAGTGTATCCAAGTGCTTCCACCACATCCAGGAATGCCCCAGCCACTTAGCAGACCTGGAGTTAGTTTACACTAATGAGCTACCTTTTGCTCTTCAGCTTCCTCCTACTATATAGCCTGATGTGTTTTGCTGCGTGAGTGTGCCGTAGGCTTGTCTCCCAGTCTTGATCAGGTGTCTCATCTTTACACCTCTCTCACAACTCCTATCAGAGTTTATTTCTAATGGAAGAGGTTCATATGATAAAGAAAAAACCAGCCAATCCTCACACCGCGATAGAGGTGAAAAATGCTACCTTGGCTTGGGACTTCTCCCACGCCAGCGTCCAGAGCTCACCAAAGTTGACCCCCAAAGTGAAAAAAGACAAGAAAGTCACCAAGAGCAAGAAAGAGAAAATGAAGCTACAGAATGAGGGACAGCAAGCTGTGCTGGCAGAGCAGAAGGGCCATCTTCTGGTGGACAGTGATGACCATCACAGCCCCGAAGAGGAGCAGAAAATCATCCACCTGGTTAACCTTCGGCTTCAGAGGACTCTGTACAACATTGACTTGGAAATAGAAAAGGTAAGAAGAAATGAAAGGAGGAAATCTGAGCTTTTAAAAGGCCTCATTTTAGCTGCCCCTTGGAACAGAGAGCTGTGTGCTGTTTCATTGTGCATGAAATGGAGCATATTGCTTTTGTGCACTCCTGTAATATCCATGGCAACTGCAGTATCCAGGATGCAGTATCTGATCTTGCTGTAAACAGCTGTGCCATTTTAGCAGCTAGATCTTTGCAAACAGCCTGTGAAACAAGGGCAGGCTGTATTGCTGCCACATCCAGCTGAGGGGTTTGCAGCTCCCAGGACACTCTGTGAGCCACTGAGCTCAGAATCTGCAGGGCACCAGGTACCAGTGGGGTGCTGGTGAACAGTGTGTTCCTGCAGTGGTTTGATAATTTTGCAGAGTTTCAGCTGTATTCTGGGTGAATATTTTAGGTGATTAGGTGTTCCAATGGAGCGTAACAGTGCTTTTCATTGAAGAATGTGCAATTTTCTTCCTTGAGGATTTTTGTACTGTAGGATGGAGGCTTTCAAGAATTTTACAAGCATTTGGAGCTGTTGCTCCAAGATGGGTAAAGGCATGTAAGATGTCAAAAAAAAAAGCTTTGAACTTAATATATGACACCATCTACAAACACAACAGCTTTGCAATCTGGCAGTTGGATTTTGTAATAATGGGATCTGTATATTTATGAAGATATTCATGGTTAAATTGTCTTATGTAGCTACACAAATAGAAGGATAGTTTAAACTATTTTAAACAATAAAAATATCTATATTTTAAACCCTGGAGGAGAATGCATATAGTTTCAAAAATTGCCTCAAAGGAGTACAGTTGCTTGAAAGTCTAAAGGCTGATTTTGTCTCAGAAGTGTGCTATCAAGACAACACCCTCAATGTGTTCCACAAATGTCTATATACCTTTTTTGTTCACTTTACAGTTTTTACAAAAGGAACAAAAAATAGTTTTGATAAATTAATTGTTTAATGTGTGTATCAACCCATCCATTTTATTGCAGAGAAATTCTTCAAAGTGACTAAGTACTAGTTTTTTCTTAGTACATGTCGTTTAGCAAATTGGATCTAATAGGCAAGGAATTTTGCTGGACCCATATATACTAAATTCTGCTTTTCTTTCTGGCTTTTCTTCTTTATATCTTTCCTTTTCACTCTCAAAAGCATCCTGGTGCTTTCTGTTCAGGCAGGCCCTGGTGCTTTTGGTTTATTGATCCTCTGGGCCTGTATCCCTAGTAAGAAGGAAGCTGATCTTAAAATACTTTTGCTTTTACCTGTAGAATTTATTTCAGTTTTATTTCACTGTGGGATTGCATTCACTCTATACAATTTGAGTGTTAAAGTGCTGACTCTGGCTTTTTTTGGTCTATTATGTCATTTTAGAGCTGTCGTTCATATCCAGCTATCCTCTCAGAGGTACTAAAGGTAGTCTGAATTCTAAAAGGGATGTGGATTGTAAGAAATGAGTACCATAATTCTTTTTTTCTGTCTAGGGAAAACTTGTTGGAATTTGTGGCAGTGTGGGGAGCGGAAAAACTTCACTTATCTCAGCAATTTTAGGACAGGTGAGAAATCCTGTTTTGAGTAGTTCTGCTCTTCTCTTTCCCATCTCCTATTTCACTTATTTGTATTGTGTAGAAGGAAGTCTGTTCTAAGCATGGAGGAGCATAATCTGCCAGTGTTGTCATTGCAGATGACACTGTTGGAGGGGAGCATCGCCGTAAGCGGCACGTTCGCGTACGTGGCCCAGCAGGCCTGGATTCTCAATGCCACTCTCCGGGACAACATCCTTTTTGGCAAGGATTATGATGAAGAAAGGTTTGTCAGACTCTTTGCTGATTTTCTGTGAAAGCTAAGTAATTCTTGGCCCACCTGTGAGAAAAATTTAACACAGAGTACACTGCAGCTAAAGCCTCTATATCCTTCTGGAGTCTTAAGTCTCCTCAAAGTCCCATTTAGGATCCTGCCTCTCTTGCATGTGGCCCTGTGGCTGGTGGCTGTTGGTGTGCTTGTCACTGCTCCTTGCAGGGAGGCTGCACTTCTGGTTTTAGCAGCTGTTGTGAACAGCACTAAAGTGGTATTTGCTTTTGCTGTCCTGGCCTTGCTCTCTTCAAGAACAACTGCTGTGTGCAATTAACTGGCATCTTCCATGGCCCCCCTCCGGTGGCGGACTTTCCTGTGGCCCTTAGCCAGCTATCCCTAGAAAGAAATTGTTTCTTTATCTTCACAATGCTTCTGAAAGAGATGATTAATTATTACCCTCAGTTTTCTCCTGGGAATCCAAGGCAGATGATTTGTTTTAGGCTGGTGGAATATCTGCTGTTAGTGTAGAAAATGAGATAATGCTGTACTAGCTAAATAATTGTGGGGAAAGCCAGTGTTCTGAACTGTTCGTCTGCTTGTTCTTCAGATACAATACTGTGCTGAATGGTTGCTGTCTAAGGCCTGACCTGGCCATCCTTCCAAATGGGGATCTGACAGAGGTATGTTTTTCTTAAACTAAACTAATTAATAGATGGAGAAAAGAGTTTTGGTTTGGTAGACTACACTGGAGTGAGGCTGCATCAGTCTGGAGTGCCTATGAACGTAGCTGTTGAATGCATTCTTTTGAGCTGAGCTTATCTGTGTAGGCCATGGACTGTTAGGAGTTGTACCCTGTTTTTTACTCAGATGACTGTTTGGGAATTTTTTTATTGTGTTGTAAATTTAGCTGCCTTAACAGGATGTATTTGAACTTGATTTTAAAATAGCTGATGAAAAACATGGCTATGTTAATACATAAAAGGTAAAATAAGCAAAGAAAGTACTGAAAGTACTGCCATGTTTCAAGCATATTAACCTTGAGTTTGAATGTGTAACACATGTCACAAAGTGTACACCTAAATGAGAATATGTATATGTATTAATATTATGGTCTGCTTTATTCTGTTTATGTTGCATGGTGCTGAAGAAATAAAATAATGAGTTTGTGTGTCTGTGCAGATTGGTGAACGAGGGGCTAACCTGAGTGGGGGACAGCGTCAGAGAATCAGCCTGGCTCGAGCCCTGTACAGTGACAGGGACATTTACATCCTTGATGACCCCCTTAGTGCCTTAGATGCTCACGTTGGAAATCACATTTTTAACAGTGCAATAAGGAAGCACCTGAAGTCAAAGACTGTCCTTTTCATCACACATCAGCTTCAGGTACTGAATCTCTCATACTTGCTTTCTTGGACTTGCTTGAAATGGTTTGCTAATCAGTTGCTTTCCTACTGGAAACTTCTATGCCCTGACCTATGACAAGACATCCCTGTCTGTCTATGGAGTGTGTGGTTTACATTTATAAACTAGGTTTGCAAATATGCACTGAGCACAATTGAATTGTTTATTTGATACCAGTACTGCTTGGTGTCTAATTGAGGCTGGTAACACTTGGCTAAAGAAAATTTACCAGAGAAATAAATACCCTGTTCAAAAATATTTTGGCTAGCTTGCTCTAAGGCTATTTCATCACAGCAGAAAACAGTTGTATTTGGTGTCATTAAATCAAAATTAACATATCTGAGATTTTTTTTGTCATCTTCTGTGCATAGAAATATTAGTGTTTAGTCTATCAGTGTTTGCAGGTTTAAGTATCCTGAGTCATGTCTTCCATAAGAGATTGGTTTTGATAGGACACAAAAACATTTTATTTGTGTAGTGTGAGTAATCACAGTGCTCTAGTCAGAGGAGGAGCTCTGAAAATCAGATGTCTGTTATGTGGGAATAGGTGTGCTGTGTGCCAGTGTCTGCAAGCTACTGAGAAGGGTTGTGTGGGAGTGTTTGGTTATTGAATGTCGTGATAGAGACTTGTTCTTACTGCCACTTTCTCCAGTATCTTGTTGATTGTGATGAAGTGATCTTCATGAAAGAAGGCTGCATTACTGAGCGAGGCAGTCATGAGGAACTGATGAATTTAAATGGGGATTATGCAACTATTTTCAATAGCCTACAGCTGGGAGAAACACCACATATTGAGGTACTTGTTTGTTTTAAACTGCTCTGAATCTTGACTGTTCTGAAGTGAACCAAGTGATGTTATTGGAAAACTGGAGAATGGCTTCACACATTTTCATGTGTTGATCTGACCAGTGGATTTCCTATAGAATAATCTGTGCTTTGTTAGCCCTTTGTCGCAGTTTGTTTTTCAGGAGTTTGTTTTTCTAGTAGAGTACTAGAGAGGACTCTGCCAATGAGCTAATGAGTTAATAATGAAAATATTGTAGTGTCTCCCCTGGTGATGCTCAGAGCAGGAAGTTTGTCTCTCTCACTGTACACCCCACTCCTTAATTTACCTTCAAATTAGCACAGATCTCAAAAAAACTTTATCTGAAAAAATTCTTACTGGCTTGTTACTACTTTTTCAATGGAGTGTGACTGAGGCACAGCACATGTGACACAACTTGTCAAAAGTTAAATGTGACAGTATTTTGGAAGCATAATTGAAAATGCTGTGTTTTGGGGGAGTTCGAGGAAAAAAAAACTTGCCTTGACACTAATTCTGTTATGAAAAGCAGCCTGAAAATGCAAACTTGGATATGTGCTCTAGTATTTCAGTTGGTGCAAAAAATGTAAATCTAGAAAATAACAAGAACCATTCAGTATATCTAAATTTTCAGCAATTTAATTGTTCCCACCCTTCTGTTCTTTGTTTCCAGAAGTTAATCTCTGGAGTAAGGATCTTTGCATTTGTTTTATAATAACTTACTTGTCTAAATTTTCTTAGAATCAAAAGATTAAAAATACATCAGCAGTTTATTTTTTAAGGTATGCGAGCCTCCTTCCACACAAGTTGCAGACATTTAAAACGAAACATTTCTGGGAAGGAAGCATATAAGACTTACAGATGTAGATGGAGCTTGGTGACACATTCTCCTGGGAGATGTTTGTGAAAGAAGCAAAAGGATATAATGCATTGCTCTGCATATCCTTTGAGGCATGAAGATTATAGTTCTGCCATTTTAAGACTAATATAATGATAGTGAATAAGAGATTCTTCAGTCTTCATGCTTGGCTGACCTTCGGGGTCACTGTAAACACTAGCCCATGAAAGGACCATTAAATTGCATTCCCTATGGGATAAGAATAAATGGATGATCAATGGGATTCTCTGTGGTTTGATCTCATGTAAAGTGTGGGGAGGCAACCCTGAATGTGGTGTATAAGGGGTTTCAGTCCATGTAGGCTGACTCTGAACAGGCAGTAACTCCCAGTTATGGGAAGATGGCTGGGGTTTAGAACAGTGCTTGTGCATGCACTTTAGTGTTTGGATATTGGTTTTCTGGAAGATCAAGTTAACCTGACTTTTCTTAAGAAAGCTCTCATGAAATGTCTCCAAGTGCTAGGGTGCTTGGGGGAAAAAGGTCTATTAAAAAACAGTGAGTTATTTTTACAAGGGACAGGGAGGTTGTATCTTTCTTGCAATTGTAGGGATATCATTCCTCTACCATGTACACTTGTAATTTCACTGATTCTGGAAATTAACCTTGCACTCTACCTGTACAGGTTGGTAGTAGATCAGATTAACAGAGGAGGAGAATTTAATCCACCAGAGTTGGCAATCATCTGTAATAACTGAAGTTAATATCTTCCTTGACCTGAGGGCTGAGCTGTTGAAAGCCTTTGTCCTTAGGTGACAGCTTAATAAAAGTTTGTGTTTAGATATGAAAATGTTGTAGCAAACTACTCCAACATGTTTAGTGTGATTGTTTTCCTGCAGATTAATATAAAGAAGAACACAAACAATTCACTGAAAAGGCCCCAGGATAAAAGTACCAAAACAGGATCTGTGAAGAAGGAGAAAGTTGTAAAGAAGGAAGAGGAGGGTAACTATGTAATCAAATTTCTGGCTGTAATTATTTTGTTCTCCAATAAGCTCAAAACATGTGCTTCAAAGTACATTGTTAAGGTACCTTTCAGGTTTTGGAAGCTGTCTCAATCCTAGTCACTTAGTGTGGTTGATAGGATACAGGGTAGGATCATTAATTCATAAAATATGGGTGCCTGTACAATGTTTCTAAGTTCAATCAGGCTCCTGTTGGTCAGATGCCATCAGCACAGAGGAGCTGGCACTCCTGTCTCCCAGACCACCTCTTCCTCCTGTCCTAAGAGGGCCATCTGTAAAGCTTGGCACTCAGTCCTGGGCAGGACATGGCATTTATGGATGAAGGGAAGGTCTGAGCTCTGTAGTTCTCTGTTTAATGTTAGCTTTGAACTTCAGGGTTTAAAAAGCAATAGCGAGGCCAATACCAGCCTAACATTTAAGTCTGTGCTGATCAGGCTTTTTCAGCTGTACCATGGCATAAATGATTCTGCAGAAGAAATGTGACTTTTTGAAAAACTGTTCAAACCACTGAGTTCTAAGTGTGAAGTAAAGTGGGTGTTTCTGAAAGTACTCTGCACAGTTTGAAAGACTAATTTTGCGTGTGTTCAAAAATTTATAGGAGTTTCATGGAAGAGCTTTCTTTTCCTCATTCCCTCTTCATCCTCTGTTGTTTCACAGGTCAGTTGGTCCAGTTGGAAGAAAAGGGCAAAGGCTCTGTCCCCTGGTCTGTTTATGGTGTCTACATTCAGGCAGCTGGAGGCCCCTTTGCATTCCTCATCATCATGGCACTGTTTGTGCTGAATGTGGGCAGCACAGCTTTTAGCAACTGGTGGCTGAGTTTCTGGATCAAACAAGGCAGTGGAGTAAGTTAAATAGCTTTTCTACTCCTGTGTCTAATGGACTGGGGGTTGGCTCTGCTAGACTAATCCCAAGCTGTCCTGTGAGACCAAATGGTGCTTTGTAATTTAAATAAGTTCTAAGGGTTCCCAGGAGGTGGTCTCATAAGGGAGTTCATTTCCAAGAATGAGAGCTCCAGTAATAAGAAAGTTATAGTAACTCATGGTTTTATACTGCCCTCTTGTTCGTTTTCTTGGTTGGTCTAAGAAAACGAAGTAAAAATATGAAAGGGGCCAACAAGTTAATTTCAGTGTTTTTTGCTTTAATGTGATCTTGTACCTAACAGAATAATTTTTGTTAAAATATGGCTTTAAGTCAAATGACTTTTGGAAATTGCTTTGAAGATTCTGATGACCTGGGGTGGTTTGGGCTATTTCCCACTCTCAGGGCTTTGATTGCAGGTCTTGTTGTATTTAAAAGTCCAAATACAACTACAAGAGTTTTTTGTGAGGGCATAGAGAGCAAACTACTAATCTCAGAGATGAAATAATGAAGTGCAGATGGCTAACAATATTAGAATCAGCAATGAGGTCCTTAAACATACTTAAAGATCAAAAATAAGAGAGAATGAGAATGTATAACAGTATGACAGTAAAGAATTTATTGCATAATGGCAGAAAAAAACAACAGTGTTTGATAAACAGATCTATCCAGGATGAAAATGCTGTGTAATAGGAGCAATAGTATGGAAGTATTTGACATTGTTCAGAGGAACACAAGAAATAAGCTTGAAATGAGAGATTAGGAATCAAATTAAATAGGCATTGTGGTAGTATTTGGAAAGGTATTGTAGGAAAAAGGCCAAGGGCTACAAATCTACAAGTCAAGTATCTCTGCCAGGGAAAACTTTTTGAAGTATTCAATGGTCACTGAACTACTTTAAAGAAGAAATATCAGATATAGTGGGAGAAGACTCAAGGCAGTTAAATTCTACCACATGTAGTATATTCATGCTTCATCCTTGTCTTAACCAACCCTTGAAACCTTGAATTTTCTGCAGAACACCACTGTGACTTTGGGAAATGAGACTGTCATAAGCAACAGTATGAAAGATAACCCTCATATGCATTACTATGCTGGCATCTATGCACTGTCTATGGCAGTTATGTTGATCCTGAAAGCTGTTCGTGGTGTGGTCTTTGTAAAGGTATGTGCCAGTGCTGGTGTTTATTGTCTCTCCCTACTCCTACTTCTGCAAATTGCTGTCCCTGTGGTTCTTTTGGTCATCCCCCAAGAGAGACTTTTGAACCAGAGGAAGTCAATCAGGGATTTTGATGTTTCTGTAGCTGGCTCTTGAGGCTGCACCATGTTTCTGCTAAACTTCTGCCCAAATTAATCACTTCCTCCATTGGTTGGAAGCACAGAATGCAATAAAAAACCTCTTACAGTTGGAGAGAGAGAAGAGGAATAGAATGTTTTAGTACCAGAGGAGATACAGTGGCAGGAAGGCAAACACTGTTTTATAACCCTGCAATGCTTTCTGCAGGGAACTCTCAGAGCATCCTCAAGGCTCCATGATGAGCTCTTCCGACGGATTCTGCGTAGCCCCATGAAGTTCTTTGACACTACACCCACTGGGAGGATCCTCAACAGGTTTTCCAAAGACATGGATGAAGGTATCTCTCAATGTGTGCCCTGCAAATCCCACATTCAGACCTCCTAGTGAACTCTTGAATGCTCTCTTGCTGTTGGGGTGATTGTACTCTGTCTGTTGCCAAATGTGCAGTTGCAATAAACAAAGCAGAAATCGGGACATACCTGAGTTATGATTCTAGAAGGCAGCTGATAGCTCAGGCCTGATCATTCACTTATGAAGGCCATGTGCAGCTGCTGTTGTACCTCCAAGCTGCACATGGGCTCTCAGCAGTTAATGCAGGGGCAACTTAAAACATTAAAATGAAGCTGATGTGCAGCAGAGGTGGTAATTAGGTCAGAGTTCCATCAGTGCTATTTTTGCAAATGGGAATAATTAGACTGCCAGCAACTCAAAGTAAAAACATCCCAATGAATGTCTACAACTTCCAGAAAGGTGGTTGTGGTCAGGTAGGGGTTGGTCTCTTTCACCAGGCAGCAACTGACAGAATGAGAGGACACAGTCTCAAGCTGCATCAAGGGAAATACAGGTTGGATATTAGGAAGAAGTTTTTTACAGAAAGGGTGATAAAATACTGGAATAGTTTGCCCGGGGAGGTGGTGGAGTCACCATCTCTGGATGTGTTTAAAAAAAGACTGCCATGATCTAATTGAGGTGTTTGGGCATGGGTTGCACTTGATAATCTTGAAGGTCACTTCCAACCTGGACATTCTGTGAATTCTGGGAAAATGTACATTTTTAATTTGAATAAACCAAGAGAAATCACTGTCCTTGTTACTGATGTACAGCTGGACTGAGTTGATTTATATAGGTTGTTTTAGTTTTCTGTACTCCAGATCTTCCTCTTTTCCTTCCATTTCTCCAGTTGATGTTCGTTTGCCGTTTCAAGCGGAAATGTTCATCCAGAATGTCATCCTTGTGTTCTTCTGTGTGGGGGTGATTTCTGGGGTTTTCCCCTGGTTCCTGGTGGCAGTGGGGCCCCTCATTGTCCTGTTCACAGTTCTGCACGTTGTGTCTAGGTAAGTGCACCAGCTGCTTTAGCTAAAAGTACAGATGCTTTCATTTTCAAGTACAACACAGTGGTTGGCGTATGGTGGTTCTGCATGAAACTCAAAGTGCTTCTTTCCTTCCAGAGTCTTTATTCGAGAGCTCAAGCGTCTGGACAACATCACACAGTCTCCATTCCTGTCTCACATTACATCTAGCATCCAGGGTCTCTCCACAATTCATGCCTACCACAAAGGACAGGAATTTCTGCACAGGTCAGTCTAGATGTCCATCTAGAATGGTGGAGCACAAAGCTGAGTGCAACAGCTTCTGGGATTCAGAAGGATTTTTTACTGGGGTCTGATGGATCATTCGTTATATGAGTGAAAGTTACTTTTATGGGGAAAAAAATTAGAACAGAAGAAGGGTAAGGGGAAACTGGGAAGAGCAGTGGTGGGATCCCAGGTGAATGCTTTCCTCTGGAATTCTCTGTAGTGCAGCAGATGGTCATGGTGAGGGCAAGGTTTTGGCCTTTTTCCCTACTAGTTTGTACTTTTCATCAGGTCTTGCTTGTACTTTCTGTGGATCATTTCTCATAATTTTTTTAGCTTTGCTTGAGGCATGTTAACCAAACCTCGGTGAGAGTATTGATGAGCTGTCAGTCTCTGTGCACCTGTGTAACTGGAGAGCATTTATCAATTGCTTCAGTGACCATTAGTCACCTTGTTCACTGTGCTTGGTTTTCTCTAGTATAAACTAAAATCTTTAAAACAAATGCTAATGAGGGAAAGAGAAACTTTGCTCTTATGAGTGGTAGTTGCTTCCAGCAGAACCTGCTGTAACAGTATCAGGGTTTTGCAAGTGCAAGGTCATGAGACCAAGGGTGTGGAAGCATAGGGAGAATTGCCTCAGGAGCTCTGGAAAGGCACTGCTACACCAGCAGTTACTGGCTTTGTGAATTTCAAGTGTTTCTCCTTAAGTATAGTTTCTCAGCTCTACAGTGTCTGAATTGTAAATTAAGTAGTTATTGATGTGTTTTAATTAGGTGCCACTAGTTCTATCAAAACTTAATTTACTTTTACTCTTGTATATAAAATGACACATATTCTGAAGCACTGCTGCTGTTACCTATGGAGTAATTTTTAGTCATTGAACGTCTTCTGGAAGGTCTTGCATAGGTGAAGTGTGTTGAAAGTTTGTGTAATGTCCCTGACTTTGAATGACCCCAGCATAATTTGTTGTTGTAGACAGAGACTTGGTGATTTGGCTTTGAAGAGTTTGAGCTAAGTTCATATCTGACATTACACAGGAAAGTTTGCTAACCCTGCCAATCATGTTTTGGTTTGAAACTTGGTCAGTGCTGTGTCTTCCCACCCTGAATCCTGATACTGGAACAGGAGTTTAAGTAGGTCTGATATTTGTAGAACATCAGGGTCATGGAGTTGTAGCCTTTGCTGTGTTTTTTTCAGGTACCAGGAGCTGCTGGATGACAACCAGGCCCCGTTTTACCTGTTCAGCTGCGCAATGCGCTGGCTGGCTGTGCGGCTGGACATCATCAGCATTGCTCTGATCACAACCACTGGCCTTATGATTGTCCTGATGCACGGCCAGATCCCTCCTGCCTATGCTGGGCTGGCCATCTCGTATGCTGTGCAGGTGAGTGTGACCACATACTGTAATACTTAATTGCTCTTTTAATGCAGATATTGCTAATGAGCAAACAGTGTTCAGCACTGGCTCAGAGGAGCTGCAGGGCTCGGAGCACTCGCGTCAGAGCTGCTGTTTGGCCTCTTCTGCCTCCTTGTGGCGGTGAGGTGAAATTAAAGAGCTTAGACACCTCATACTTAAAGCTGTTGTTCTTGGGAAACCTTTCTAAGCTGTTGGTTTCTCGAAAATTTGTAAATGATGATTATTTTAAAATGAACTATTAAATTAACTTTAACACTTGAACACTTTAGATATATGGTGCCCAATGCCAAGAGTAACTGTATCAAATATCATAGAATTGTTTAGATTAGAAAAGACCAATAAGGTCATTGAGTGCAACCATTACCCAAGCACTGCCAAGGCCACCACCGAACCATATTCCCAAGTGCCCCATCTACACGACTTTTAAACACCTTCAGGAATGGTGATTCCACCATTCCTCTGGGCAGTCTCAGTGCTTGGCAACTTTTTTGACGAAGAAATGTTCCTGACATCCAATTTAAACCTCCCCTGGCACGACTTGAAGTTGTTTCCTCTTGTCCTCTTGCTTGTTAAGTGGGAGAATAAAACAAACCTCATCTACACCCTCCTGTCAGGGAGTTGTAGAAAGTGATAAGATCTCCCCTGAGCCTCTTCTTCTCCAGGCTGAGGCCAACCACCTCCCTCAGCTGCTCCCCACAGGACTCCAGACCCTTCCCCAGCTCAGTTGCCCTGTTCTGGATATGTTCCAGCACCTCAATGTCTGTCTTGTAGGGAGGGACCCAAAACTGAACACAGGGTTCAAGGTGTGACCTCACCAGTCCCAAGTACAGTCACTACCCTGATCCTGCTGGCCATATTAATCTCTTAATTCAATAACAAGTCACAGCTCTAAAAATTTGTCTTTTTCTTTCTCCAATTCAGTTAACAGGGTTATTCCAGTTTACAGTCAGACTGGCTTCAGAGACAGAAGCTCGTTTCACCTCAGTAGAGAGGATTGACCACTATATCAAGGTAGGACTATAAAGCCTTCAATTGCCTGTTGTGAAGTTTTGTGTTGCTTGTTATGTTGCTGGCCTCAGCCATACTCAGCCTTAGTACAGACTGTATGTTCCTCATTTTGGAAAGGCACTAAAGCCTGTGCTGTAACACTGCAGAGTGAGTTTGTTTTATGAAGCACATGTATCAGCACTGGGAGGCTGAATGGCCCCAGAGCTGATAGGTGACTAAACTTACAGGCATTGCTGGATTTAGGTAGGGCTACTGGAAGTTTGCTGACCCTTGCAGTAAAGAGTGGAGTGTGTGAAAGGGGTACCTTGGGAATTCAAAACATTGTTTTACAGCAAAAGGATGGTATTCTGGCCTCCTTCATTCCAAACCTAACGGAATTACTTCATTTAAACATAGATAATTGTTTGCTACTTTATCTACAAGTAGTTCCACTTCATCCTAATAAGCCTACTTTTCCACAGCTGTCTTATGTAACATATTTCTGTGTGCTTGAAAAGTCAAGGGAATGCTCTTACTGCAAACATGAGAAATGTGCCAGGCTAAATGCTTAGCAAGCTGCTCTGATTATCTGTAACCCTTTCTTTGTAACTGGGATTTGTGTGTGCAGAACTGGCCACAGGTCAGTGGGGAAAGTGTAGCCAGGAGAAAGCCACCTACTGGGTCTGGTATATGAGGTGAAAGGTTTTTCCATGTAATGTTCCCTGTGAATCTCAGATATATATATATATATATATATATTTGGTAAATCTGGGCTATTTTAGTAGTTGATATTTGTAGCTTTTTTTTAAAGCCTGTGGATTTAATCCACAGGCTAAAAAAACACCCCAAACCTGTCTATTTCCTCAGTTAATTAAATCCTCTGGAGGCATCTAAGTAGAAAATTTCTGTGTATGGAAGACTTGGTGACCACACAAGGTGACAACTGTGCCAAATACTGTATCTCTCACTGGGCTGGTATGGGTTTATCACTGTCAGGCCTTTAGTGGCAAAACCTACAGTTGTAGGCTGTTGTTTGGGGTTTTTTAAAACTTAAGTCTTTCTATATCACCATTAAGAAACACTGATTTTTAAAAAAAAAAATCTGGATCTCTAGACAGCCATTTATGAAACTGTAAAACTAGTTTGAAACTGAAGTGAAGGGTGGGTGGCCAGTGAAACACCATTCAGGTCCTGGGTCTTACGAAGACCCAGGCTTGACTTCTTTCAGTAGGGGGTCAAGGTTGCTGTTTTGAGCACCAAGCTCAAAGAATTGGAGCACTATCGTAGCACATGGCTGTTTTTCTCTCAAACCCCTGGTGTACAGTTAATCTGCCTCTAACTAGATGTTGCAGATGTCCATAACTGACATCCCTGTGGGATCTCTCAATGGTCAGTGTAGGAAATGGGTGTCTCCAGAGGGCAGTTTATTATCTGTTCTGAGTATTTGTATTAGAATGAGAAAAATCACACTCCAGAAAGGCTGTTTTATAGCATTTGTAGAGACTATAAAGGAGTTGCCATGGCCTGGTTCAGTTACATGAGGTGAATCCCATGACAGGATTGCTGCCATTCTTTGAGGGTGCTTGTGCCAAACGGGGGGAAGTGACCTTGACTTCACTCTAAATGTGCTATAAAGCCCTGTGTTTGGCTTTCAGAGGTTCTGCTTTTCTGTTTAATCTGTGAGCTGCTCAATAAGGGGCAGAGTGAAATAGCAAAAGTGAACAAGCTGGAAGGGACTGACTCAGTGATTCAGTAGGACAGAGGAGCTTGAGGAGGAGGAAGAGGGTGGCATTTAATGTGTTACTTGGGCATTCTCTTCTATGTCAAAATCAACAGAGGTTACCCTGGCATGGCATAGCAAATAAGGCATGGAAATAACAGCCAATTTTGTACCAGCCTTCTCAGTGCCATGAAATTCAATAGGATTGTGCTGATAAATAATCGGCCTAAAATACATTTTGAATTCCATTGGTGAAAACTATTGTTGTATAGAAGGACTGATGGCAACAGGATGCATTACTGAGGCAATAGGAGGGGAATTAACAGTGTGGTCAGTGTAATACAGCAAACTTCTGGACCACTGGGCCCATATCCAGCCAAACAGCTCATCATGAAACTGCTATAAATGATCTGGACTGAGTCTGCAAGGAAGAACTGCTGAAAGCTGCAGCTGATAATTTTCCTTTGGTGTTTTCTTTACTGGAAACTGAACTTCTGTGTTTTTGTTCAAAGACACTTTCCCTGGAAGCTCCTGCTCGAATTAAGAATAAAACTCCTCCTCTGGACTGGCCACAGGAAGGTGAAGTTGTTTTTGAAAATGCAGAGATGCGGTACCGAGAGAACCTCCCTCTAGTACTTAAAAAAGTGTCCTTTACCATCAAACCAAAGGAAAAGATTGGCATTGTGGGGAGGACAGGCTCAGGTAAGGAAAAACACTAAGCAGAGTTAAATTATTACTTTTACAGGATAGATTGGGGCAGCATGTTGGTTCTCCTCTGTGTTTAAGTAAGTTGGCTGCACAGGAAGGGTTGAGCACTCTGTTAGTGGAGGTTTCCATTCATGTCTGTACATAAGCAAGATCCCTGTAAACAATAGTGAAAACAAGTTTCCATTTAAAGCAGAGGGATATCCTACAATGCTTGAGCCAGTATGTTGATCATATTTAACTCTCCAAGCCACTGACCAGCACAGATTGGTGCCTACAATGTGCTCATTGCAGCTTGTCTGACTCTCTTGAAAGTTTCCTACTGATGCTGCAGCCAGGTTTGGCTCTGAGCCATCTCAGAACACTAATGTGAAGAATTCAAACCCCGGTTTGTGAGATGACTTAAATCAACCTCAAAATGAGTTTCTAAATAAGTAATTTATATTGTTGTATTGGGTTTTCATGGCAGGGTTTTGACAGTGGGGTTGGGGCAGTAGTCCAGGGATGGCTTCTTTGAGGAGAGACTAGGAGCTGTCCCCACAATTGCTCAGCAGTTTAGATGCTGAACCTCAGTACTTACCAGAGCTTTGCTTGCCAGGACTTTCTGGTATTTTAAAACTTTTCTTAGATGTGGACAGTTTTTAAAATGATTTCTCATCTGAAAGCTGTTATGATTCTGTAGAAACACCAGTCTTGTTTTTCCTGTCTCATTTTTAGGGAAGTCTTCCCTTGGAATGGCACTCTTTCGTCTTGTTGAGCTGTCTGGAGGCTGCATTAAAATTGATGGAGTGAAAATAAATGACATTGGCTTGGCAGATCTTCGGAGCAAACTCTCCATAATCCCTCAGGAACCTGTGCTCTTCAGTGGCACTGTGAGGTAGGTGAGAGGGGGCTGAGCAGTCTTCCAGCTTATACCTGAAATACAATAGGTGCCTGCTAAGGTGGTAGCTCTCTAGCATCCTAGCTTCTGTTCTGGTTTTGAAACAAAAACACATGAAGGATTTTAGCTGGCCCAGTGCAATACTGGGTGTGATCATACTGTATGGAAGTCTTGCTTCCCTTTAGATGTGGTTGAAGTTTTAGTATCCTTGTCTTCCATCTCTGCTCTTGCTTTTTGGCTCTTCTAACCTCAGTGTGCTGGGAACATCTGATTTCCTTGGCAAAGAAACTGTCAGTGGAAGGCCAGATGGGAATCACCTGTCTGGATGAATTAGCACACTGCTGGTTTACTGTTCATGGCTGAGTTAAAATTCTGCTTGTTTTCTGCTTCCCCTTCCAGATCAAACTTGGATCCTTTCAATCAGTACAGCGAGGAACAAATCTGGGCTGCTTTGGAAAGGACTCACATGAAGGAGTGTGTAAGTATTATGTGCCATGGGAGATGCATGTTTGCATTTGACTTCTAAAGCAACATAATCTGTTAGTAGCTACTTTAGAGGTCTTTATCTAAGCTTTTTCTCTGCATTTCCCCCCCCCTTGTTCTCTGTTTCATTTGACCAATTTTTTTTTTCTTTTTTCCCACGATTTTATCAGACTGGTATTTTTGGTTTTTTAGGAACATGCCATATTCTGTATATTTTTTTTGTATATAGCATAGCAGAGTACTGCTTCATCACAGGCATTCTTAGGGTGTTAAAACATTTCAAGTGATACTTTTCTGTATGGGCCTTAGGTGTGCATTCTGCATTTCCATTTCTGATTTTACACGTCACATGTACAAATTTATACTGAACTTAAAACCTGCCCTTTGCAAGGCTCTCTGTGTCAAGTCTTGCTGCCATGACATTTCCAATTCTTTTTCTTGGAAATCAGGTGGCAGGTATGGCTATGGAACATAGGCTGCAGGAATTCCTGCAGGGACTAGGTTCACTCTCTTCCCCTGGTGACAAAGATTGTCAGGAGATCTGTTCGTGTTTATATGATTTTGTGCAGTGCTCTATAATTTTTGCCTCTTCTTTCCCACACAGGTTGCACAGCTGCCTATGAAACTTGATTCAGAAGTGATGGAAAACGGGGAGAACTTTTCTGTTGGAGAGAGACAGTTACTGTGCATAGCGAGAGCTCTGCTGCGTCGTTGCAAGGTGAGCATAGCAGGGAGAGAAATAGCTGGAGATACCAAAATTACAGGATTGAACAAGCCTTTTTTTTGAGCTGGATTCTGTCTGTCAGAGAACTGCACCAATGATTATTGCAACCCACAGAGGTGTAAGGTTAAAACAACCAGGAAAGTATCTGTGGCCAGCTCCTGGAATGTCCTGCCATTGGAAAGGCATTGCTTGCAAGTGTTAACAATAGTGTGTCAGACTGGCCTAATCATTTTACTGTCCTGTTACTGGGGAGCATCAGATTCTTCCCTTCTTCCACCTTTTTGTGAAAATGAGCCAAGTTTTTTCCTTCTACATGGTGCTCCACTAAAACATGGTCTCCAAGTGGAATTTGGGACCATGGTATGGCAGTTGAGTGAAAGATTTTGCAGAAATGGAAAACAAACAATAATTACTGTGAGAAAGGACTTCTGGATTGAGATTGGCCAGGATTCTGGTTTTAAAAACCTTTTCTGAAATGTGACATAGCATAATATTTTACAGTTCAGTCTGCATCTGTTTTTAAAGTCAGACTACTCAGCAGAAGTTACTGCTGTCTCTACAGTACCAGCTTTGACCAAGAAATCACTCCAAATCAGTTTGTCTGAGGGGAAGAGAATTCTTACCCAGTATAAGAAAGCTATTAAGCCTAGTGAGTATTGACTCATGCCAGGAGGAATGTCACCACCAAGGATGTGTCAAATTAGTTTACTGGTAAAATTTATATTTGAGATTTATCTGTTGAATGTAAAATTGAAAGTAGTGGAAACTTGAGGTCCAGGTCATAACCCACACCTAGGATGTGACCATAAAATGTGTCATCCATAGGCTTTGTTGAAGGCAATTACATAAAGAGAACTGGAAGGGTACTTGTGAAAACTGCATTTGTGCCCACAACTCTGTCTGTAAGGATTGCCAATTGTGACAACTCTTGGCCATGGCCATTCTGCCCACTCTATGTATTTTTGCATTTAGGGAGGGAAGGTGTGACCATGGGTAACAGTCAGGATTCTGTGCTGCTTTCAGATATTGATCCTGGATGAAGCAACAGCTGCTATGGACACAGAGACAGACTTACTGATCCAGGAGACCATCAGAGAGGCATTTGCAGACTGCACTATGTTAACAATTGCTCATCGCCTGCACACGGTCCTGGGCTGTGATCGGATCATGGTGCTAACACAGGGACAGGTGAGCAGGGAGGCATCTCTGCCTCCAGTCTGGTGGTGCCATGTGTGCAGACTGAACTGAGGAAACAGCTTCACTGCAGGGTAGATAATCCTGTGTTCATTCATATTCTTGGTAATAGTACTCCAACAGAATCAGTTGCTGCCTGACTGTGACAAGATCAAAGATGGCAACATTTCCTTTTCACACCAAGAAAGTACCATAGAATAAGTCTGTCTTTAAAAATCTTTCTGAGGCTTCCTTTGTAGGTTAATTCTGAGATGGGTAATAACATAAACATCTCTGCTGGGGCTCAGTGGCCGTTTCCCATTAACTTCATAGGGCCCTGTGCCATCAAACACACCTATGATAGATACTTTACCTATTTTTCAGGCTTCCATTTGGGAGCCATAAACAGTTAAATCAAATGCAAGAACATTGTGCAAAGCTCTTAAAGTAGAGAAGGCAAAAGCCCATGGCATTTGCCTCTGCTAGAGCCACCAGAGGTTGTTTCCTGTTGGGTTAGTTCCACTGTTTGAGCCAGTTTGAAGCATTCCAGGTTACAGTATCCATAAATGCTAGTACCTTCACTGCCTGGTGTCTCATCTAAAGATGAATACTATGTTTTCTGTTCTATGCTATCACATCACAAGTCCAAGGGGTGGGAGTCAATTCTCTGCTGAATTTTACTGACACACTTTACCTGCCTTGTTTGGTTTCAGGTAGTGGAATTCGACACCCCGACTGCCCTTCTGGCCAACGAGAACTCGCGCTTCTATGCTATGTTTGCTGCTGCAGAGAACAAGGTTGCTGTCAAGGGCTAAAATTCAGGGCAAAGTCACTTTAATTTTGGAGAGCTACGCTCCCTGCCTGTGGCAGGCCAGCTCTTCCTCCTCCTCCTCCTCGCAGATTATTGCCTTTTCATCTTTTAATTTTTAGCACAATGTGTCAAGCCAGAGAGTTTTTAAAACCATGTCAGAAGAACTCTTCATGTTTTTATTATTGTATTTATTCCATATTACTAACTTTTTGTTATTAAATGCACTCTACAAATGGCTCAGGGAGCCATAGTTATAAATGTATCAGAGGCCTATAATGAAGCTTTATACATGTAGCTATATCTATACATAATTCTGTATATAGCCTATATTTACAGTGGAAATGTAAGCTGTTTATTTTATATTAAAATAAGCACTGTATTAATAACAGTGCATATTCTTTTCTATCATTTTTGTACAGTTTATGGTACCAGAGGTCCGGCTTTATCGGACTGTATCAGACAAGGTTTTGTCTTTTGCAGTTCGTCTTTTCCTAGTGCCGGATTTTCTGCGTGTCTGAGTGGAAGTGAAGCTTTGCAATAGTGTCCTTTATTGTCACATCTTTGTCTAGCGCAGCAGAGAAGAGCTCTGTGCTGTAACTATTGCATTGTAATTTATCAAAGCTATTTGGGGCATTGCTGATATTCACCACGGCAGCGACTGCTGCTTCCCATGATGCTTTTCCAAAGCAAGGCTTTTAGTTATCCGAGTGGAGAACCACTCCTGGGTCACCTTAAGGCCTTGTATTTTCTCAGTGTCCTGACACAGTATTTCTTACTGTATCAGCAGAGTTTATTTTAATGCAAGCAAGCCCAAGCTCTTCCTGCTTCGCTGATCTAACACAACCAAAATCTTACTGTTCGTGGAATGATCTGTAACAAATTAATCATAAGGTTCAAATCATACCCTGTATGCTGGCAGGAAAGCCTTTTCAGAGTTGCTTCAGCTGACTGACTCTTTATCTTGAAGCTGCTAACACTCCTCAGAGGTTTAGGTTGGCTTTCACTGGCATGGGTAACACTAACTCTTTGTTCTTCTCACTTATACTAAGATTAATCAACATCAATATTTCCTGTTTCTTTCTTGCACACTTGTTAAGGAAGCAGTCCTCGACCCCACGTCTTCTGGAACCTCTAAGGGGTTCCTGTTGATCAGGATGTAACACTGGTGTAGGACATGGTTTTCTTACTGTAAATGACCTACCTCAGGTTACTGGGTCCTGCGTAGTGCGTTGCCATGATCACTGTACACCATCCCTGTTTTTTGGGACCTGTGGCCCGGGGGGACACAGTTGCTCCTGTGATAGCTGTGACTTATTGAATGGTCAGCGTTGCATGTCTTTGTCAACTTGGACATTTTGTAGCCTTAGCATGTTTGCAAAATGTCTCATTGAGGCAGAAATCTGAAAAGTAAATAAAAACTATTTTGGGTTTTGTAAATTTTATTGGCTTAAGTGGTTTGTTTTGGGCACGTAAACAACTTGGCACCTTTTTGAGCCCTGGGGAACAGGTTTGCAGGCATTTGGTTTATTTTTTTCCTCTTGTCATGCACCATGGTCTGGTCTTTCTTTCTTCAGAGTAAAGGTGTTTCTTTAAAAGTGTAGTGGGTGATTTTTGTGCCCTCCAGCATAGGGGTAGCTTGAAATACATGTATGTTGAGTAGTACAGGGAGTAATAATTTATAGTGCAAATATTTGAGCCAAGGAGAAGGGCTGAGGTCAGATGGAAGACCTTCTTAGGTTCAGATTTTCCATTTTCTCTACCTGAAAGCACTCGTGTATATAGAGTGACATGACTGCAAAGTCACAGAAAGAAACATTTCTACCTACCAGTACCACAGGCAAATTGTGGCATTAACAGAGCTTGCACTGTAGCTTGAAGTAGCACAAAAAGCATTGTTGTGATTTTTCTTAACTCCTGTCCAAAGCAAGAATTAATTGGCACACACCTTACCCTGCTCACAGGCCTGTAATTTACCCCATGGACTTCAGTATTTCCCTTGAAGGAAATGGGCTAATGTAGCTGGTTCTGTGTGCTGCTGGGGTCAGTGTGTGGCTTCACCTTGCAGCTGAGGCTGAGCTAATGGCAGTCTGGGTAAAAGGGGAGCCATCCTGATCTTATCCTCCTTCTTCTTCCAGGCTGGGACTTCCTCTTCCCTTCCCGATGCCAGCAGTGGCTCTTGTGTGGTCCAGTTCAGAAAGCTAACTTGCAGAAAGCAGGAATGCTGTACAAAGGAGGAGACAGGAAGGCACAACCCACAGGAAGGGAGGTGAAGTGGGGCTGCTCTTTTCAGTAGGTGCTGGCTGTAACAGTAGCATAGGTGTGAGAGGGAACTGCTCAGAATTCACTGCCCCAAACTGCTGCTTCCTACTTATGCTCTCCTAAAGAGCTGAATCTTTGCTGCAGCTTTGGTGAGCAGAAACAGCTCAGCAAGGTGTCAAACAAGGACCTGTGATGGAGCAGGTGAATGATCACCTGTGAACAGCAGGGATTAACTCAACCATTTTGTTAAACCTTGGCTGCAGCACTATTACTTTGGAATTAAAGACAGAGACTGACAGAAGGAAATGTTCTTTCTGTTGTGATCACTTCTGTGCTTCATTTGGCACTTGTCTCACAGGTGTACTGAAGTATTGCTGCTCACAGGGGTAGCTGTAATTTTTTTACTGGCTTTCATCCTGAACCACAGGAACAAGCTGAGGCCTGGCCAAGGGCCCTGTCACTCAAGTGTAAGGAATAAACATTTGTATTTACAAATGGGACTGAAATATCTGTATCTTTAAAGCATTCTACTAGAGGTTGATGATGATTGGAATGTTCAGGAGTTGGATTCTGCTTTAGAATTTATAGTACAATATCCAGAGAAGACTTCATCCTATGAGGAATAGAGTAAGACACTGGGATTGGGACAGAGACTTTCCTTAAAGAGATCCTACCCAAAATAGAGTGGAGGTAGCACATGCATCTGTTATGGTTTAATATCAGCTAGCAACTAAGCCCCACACAGTCTTGTGGGATGGGAGAGAGAATTGGAAGGGTAAAAGCTAGAAAACTTGAGAGTTGAGATCAAGACAGTTTAATAGGGAAAGCAGAAGCCACACAAGCAAAACAAGGCATTCATTCCCCCCCATTCCATGGGCAGCCATCTCCAGAAAAGCAGGGCTCCACTGTGTGTAATGGTGACTTGGGAAAACAAACACCCTCATTTGAATGTCCCCTCCTTCCTCTCCAGCTTTTATAATGCCACATGGTCTGGAATATCTCTGTGGTCAGTTGGGTCAGCTGTCCCTGCTATGTCTGCTCCCATCTCCCTGAGCACCCTCATCCTCCTTGCGGGTCAGGTGAGGAACAGAGATGTCTTTGGCTCTGATCAGCAACAGCTCCCTGAATTATCAAGAGTTTTCAGCACCAACCCCAAACACAGCTTGATACCAGCTACTGTGACGAAAATTCACTCTAGCCTAGCCAAAACCAGCACACCTTACAGGAAAGGCTGTGGCCCAAGACCAGCAAGTGTACAAGAGGAGAGAGATTTGCCTGTGATAACTGGTTACTGTATTGTTTTCTGGAATTTCCATTGTCAGTTCTGCTTATTCTGTGCAAACACAGTGAGTGCAGCTGATCCTGATTTGTTATCAAAAGCTTAGAGCCTCTTCAAGAGAATGTGTTCCTGCTCATCTCATCTGTCTGATGAGTGGACACACTGCACTTTCTTGGGACTTCAACCAAAGCATACGTAGGATTCTTCTAAAATGCCCCTGGAGTTAACATGCAGTTAGATTGGTGAAATCAGGCCCTAAAATTGTGCTGGATTGAACACCTGAGGACACTTTACCCTTACCTGGGGTGAAGATCGTGCAGGGTCAGATCCTGAGGTTGCTGGGGCTGTGCTTTGCACATCACCTGTAGGTGAAAGCCAAGTCAAACAGGCTTAGTGCATCACTGGGAACAAAATTTGAGAAAGCTGAATTTTTTTCAAAAGGCAACTTGTATGGGTGAGAGAAGGTGTCAGAAGGACAAAAGCAGAATATTTGATTTATTAAAGGAGGATGTGGACAACAAAGATGGCAGGATAAAATGTTTTTCTTAGTTACAAGGGGATGTTTTGCAAAGACCATTTCTTTTTGAGGGTGCTTCAAAAGAGCACTGACAAAGTGCAGGGTGTTATATGCAGCAACCAAAGAGCCAGAGTGCTATCTTGTTATTTTTTACTGCAACTGTAGCATGTGTTTTACTATATATAAGTGATTACACCAAGGTTTTCTTTAGCTTCAGATCGGTGGAGGGGTGATACTGTGATTTGTTTAACCCTTGGTTGAGCCGGTAACCGCAGCCACAATGTGCTCAGGCCACAGTTTGTGCCTCGGGTGTGACGATACAGTGGAAACTGAGCTGGAATTTGGTCCAGATGCTGCAGTTGTTAGTGGAAGGCTTGGGAGGTTTTCAGAATGTACCACCATGGGTCTGTTAAACCCATAACCATGTGAGAAATGTTCCTGTTTTATCCAAAATATGTGCCTTGGAGCCTCATCAGGCACTGAGGTAGGCAAAGCATAACAGTGAAAATTAGAGTGAAAATAACTTACAGAAGTGTCATTATGTGGGGCAGACACTTTGTGCTTCTCTTGGGCTGTGGGGAGTGCAAATCACAGTTACTTGCACACACCTCCTTCCTTCCAGCTTGCTGACTCCTGCTGTTGCCATGCAGAGAAACAAGTACTTGTACAAAGCTGATAATTTTGTGGTTTCTGTCCTTTCCTATTTAGGAAGGCAGCAGTAGAGGGTGTGTGATTGATTGCCCCGAGTTCTGGGGAAGAGTAAAGTACAGTATGTCTGAGCGGGGCTCTGGGGCCAGATTGCAGTGAGAGTCGGAGGCAGGAAACTACGGGCGGCCCAGCTGGGAGAGAAGGGATTAAAAAACCCGGTGTGTATGGGGTGCAGGGAGGAGAGGCTATTTAGGGTTAGCTGTGAGCTCGATGTGGGGGTGTGATCAGGAGGAGTGAGGAAGCCAAAATAGGTATCGGTGGGATGAGGGTAAAAGAATCAGCCCTGCTGGGAGCCGTGGTGTGGGGAGCTTGGGGGTGTTTGTCGTGGAGCGGGGGTGGGGGACGGGGAAAGTGAGGCGTTCAAGCGGTGCGGAGGGGACAGAGCTGGCTGTGAGGGGACAGGAGTGATCCGAGCCATTTTGGCCATGCTGCTGGCCCGCCCCCAGAGCAGGAGTGCTGGGATCGGTGTGTCCGGGCCAGGCACCGGGGCTGGGGTACGGGGACAGGAGGGAAGCTTTTTGTGGGCTGGTTAAAGCTGCCCCGTGAACGGGGGCACGCATGGCTGGACGGAGCCGCCGGCGCGCAGGGCGGTACGTGCGAATACCCACGGCTGGGAGTGAGGGAATGAACGAATG
>VZTR01008423.1:163036-180186 GCA_013400775.1 Chaetops frenatus | reverse complement strand
ACCCGCCCGCCGCCGCCGCCGAGCCGCCGCCGCCGCTGCCCCTCTTCGCCCAGCCGCCCTGCTCCGCCTGCCCGCTCGGCTTCAGGGTGGACCCCTTCACCGACTACGGCTCGTCCCTCACCGTCTCCCTGCCTGCCGCCCTCCAGCCGCACCAGCCCTTCCAGATCATCGTCCGCTACACCACGGCCGACGGCCCCGCCGTGAGTACCGGGCAGGGGTTGGTAGCGTAGGAAACCGGGGCTCAGGGCGGCTGGCAGAGCCCTCCCGTGCCGCCCGCGCCTGTCGCACATCTTTGCTCCTGTTTTAAGTGAACGTCGAGAAAGCGTCCCGGCCCCGTAGCTAAGGCGGTGGGAGGTACCTCACTGCCAGCCCCTCCAGACCTGTCCCTGGCCCCAGTGCCTGGCAGTGCCAGCCCGCTGGGCAGCAGCATCTGTCCCCTGCCCGCAGCGGCTCTCGGCACTGCCAGCCCCGCTGTCCCCCGCCGCACTCAGCAGCGGTGCTCGTACCGACCCAGCCGCTCTCCCTCCTGTCTTCCTCCATCGCGTGGACCCCAAGGCTATTCATACCCCATCACAATAGTAATTAAAAAGTTTTTTGTTCTTTACGGGCATTACAGTCGTTGGCGAGGAGAGTGAAAATTTGAAAACTCCTGCCTCGGCTCAGTCCTTCAGGATAAATTATGTCATCCACAATGCAGGAATTTCCCTGGAGGTTTTGCCAGCTGCTAACAAAATCAGGCCTTGCACACCTAGGCTGGTGTTCCAATGAGCCATGTTCAGGAGCTTTCAAAAGAGCAGGGACGATTCCACATGTTCCTACAAGTTATCTGCTGAAAAAAGGGATGAGAAATGGCTCAAAACACTCCTTTGAATGTGGCCATGGAGGTGCTTCCATGTCTGTGGATTTGGTTTCTTCAGCAGTGAAATGCTTTGTAAATTCTGTCACTCCTTTTAAACCCCTGGTTTTTAGAAGCACTTTATTCCCAGCTTTTTAGGTGCTGCCTGTCAGATCTTGTGTTTTTAAGAAGTTATGACAGTGAAAATATGAAGTTACCACTGGAACATCAGTTCTTTTTATTACTGTACAGTCTGTTCAGGTTGAAAATTAAACTGAGGTGATTTTCATCATGTGGTTCATTAATCTATTTTCAAAAGAAATGGTTTTTTTAAGAGTCTTGCAACCTTGTTGCTTCTATCTTGCATAAAGGAATTGCCTCTCAGCCCTCTGATTTGGTGTTGATGTTGCACTGGTCAAAACCAGTAAATGTGTGGATCTATTTGACGTTTACAATGTTTTAACAAGAGCAGGAATTGAACATAAAAGCTTCTTGCAAAACAACCCACAGGAAGTAAATAGTGGGCCTTTCCTCGTGATAGGAAAGTGTTGCTGAAGGAATGAGTTTGCTGGATGTTTCTCTGTCTAATTTTAATACTACATGGAAGATCACAAAAGTAATTTCATCCTTGGAATGATCTGGGTAGTCTTAATACATTGGGTCACTCGGAATAGTGAGTTCCAAATGAAGATTTTTATTGACAGATGTTTCCTGTGGTCATATGATGGTGACTTTTTAATGTTCTAATCCTTCCCTAAAAGTGCAAAAATGAAGTAAGATGCTGGCACTTTTAAAGTTCAGATCCACTTGGATATTGTTCCTTTTCACCTCTGGAATTCCTGGCTTTACTATTTCCTTATATAATACTCTGCCATGTAGCTCACAGTGTGTTCAGATGATTCCGTTCATTATTTTTTTCCCGGGGTTATGAAGAAACCTGTTCCTTTTGTCCACTCTCTGTCTTATGGTTTATGGTGAGAAGGCTTTAAAGCTAATTTGGCATTGCTGTGTGCTCTGTAATCATTCTCAGTCTTGCTGAGCCACACCTCCCGAAGTACACGATAACATGCTTTCCTCCTCTTGAACAAATTGTTTTATTTTAGGCCAGCCTGTGCTTTCCCCTGGCTTTTGCCAGCCCTGTTGCCAAAGGGGCAGCCTGTCCTGCTGGGTCTATGGAGAAATTATCTCAGTATGATTGGAATACCGATCTGGCTTTGGGAATGATGCGAAAACCACTGGAAGGTTCAGGGCACTGATTGATGTGATGTTCATTTAGTCTCACCTGGTATTAATGTGTTGCCTCCTTGGCCCCACACGCAGTCTTGTGTGGATGCTGAGAGCAGAACATTTCTTCCATTCCCTCTGTTGTTTTGCTTCCCATGGGTGTGAGGTGAACTACCTATTCTTTACCCTGTTTTTTGAAGTCTTTAATGTACCTTTAACAGCGTGTCCTGCTTCAGCTGAAATGACGCTGCAAGGACTCATGTCAAGATTATTGATGGCCACAGCATTGGGGACATGCACTGCCCTTCTAAGTGATACTGGAAAGCAGAAGCAGGCATGCTCACTGACATAAATCCTACCATGTTTGCTCACTAACTGTTGTAGATTTTGGCTGGCAAAATATTTGTCCTCGAGTAGCACCTGTTGTAGCCCTTCATGTTCAGCATGCTGAACTATTTTGTTTGGATCCAAAGTGGTTTGGTGCTATTGTAGTGCTCTCTGTCATTGCTGTTTTTTGGCCCAGCACTGCACTTTGACAGGGATGAGTAACCCATATGTGTGTAAGGGTCAACTGGTTTATAGCCATGTCTTGTAAATATTCTGGCAGGCCCTTTTCTCTGTCAGTGAGGCACAGATTTACAGTGTTAGACTTCTCCTAAAAGTTCTGTTTTCTTTGGCCATTCTAGGAATATATTCTCCTTAGGTCAGGGTTTATTTTCTGTGGGACCCCTAGCATACTTGTGGGACCTTAAAAACAGTAAATGCATGTTACAGTGCAGTGTGAATGTGTTGGCAGCAAGATCAGCAGCAGAGATAGTAGTGTGTTTAAAATTGGAAACCTGTTGTCTTGATATACTTGCTTTGAGCCATCTGGACATGTTATTTGACTGTCCCATTATTTCTCATGTGGAGGAAGAAGCCAAGATCTTTGGTTGTTTGATGGACATTGAGAGACAGCTGAGAGATTAAATCTGCCTTTCACAGAGCATTCCAGCTCCCTGTGCTGTTAGGAAACCATATGCTCAGTACATCACCAGTTTCCATCAGAGGCAAGACTGTCACAATCATTGTGTATCTTTCCTGGTGTGGGTTGAAGGCACACACTGATCAGGTGTGTCGGGGACAGTAGTCCTGCTCTTCCTCCCCTTCTTCTCCCTCATCCCTTATTTCTTGGTAATACTCTTGTGTGATATTTTCTATTTTCCTTCCCTAGAGAGAAAAATATACACCTATCTCTTGCCCACTGTGTCACTCCTCTGATTTGGCAGTGCACATCTTAACACTAGTGCTGTTTTCTTTCCTTAAATGCAAGTCCTGCTTTGGGTTCTGGTACAAAAAATTGTAACATTTCCTCATCCTCAGAATTTAGCAGAAAGGACAGCCCTCTTTGCAGTGCTAGAAACTTCCCTGTAATTCTTTAGATTTGTCTTAATCCCTCAGTCCCCATAGAAGGACTTGCTGCCCAGGTGTGCCTTGCTCCTGTCACATGCTCTGCATCTCAGGTGTTTTGTTTACTTTGTCATCAGATAGAACAGCTTGTTTGCCTAGAACAGAAGCTGTGGCTTTGCAGGTCTTCCTGTGGCCTTCATCAATAATGCATGTAGAAACATGGAGAGGTTTAAAATTAAAAGAGGCTTAGCTAATTGCCTTTGTCATTTGCCAGATTTGGGCAAAAGATTATGATCTAAGTCAATAAAAATTACACTCTTGGCAGGTGCCTTATGAAGTGTCAGCTTCTTTGCAGTACGTGGGCAGGGGAAAGCCTGGACTGCCCAAAACCTTTTTTTAGCAGAGGAATCAGGCAGCAGGTTTTTTTAATTGAAATGCACCACAGAACAGCTTTAAGGTGTGAAATAGCTTTCCTATATACATGATAAGCTAGATAAAAATGAAAAGCATCATGATGATGTCACATGTATTTCCCAAGGGGAAGTGCAGGAGGGATTTGGATGTGGAGTAGATGATACAGCACCAAATACTGTTCAGTCCCTATGCTCCACCACCCTCCCCAGCAGCACCCTGGGCCTTTCACTCCTTTCTGGGATGCTGCTTATACTGATTTTCCTCAGCCCATAGCCCTGCCTCTGTCCAGCAGCATAGCCTGGTCTATTTATATTACAGATCTATTTATATTGTTTCAGGATAACTTTCATCATTGTTCCAAGTGCGTCTGGAAAGAGAGACAGAGGCTTGCCATGTAGCTGCAGACATTAGAAAACAGAGGAAAAAAATACTTCATCCTCTGCAAATGTTTTCCCTCTTGGCTTGTGGGGCTGGTGCTCCACTTAAGTTCAACCAAATGTCAAATAAAGCACGATTGGTTGCAAAGAAGTTGCCCTTAATTTATGGAGTTTCTTGTAAACAAGAATAAACTCTTGATTCCCCTCCCCTTCCTGCTTATGTTTTCCTCCTGCACTGCTCAGGGAGAACTTCCCCTTATCTCTCTGCTGTAAAGACACCATCGGTCAGCCCTTTTTCCTTCCTACTCAAATGTTGCAACTTAGGTGTGGTGTTGCCTTATCTCTCTGTTTTCTTTGTTAGCCTCTTCTGTCTCAAATAGCAAAGGAAACAATGTTTTGAAGATCAGTCTCTTCAGCAGGGCCAACGATACAGATCGGAAGTCAGGCACAAAGCTACTGATCAGAGGAGTGTTTTTAAAAGGCATTGGGGCAGATCTTTGAAATTTAATTTCTGAGCCTCTTCCTTGGATTGTTAGAAAACTACTACCCTGTATTAAAATACTGCACTTTCATTTTTTGGTAAATGTGTGTTCTGGGTGGAAGTTATGAGTTATTGGTATGGAATGAGACACATGTCCCCAAATGCCTTCTGGAAGAGCTGTCTCTGGTTCCATAACGTGGCATTGCAGAAATGATATTCATTGCAGTGAAATGCAGTTATCCATGAGAAACATAGTGGAAATCTGTAGCTGTAGGTGCCCCTGGGCTGTGACCCAGGGATGTGGACAGTGCTATGCTGAAATGCAGCACATGGATATGAACAGACAGGGCTCCTCAGAAGTCCTGCTTTAAGCTTGTTTCTGGCCCTACAGGCTTGGAATAGAAGAGGGTAATCTTAAAACAAATTTCAAGAGATTAATTTTACTTCTAGAAAAAGGGTTTTCATTTTGTAATGCCTCCCACCTAAAAAACCCCAAACATTTGCCAGTGGAATTGTGAGACTCCATTGGAGTAACTGAAAGTTGCTTCCTGTGTGTTTCCTGTCCTTACCTCTCACTGATCCCCAGGAGTGCTGCTGCAGTGGATGATTTGGGAGAGGAGCACACTGGCATCTGAGGAAAAAGGTCTAAAGGCAAGGGAAGAAGATATCAAAAAGTAACCTTATAGGACAGAAGGAGAGAGAAAAAACTTTAACTTCCAAAAGTTAACTAGGAGACAGGGTTGTAATATGTTGCTAAAACATGAGCAGACTTAGTACCCAGGCTCCTCTTCTGTGTTTGGTTGCTTTCCCTTGAGGACCAAAACTGAACTAGTGTTTGCACTAACTGCTGTTCCCTGATCTCAGATTTATTGGTTGTTTTGATCTAACAATTCAGCAGATTCAGAAGTTTTATTCCTTATGCTTGACTGTTTCCATGACTTCCACTGGTTCCAGTTTTATTGCAAATTTCACAATATTTTATATTTTCCATGAAAGTTCAGCTCCAGAGTTCTAAGATTACAAGAAAATCCTTATTTAAAATTGTTCCTACACTTCAAAGTTGGAGGCAGGGAGCATGTGAAAGCACAAGCTTTTGAAACAGGAAAAACAAAAGGCAAATAATTGGACTTTTTCTTACTATTCTAAATCTGTTTTAATTATTTGCTGAGGGTCTGACTTGTGATTTATTTGCGGTTTGGTACTGAAAATTGACGTGCTCAGTGGTGTGTTTTGTTGGCTTTTCTTTTGTGACCACTCAGAATCTCCTTATCCATTCTGTAAAAAGGGGCCTCCAGTGTCCTTGACCAGATGTTTCTTACATATACTGATTTTTTTGCATCGTGTCAAAATGTTTGATGCTTCAGCCAGGAGGGCAGTGTCAGGGTCACAGATAATGTTGTGTACACTGTTCAGCTTCAGGGATTTTTGGTTTGTGGATTTTGATTTGAGTTGTGTTTTTTTCTTTTCAGCTTGTGTTACCTGACCCCTTCTATTCCTGTCCATATTGACTTATAAACATGGAGATATCCAGAGTACTCCCTTTGAGAAGAAGGTTGTGTGGATGTTTGTTAGGGACTTGTTATTAACCAAGCAAATTGATATGACAGAAATAGTGAGTGTCTGGAAGTCACTGTTACTTGTCACCACTCAGTGTTCAGACAGTAAGAAATTTTTCTGAACCTTTCCGGCAAAGAAACTGGAGTAGAAAGATGTGGAAATGTGCCCTGTGCCCAGTATTCATCTGGGGAGCTGAACAGCTGAGGTGGTGCTTCTCCCCCACAATCCTCTTGATTTCACGTTTTGTTTTTGGCAGTTCATCCTTGTGATGTTGTCCCTTTCCCTCACCTCTTCTTCCTATCACGTTTCAACAGATCTGGTGGCTGGATCCAGAGCTGACATATGGCAATGCCAAGCCCTTTGTCTTCACACAGGGACACTCGGTGTGTAACCGCTCCTTCTTCCCCTGCTTTGACACCCCTGCAGTGAAATGCACCTACTCAGCTACTGTCAAGGTGAGGGATGGCTGTGAATGGTTCGTGGAGCTCTTAGTTGCTGTTAACCTGTGAAATCATAGTTACATCATGTATGTACACTGGCTAAAAATGTTGTGATTCAGTGTTATAAAGAATACTATATTTTTTAGGTCCAGTTCTGGTTCTCAGGCCAGAATCAGGGTAGTGCCATAAAGGTAACTCTGTTGCCTACCACACTTGGATTTTCCTCGTACTGAGTGTTGAAAGAGTAATTGTGAAATGAAAATATGAGAGAGAATTTGGCTGGTCCCTTCCAATAGTGGTTATTGATGATAACACTCAACTGTATTGTACCAATTTTTGAAAGAAAAAACCTGAAGTCTTTTGAAATCAGCATCAAATAATGTTGCATTTTGTACAGATGAAATAATTCAATATGTGTGTGCTTTTGGGGCAGCTGGCATATAGGAGGAGTAATATTTTTGGTTGGTATGTTTTCATGGATTGGGCAGATTGTGGTATAAAAACTCACAGATATCTTACATTTTGTGTTATGTAAATGATTGTCTTGAATGTACATCATCAGGCATAGATTAAAATGAACCAGAGATCTGTGGTTCATTCAGCTGTGATTATCTGGTGAGTTGATGTGTACGATGGTGTTTCAGGCTCCAGCAGGCATACAGGTGTTGATGAGTGCCACCCAAAGCTCCTACCTAGAAGAGGAAGGTGTATATCAATTTTACATGGAATATCCAGTTCCTGCCTACCTAGTGGCCCTGGTGGCAGGAGACCTCATACATGCAGACATAGGTCCAAGGTAAGGCTTGCAGTGAGTTCATTCTGCATGTTATGTCTCTGTACAGTGCTTCATACAAAGTAGCAAAGATGTTTAGTCATTGATAAGGGAATAGTTGGGTTCATGAGCTGTGAGCACAGAGAGAGTTTGTAGTTGGGTGTAAAGAAATTCATGGCACTGCACTGGCAAAGATATGTTCCTCTTTCACAAATGTTGCTTAAGTCATTACAGCTACCTTCTTGTTGCCTTGTTGAAGGGATTTTTGCTTACCTCTTGCCATGTTCCATGGAGCATTAGCCTAGGAGGGCCTGGGTCTGATGGGAGGTCTCCTTCCTCTATTACCATACATGGAAGTGTGGTGAGCAGTCAGGCTATTTTTTCTAAGAGATAATTCAGTTTGCTGAAGTATCACCTGATGTTTTCTGTTTTCTGACAGGAGCAGAGTGTGGGCAGAACCTTGCCTGCTGCCAACAGCCATCAGCAAGCTTTCTGGCATTGTTGAGCGCTGGTTGACTGCTGCAGAGAGTCTGTATGGCCCCTATATATGGGGAAGGTGAGTTTAATCAGTCTCCTGGGAATGTATAATGGAAACAAAATAAAACAGTATGGAGAAATTATCATGCTTTCTCCCTATTGCAGAACAAACTAGCATTTCAACTGGCAGCATTGTAGTAGTTGAAAACAGACTCTGGAATTTGGTCTCCACAAGTGGCAGGAAGGACCATAGAGGCATGGAGGTGTTTTAGCTGGTTTGCAGGGCAGAACTGAAGGTTTCTAAATAGTGGATCTTTCCTGAGGAATGAGGGTTTTTCATACTACAGTGTTTTGTGATGTAAGTCCAGCACTGGGCCACACATCATTTAAAATGTATGGTTGTTTTATTCATCTAATTTATTTCTGCATTTACTGTGGCATGCCTGAGAATACTGAAAATCTCAGTAACTCATTGAGAGTCCAAGTTCCCCAAACCAACATTAATAGTTCTTGAATAGCTTGACTATGTGTTAAAAAAGAGTGGTTTTGAGAGAATACTTTAATTCTTTGGATGGGAGAAAATGTTTACAAAGGTTTCCTATATTTATTTGCTAAAGGTAAGCAGGAAGATCGCCTTGTTGTTAACTCATAAAATATTGCTTGAAATAATCTGAAGACATGGCCCAGTATGCCAGTGCTGATCACTGATAAAGAAATTTAGAAAACAAAACAAACATTACTGTTGTATTCTGAAGTGGACAGATTAAAGTTATTTTGCTGAACACTGCATGTATAGGAAATCAATTCATTCATTGACAGCTTCCTAGCCTCTCTCTTTCCTGGGAGCCTCTGGAGACTCAACACCATGTTACACTACTGCTGATAGTGTAAACAGTTTTTGTGGCTCATAGATACACAACCTGTAATGAGTTTGTGCGTGTGAGGGGAGCACGATACTTCTGGGATGTGCTGCATCTGCTGCACATCAAAAGACTATCAAGTCTTTACGTCCAAACATAAGCAGGTCCTTGGCCAACAAAATAAATTCTGTGACCCTCTGATCAGAAGAATTAGGCACCACTGGTCTAGAAAGTGTGTTCCTAAAGTCACAAGAAGGTCTCAGAAGAGCCTTCCCTAAAAGAAAGAAAAGTGTTACTGTGTGTCTTCTGAAAGAAGAAAACGTTACTGTGTGTCTTCTAGCTGCTATTTACTCATCTCCTTTCTCCTTTCTTCTTTCTTCTCTCCCTAATTTTAGATATGACATTGTTTTTCTTCCTCCATCCTTCCCTATTGTTGCCATGGAAAACCCATGCCTGACCTTCATCATCTCTTCCATTCTGGAAAGCGATGAGTTTTTGATCATTGACGTGATCCATGAAGTTGCCCACAGCTGGTTTGGGAACGCGGTCACCAACGCCACGTGGGAGGAGATGTGGCTGAGCGAGGGCCTGGCCACCTACGCGCAGCGCCGGATCACCACCGAGACCTACGGTACAGCTGCAGGAACTTCTCCCTGCGCTGCTTCTTACCAGAACTCAGAGTTGGCTGCATAGGGTATTTGCCTTGGAAGCTCAGAAGTCTGTAGGGAGCTGGTTTTCAGTTAGGTTTTGTTTTATTTCTGGAACACACACCCACACACAGCCCCGTACTTCGTGTTGAACATCCGGCATACTTAGAGTTTGACGTTGTCTTGGCTTTGGTGGGCTCAATACCTGATATGGTACCAGGGGCTTTGAGTGAGATGTGTTAGCACAGTGCTGTGGGCACTTGGAACTACTTTTAGGTACCAGACAGGTGCTGATCCATCAAAGCAAGGTAAGCAGATGATGCTTCAGAGAAAGAGGTAAGAAATCTTATCACAGTTACATTGTGAAATAGCTGTCCTCTGAACAAGTGTTCTTTTGATTCTGATCAGTTAGTAGCTACCTACTGTTAAAAAGAATGATGGCAATAGCACTAAAAAAAAAATACAGATTTATGTAGCTGTCTGTTTATATGCTGGAGGCTTCCTGCAGGATTGTAAGCCCTGCTTTTGCTTGTGTCAGTGAATTTCACAGGTCAGTTTTATGGTGCTTTCTTTAGAATATATAAGTAGTAAATTGTTCCTCTTGCTTTTAAGTTTAATTGGCTTTTTATTGAAGTGAATAATGGGACTGTATGCTTTTCTAGTTTGTCCTGTTATGTTCTTAAAAGCCAGTTCCATGTCTCTTCTCAATCATCCATTGTAAACAATCTTGGAAAAGTTCCTAGAAATCTTGGCAGCACAAGTGTTTAGAAGAAAGCATTTGGTTTTGTTCATGCATATTGTTATTGGACATGAACTTATGATAATTAAGTTTAGGCAAAGAAGTGCTCTGAGCATCTATGGAAATGTTACAATGCATATATGTATCTTTGGAAGCTGTTTTATGTTGAGTAATTCTCAGTGGGTGGTACTGTCCTAAATCACATTATACATGGCAGTAATGTGAGTAGGTCAGAAGATACCAACCTGTTCATCATCTTAGTCTGTCCATCCAAGATAGGACAAAATCCTTGCTGATTTTGGTCTTTTCTCTAGAACCGATTGTTTTGAGAATCATTTGTTAGGAAACTAAAAAATGTCTTTCCTTGTGCCATTCTTTAGTAAACTCTTTCTCCATTCTATTTGTTTCCAAGACAAACCTCTGATCTAAATCTTACTGTTTCTGACGTAATTTCTGGAGTATTTTCTGTTGGTAGTAAACAGGCATCTTTGCAATTATATTGTTTAGGGAAATTTGAGTCCACTGACTACCACTCCTCTTGGATCTTGCTTAATTGTCCTCTCTGTAGCTTGAAGTAATTGCCCTTAATTCTAGTTTCCCTAGTTCTTGCTTTCCCATGGGAAGCACATTCACTTCTTTCTCTGCTTATACAGGTTCTCCTGTTTTCCAAATATGTCCCGGTTCTTAATTCACGTTTGTCTATATAGGAGTCAGGCCTTACATCGAGACTCTGAGGTTGTATCTATGTAACAAACCCTACCTGCAGGTTAAAAACTTAGCAAAGAAGGCTAAATGTTAAGTATCTTCTGAATCTGAAAATCCATTTTCTGCAGCTTCTAATGTCTGCAAGGGCATAGGAAAGATCTCTTGACTTGGCAGTGTAATACAGCTAGTTTGATTTGAAAGCATGGAATGCTGTATACTGCAGTTAGGGAGAAAAGGAGTAGCTTACTCAATCACTACTGTAAAAAGCCCTAATTAGAGGAAAGTGAAAAACTTATGGCAAAAACCAGGTGGGATGATAGATAAAGCTTAAAAAAGATACATGGGATCTATAATACATTAACCAAATCCAATCCTTTTCTTTTTTCTCTCAAGAGGTGACATTTGCTTAGTAATATCCTTGGCACTGAGTATGGACTATTCTGCCAGTGACAGATGTTTTTGTAGTGCTTGACTGCTCCCTCAAAGTTACCTGTACAATACTTTCTTCAGTGCTGCTCTCCTTATCTTGCAAGAACTGATGAGATAATGTCAAGGATGTAAAATTTAGCATAGTTTTCATACTGCTTTGTGTTTCTGGTGCATAATCAGAGTGAGGAAATACACTGGATTAGGCTCTGACTTCCATTACTAATTACTAGGATGTTCTGCACTCAAGTTTCTTTGTCATTACATCACTGTGATTCTGTCTCACTGTTCTGTCTTTTGCATCTGCAGCAGCTTTTCCTTTATCCCTGTGTTAGTCCTGCACAGGTCAGGTTTTGCTGATCATTTTCCCACAACTAACAAGTTACTTTCTGGGGTAGGAGCTGCCTTCACATGTTTGGAGACTGCATTTCGCCTCGATGCTCTCCACAGACAGATGAAGCTCCTAGGAGAAGACAACCCGGTTAGCAAACTTCAAGTGAAACTGGAGCCAGGTATTGCTTTTGGCTGAGGCTGTTCTACACAAAATTATATACATCTGTGTATATCCATGATGGAATATTGACAAAAAATTACTAATATTGACATATTTTTTATGATAAAGAATAAAATAAGAAAGAAGTACTGGTTTGTATACCAGTCTAAAACTGGAAGGAAGGAATAAGGAAGCTTGGATTTCCAGCTTTTTTCAAAGTTGGATAACTCATTTTTATAGATACTGTTCTGTGTAAGAACAGAACAGGCTTAATTGAGTAGAATGAATGTGGAAAAACTGCCTTGAAAGCTATGTGAGTTTGAAATTCTGGATATGTGAAAGAAAGTATTTTATAATGGAAATATTTGGAAACATCATATAAAATCCTCTGCTAATAAATCTTCCTCTCTTTATGTGTTTATGTAAGAACTATGTATGTAAGTATTTAGCATGCAGATAAACAGGTACTTGTGTTAAGTTGAGTTGTGCAGAGGCTGCTTGGTTATTCCCTGAGCCAGATGCATGACTACACTCCAGATTTACCTATCTCTAGCTCTGTGGTCACAGTTTGGGCATGTGAAGCAGTGTTCAATCTAGATGTTATTTAAAACAACCTAAAATGCAAGTGGAGATGATATTGGAGTCAAATGGAATGGAAAAGCATGTGTTGGAAGCCTCAAAAAATGAGCAAGGGGTGATTACCTTATATTGATATCTTTGAAATTTTGTTATGTGGTGATTTCCAGAACCTGGCAACTGAAAAAATAAAAAAAGATTTGTTCTCAAGTTCCAGATCTGTTTTCAGTGACCTCTAGTTTGAAGTGACTTATTCCATTGGGAATTACTACTTACCTTACAATGACTGAGTTTTTAAAAAATACTATTTTTCAGGCTGTGTCTTTGGACTGCATCTATTTAATTTACTGCAGTAACTTAAATGTACTGAGGCTTGTTTTGCTTTTGAGTCACCATGTCTCATCTTGGTGATCTCTAAGGTGTCTGTCTAACTCAGAAGGGCTGGAAATCACTCTTCACATTACTTTCTTATCATGTTGTCTTCTCCTTTCAGGTGTAAATCCCAGTAATTTAATGAACCTCTTCACCTATGAGAAAGGCTACTGCTTTGTTTACTACCTGTCCCAGCTCTGTGGCGACCCCAGACACTTTGACTCTTTCCTAAGAGTGAGTGTAAATATGTTTTTTCTTGGGATTTAGAGCTGAATTTTTATTGTTGTTGTTTGGTTTTTTCCCCCCCAGATTCTGTCATGGTTGGTAACTGTTAAGGGTAAAGTTGAATACAAGTGTGTCAGAGATGGAGGAATGTTGTGGGCCTGCCTGTCAACCTACATGAGTCTTTCTAAAAGATTTCTGAGATTCTGAGCTTATGAGGTGCTACATACAGAGTAGTAGTTTATATTTTTGTTCTCTTGTTCTGTGCTCCAAATAGAAAGCTGTTCCAGCATAGATTGCCTGTGACTGGAAAGATGTGTCTTGATTCACTACTAAGAAGTGTTAACTTGGGGTTTTTTCACCAGGGTGACAAAGGCTATGGGTTACTGTACTGGGGCAGGTTGGTGCCTGGAACCACACTTGCAAAACCTATAGAAAATTGTCAGCTACTGCCTTATTTTGGAAAAGGAAAAAGATATGATACTCAGCTGTCAATGTATTTCCAGCTACTCATATTTTTTTTCTTGTTTGATGCTTCTGTAATTATTTGGGTGAGGAAGGAGAATATTTTTATTCATTTTTTTTAAACCTTCAAATACTTGTTCTTACTCTCAGGTTTGTATTTTTTTGGTTATTGTTGTGGCATGCAGTGGTTCTACATCAAAAGGAAGCTGTCTTGCTCCAGCTCATAATTTGAACCTTTTACTATTTTAGGCCTACATTGAAAAGTATAAATTTACCAGTGTTGTGGCTCAAGATCTTCTGGATTCCTTCCTGAATTTTTTTCCAGAGCTGAAAGAGCAATGTGTTGAGAGCAAAGCAGGTAGGAGGTTTACTTAGTTAACTGTAAACACTGTAGAAAACCTGCATGATAAATTTTATGCTTGACTTGGAGGATGCATAGGGAAATGCTAAGGCAAACAAAATAGTTTGGCAACAACCAGCTGTTATTGACAGAATTTGTGGTTACTACCTCTATGTTGGGGAATGAGAACATCTTAAATTGTTGACAATTTTGGCATTAATTAGCTCAGTGTCCCTTGGTTAACTTTTTCATTAACTCACCTTTCACTCTGCAGACAGAATGGTCAGTGCTTGTGAGATTTACCCATGCTTAAATGCAGGGAAAAGGTGAACACACTTAGAAATTTCATCTATTTTAGTAACAGAAAACATGCTTTGAGAACAGTAACTTTCCCAAGATCCTACCCATACATATAAAATCTCTTTAAGAATGTTTCACTTTCTGTTAGATTCCCTATTTATTTATAGTTGGTGGATTTGTGGAAGGTCTGTGGCCTACCAGGTGCTTCAAGAAATGAGACTCGTTATGCTGCCATGTGTCCATCCCTGCAAGTAGCTATTGAGCCCCTTGGTCAGTTTAAACCAGAATGGTAGAGTACAGCTCTTCAGGATACTGGGTGCCTGCAGGCTTTGTGGAGAGGAAACTGCCTGTGGAGAGGTGTAGATGAGTGAGTTTACTGTGGGAAAAGCTGCAGCATGAGCTCAGCAGCTCTGTGTTTTATTTGGCCCACTGGTTGGCTAGTGAGCTAACCACAGCATTTGCTAATTTTTGCCTGGCTAGTATTCAGGGGATGCAGAAGATAGGAGTTTTAGTGTAGATGGTGTGGAACAGGAAGAATGGCCAAGGGTTAGGAAAGTACTGAGGTGGTAAAAGGTCAAGAGGAAGAGTTCTGCTGGAAAGCAGGCTCTGCTGCTTGTGAGGAAACCTTTTTTTGTTACTAGTTGCATAAATAAATTTAAATTGCTTGGGTTTAGTGGTGGGTAGGAGGAATTAAGTCAGCCCTCTCACCTCCTTTTTTTTTTTAATAAAGTCAGTTTTCTCCATATTCATCAGTCTTCCTCAAAATTCTGAGAGACAAATGCAAGCACACAAATATTAGAGTATAGTTTGAATAATAGGTACTTGTTAGCCTGGCTGCCTTAAGAGCATGTGTGTTTCTTGTGCTTATTGTACTCTTGAGCTCTAGAAAACTCACAGTGAGGTTTGGAGAGGTGACACTCTTCCAGGTGTTCCATAGGCTTTTCCAATGAGGCTGCTAAGACTGTTATGTCACTATACTATTTGTTGCTGCTGTTAGAACATCTCCTAACTATGCTAGAAGCAGTCCTGAACGTTAAGGCGGCCAAGCCACCTGCAGAGATCCCTGCTCCACGTTTTTGGTGCTCCTCATTCCAGGACTGGAGTTTGAACGTTGGCTCAATGCTACAGGACCTCCGTTAGCTGAGCCAGACTTATCTCAGGGATCCAGTCTGACCAGACCAGTGGAGACACTCTTCAAACTCTGGACCACAGAGCCTCTGGACTCTGTTGCTGCTGCCAGCAGTGTTGACCTCACTAAATGGAGAACATTCCAAACTGTGCTTTTCCTGGACAGATTGCTGGATGGATCACCACTGCCACATGGTGAGTACTCTTACCAGGATAGTAGAAAATTATCACTGGAATAATTGATTGAATTCTAAAGATCCCTACCTCTGGTTGACATTATAATCCACATAAAATCAGGGTGATGTCCCAGGCCATACCAGAGGGATTGAAATAGGTGATCTTCAAAAGTCTTTTTCAGCCCAACCAATTCTATCATTCTGTGATTTTATGAATTGTTATTATCTGATGACTCTCAAAATTGACAAAATAGGTCATAGTTCTTTCCCTGTGCATGTGCTCTCTTCAGAGGTGATAAAAAAGCTCTCGGAATGTTACTCCTCTCAGCTGGACTCCATGAATGCAGAAATCCGTATCCGCTGGTTGCAGATTGTAGTCCGAAATGACTATTATCCAGACCTTTACAAAGTCCGTCGCTTCTTGGAAAACCAGGTACTAACTGCTGGATTAAAATCACTGCACCTCTCAGTGCATGAGACATGTGCATGAGACATGCGACGTGAAAGACCTTGGAACTTCTGCTTCCTGGCCAAGTGTAGCCCAGGTGTGTTGCGAAGGGGCTGAGCATGGCTCACCTGCTAGCGGTGGGGAGGAATGGGCAGATGTAATTTCAAATGCCTACAGATAATCTCTGCTTTTCTAGCCTGACTCAATACCCTTGTCCCAGCTCTGCCCTGTGCATTTTTTGTATTGCTTTGTAGCAGCCCTGGCTTATCCAGACCACAAGATTTTGCACTACTAAATCATGTGATTATTTGTTTATTTACACTTCTAGCAAGGCTAGGGCTCATCGAGTTCTTTTCAGTAGTTGTTATTGTGCAGGAGCAAAAGTGTGTGTTCAGTGTGGCCTCTTCTATTTGGCCCTTAAAAAATAGTTCTGTTATTTGTGGAAGTAGCTCAGTCTCAGAGAGCAGATGTTTTTTTTTAATTGCCATTCATAAAAATCTTTGCATCAAACTTAGAGTAGACTCATCTGTCTCTTGAAGAAACATGTTGCTTGTCTTCAATCTGAAGTTCCTCGGGGCTATTGGAGTGTAGCTGTAGAAGATTTGAACTTCTTGACTTTTATTGAAGTTTTTTTATATTGTTTTCCTTTTTTGCAGATGTCTCGGATGTACACAATTCCACTATATGAGGACCTTTGCACTGGCACCCTCAAGTCTTTTGCCTTAGAAATTTTTTACCAGACCCAAAACCAGCTGCACCCCAATTTGCGGAAAACGATCCAACAGATCTTATCCCAGGGCTTGAATCCACTTCCTGCCATAGACACTACAGCAGTCACTACAGACACACCAGCAATGGTGCTTGAGGACAAAGTCTCAGAGGCCACAAATGGTGCCATTTCACTCAGGGATGTCAACGTGTCTGCTTAGATCACCAGTTCATGCCAGCCACGAAGCTTGAAAATGGGGACAGGAACAGAGGAAAGATACCAAGCATTGCCTCCTTTCCCTCAGCCTTGCAGCTGCAGTGTGTTGTAACTGGATTTCTCTCCCAAAACACAAAGCAAATGTGCCTTCAAGTATCCAGCGTGTGATACTGCCAGGTTTCAGAGATCTCCGCCAGCTGTGTGATGAATATTTTGATTCAGTTTTTACTGGGCAGGGACTCCTGGGCTGTTGCTTCTCCATGGAAAGTGGATGGTTCCCTTTTCTGAGGTTTCTTCTGGATATTTTCTCTGGATTTGTTGTTCGGTGGGGGGAGTGTTCTTTTTCTTCTTTTTTTTTTTTC
>VZTR01008423.1:111364-163031 GCA_013400775.1 Chaetops frenatus | reverse complement strand
TTTCTTTTTTTTTTTTGTCTGAGGCCACTGAGGCATGTCCTACTTGCTGTGTGTATGTTGCTGGGGAGTGTGTATGTGTCAAGCTGTCATTGTCCTAACATTTGGGCTAAAGTTCTGCAAAGGAGAGACTCAGGAATTGTTAGTGGCAGCAAACATGTTTCCATGTTATGCTCCTTCCTGTGACAGGTATTGTGATTTGGGAGGAAGGGGACTACTGCTTTAAGAAACTAATTTTAAATAGCTCCTGCTCCCCCCTGCCCATTGGTGGCTAAATAATAATAATAATAATAATAATAATGCTCTTTATATATATAAAAAGATATATAAAAAAGAACAGGGTAACATTATGATGGATTTGAAATCCTTCTGTAGTTTACCCTACCCTCAGTTTTCCCTTTGCACTTGATGGGACAAGCAATAAAGAAATGTGTAGACTTGAATTTTCAAAAAAGTTAAAATTAGGTTCCCAAATGCCATCAATTCTGGTACTAGCTGGATGCCTAAATCTTTTTAACTGTTTTGACAAGTCTAGCTGCAACCTTTGCTAGTGTGTCAGGATGTGTGGCACATGCATCAGATGCACCGTGTGTCTTCTATTCTGTCCTTTTGGAGGAATTAACAAGACCTGTAATTTTTTTAAGATCCCCAGCATATCTTGGCCTGTAAGTCAACCATGAAAATACCCATGCTAAGATTTTACTGCCTTGAATAATGTTTGCCTCAATAACAGTTGCCCTGTCATATGATAGTCTGAGCGAAGCACCATCTTTCTTGATGTGAAACTTCTTGGTCCCACTTTATCTGAGTCTGTTTTCTGACTTATGGTGGGAGTAAGGTGCCATTTCATTTCCATGGTGTGCTGTTTCTCTGCATCACTGGCCAGCCATGCAGGATGGGAAGACACTGTCATCCCTCTATGCTGTTTGGTCTCAGGAAGCCGAGGGCAAAGTGTCCTGGGGTATTGCAGAGTGCAGCCAATGGTTCTTAGACTTTGTGCCACAAACTTTTTAACATGTGGGTACCCATGTGCTCTCTGTGAGCTCCCACAAGGAATCTCTGAGCTGATGCATCACCAGGATAGTATGAACAAAAGGCAAAACATTTGGAAGAGACTCGGCTAACTGAGATGTGAGAGGGAAATTGTTTTATACTTCAGGGCAAACTTTAGCCCTGCTATGGGGATCTGCACAGACAGGAGGAGGGGGAAATTTGGGAGGGTCTTCTTTTCTTCACCAGAAGTTTACACCCATGTGTGGATGGGGACTTAGGTGCTGTTACTGGATCTGCATTTTCTGGCTCTAAATTAATTTGGACTTCACCATAGCCTTAGCCTGGGCTGAACTGGGATAAAGCAATAATAAACTCAGGCCTCTGTAGTGCTTCATTAGTTCTAAAAATGGGCCATCAGCATTGTTGGGCTTCAGAACTCCAAGCTCTGCTCTTTGCTCCTTGAATGGGATTATCTTTTAAGTTCTGTTTTGTTTTCCCAGAAAGGATGGAGAATGATGTTTTCTACACAAATCTCTTTCCTTTTCATTTGTTGTTCTATTGAAAGAGATTTGTACAAGCTGACTTTACACTTGCGGAGTTGCCGCTGTTGGTGCTGCATCTCCTGGACCCCACTGCCAGCAGCGGCAGCCTGGTCGAGACCAGGAACTACTAGCATTTTTTGGAATCACAGGCCTCTGTTTTAACACATTTTATTTAGTTGGAGAATGTTTGTGACCCTGGTGGGAATTTTTCATTTACATGGATGCCTTATGATGATTGTCAAATTAAACTAAGCTTTGAGACAAGTTCAGCCTTTTGGGCAGTTTTTCAGCGTCCCTGCTCTAGCTGTGTGGGAGAGCTAACTTGGTACATTGTCTTTGTTCTGTCCTTTTCTGGGGTGCAGCATAGAGGGAGTTTGGAAGCTATTTCAAAGCTGCATAGGAAGGTGCTGGAGAGGTGGCAAAAACAAATAATCAAAAGTAAATATTATCTGTTGTTACTAGAACTGATTGAAATACATCAGATCAGCTCTGTGTTTGCATAGACACCCATCAGAGCAAGGAAGTGCTGGACGAACTGAACAGACTGTTTTTTACCCAGGTCTTGTTTTCTGAAACAGAAGTGGAGCGAGATTCGCTGAAAGTATTCTATGCATCCTCCTCCAGGTACTTCTGTTTCTCCTGTGAGTGAGGAGTACATTTTGTATTTTGTAGAGACAAAAAATTGGCAGCAAGTTTGTGTAGATAAGCCTTCCTTCCACTGACAGAAAATAAGTTGGTGCTTCAGGCTACTTGCTGTCTTGATTTGTAATAGACTTCACATTGACAGCCAAATTAGACTAAATCGAAACTATTTATTTGCCTTATCTTTGGTACATTCATTTCTGATCTGTTTAAGTCAGATTAGACATCAAATTGGTTTTATTCAAACAGATGCCAAGAGATCGGGTTATCTTTTTTATTTTGAAAATGAATCTATTACTTTATTTCATTGCATCTTTGAGCAACAGAGGACGTAGAAATATCACTTGTGGGAAAGCTCTGAAGAGCCAAACCATTTAATAAAATGCAATATTTATGACTTAATTTTTTAGCATTTCATAGCCACATTGGTTGATACATTCAATATAATTTTTGTTAGCTACAGTATACTCTGTTAAGCTTGTATCAGTAATTTTGGTGTCATGTTACATCACAACATTTTAACCACGAACTCTATCAACCAAGAACAATTCTAGCAAGTATCCCAAATATTCTCCTTCAACCAAAATGCTCTCATGTTCTTGCACTGCAGTGACCTTGGCCATTGCCTTTTTCAGATAACACCAGAACCTTCTGTACATCTAACCTCATGTGCTGCACAATTCACTTAAGTGGAGTACACTTCTTCAGTCCCTGTTTGTCTAAAGATAGAACAACATGGTAGAGTCAACACACTAAAATCACGTCATGCTTCTTTTCACACTTTTTACTATAGATTGATAAAAGCTTAAAGCCACTAGGACCACAATATCAGACTTTGTGTCTAAAAGAAACTGCACTAGAAATCACTGTGTGAGATTTATCAAGCCACTGTCCTCTGACACACAGAATTTATTATCAGTTGTGAGGACACAGTTTGACACTGATTTTCTTGAAGCCCCAAGTAAATTGGTTTAGCTGTTGATTACATGCATTCATGAAATGCATACCTAATGTCTAGTTTGGATTTGTCTACTTTTATCTTCCAGCTCTGGAAACTACTGCTTTGTTTGTGAAAGTTAAACTACTTAGTCACATATAAACTACTTACCTCTTTCTTATGTAAGTACTTTTTAAGTCTTAAAGAAAACAGATTGATCTGCTGCAAGGTGTCTTCCACAACTTTGTGTATTGATTTAGCTTGGGTGGAGCATGATGTTTCAGTATCCTTTCAAAGTGGAAATTGCACACTGTTTCTCAAAAATTACCTCAAATGCTGCTGTATATTCCATATCAACTTTAAAAGAATTTTTTATTAATATTGTCCATTCATCCTGTTTTTTCCATTTATTACAGTAGTAATTTGGGCACCTGTTAGCATATGTCTGAACATGAGAGCCTTTTAAAGATAAAGGAGGGTAGAGCAAAGCTATTCCATATTCTGGATGTGACTTTTCGCCCTATACAGAGGGACACTAGCTAGTTGCAATAAATGATCAAGCCTGTGTGAACACTTCCCTTCAGTCCTCTTCCTGCATGTACCTTCTAGACTGAAAAACTCAAGTCTTCTGCCTCTGATTTCTTGTCCAGGGAATTATGGTTATGTTGAACACAATATGCTCTGTGCCCAGCAGGGAAGGTATTCCAATATACTAGAGACAAGTCTTTCTCTAGAAATGGAATGACATTGGTGGGGTTTCCAGAGCATTGGACCCTTTTCCAAGATCATATTTACTGAGATGCAGCATCTTGTGTGCTGTGGTAGCCAGGCTGGAAATTTGGAGCTGTGCTCTACCTCTGTGTGTGCCTGAGGTAATGAAAGAGGTCTATAACCCCCCCAATACCCACTCCAAAATCTCCCTTAAGCAAAAAGACACTCTGTGCTGTTCCTTTGATACAGCTCTGATCACTGTCAGCTAAGTATTGCTTATGCCTTCCTAATGCTGGTATCAGGATTCAAAGAGTTGGAAGAGCTCCCTTGTGAACAGCTTCCATGTGTCAGAATTTGCAGGACCACATTGGGCCCCCAGCCACTGCTGCTCGATTACTTTTACTCCTCTCCTTGTCCTTGAATCACCAGGACCTGGAGACAAAAGCAAATGTGGGATTGATGAAACCCCAAAACTGGCAAACATTTTTTAAAATATCAAACACTATTCTAGAGGATCATATTCATTCACATAGAAACGAGCTGGTTATTTAGCTGGACAAAAATCCCTTTTAACTGTTTAAATTTCTATAGCAATGGGACTCTGCCTCTTAGTCTTCTTTCCTCCTTTACAAGGAGAAATGAAGCACCTACGTTAAAGTGGACTGAGAAACAAGTTGACAACAAGGCAAGTATAATTTTGTCTTAAAATATTATCTTCAAGACATTCTGTCTAAATAGACCTGTGTTTTGTCTTCAGGAACAGTTTAATCCAGCAGGGTTGCCAAGAGGCAAGAGAGGAAGTTCTCTGCTGCTTTCATTCCAAAGAGCTTGGGGTTAACAGGAAAAAAAAATCATCAATTGCATACTGTATTAATTTGCCCCTTTCCAACCTTGCAGTGGGGCTAGGAATGCATGTCAGGTATCTGAGAGACCAAGATAATATCTATGTCTTTCCTTCTTCTAATAGCTTCATAAATAAATAATTAGCTATTTAACTAATTAACTGTTGCAGGCTGTATTTACAGTTAGAGCTCAACATTTATTCTGCTTTCTAGAATCGGGCCTCTAATGGAATTTATGCAGTTGTGTGATTGCTGTTTCCTAAAGAATGTAGGGCCGAAATCACACAGATCAGAGCCTCACTGTTCCTAACACAGAGGCCTTTTTTTCCCCTTTCCCTCCCCCAACAGACCTCTCCTGTGTCGCTCACTCACACACAGCGCAGCTGCAGCTCCCTCGCATGATCCGTGAACAAGAGGGTTATTCTTACTGCCAGCAGTGTTTCCTCTGCTCCCGAAAGGGTCAAAACTCCAACGTGAAAAGTCTTGTTTGTTGATTAAACTTGCAGTATGCAGGGGAGAAGCCTTGTGTCTGTACAACGGGCATGACCAAGGGGCAGAGAACCTATTTCTGAATGTCAGGGCGTGGACAGCTGCTGCAGTTACCTGAGAGCATTTCTATCTGCTAAGGTTGGCTTGAGAAGAGGATTTCTGCATTCATGGCTGATAGGAACCGGTCAGGCCCATGTTTTCTGTGGATCTTTCTCATTCAGATGACCTCTCTGCCCAAGGACCAGGTAGCCTTAGACTCAACACAGCATCACAGGCAAATGTGAAAATCAGATTTTCTGGTAAACACCTCGTCCTTCCACAAGTGGCTCAGCATCTTCTTTATTGACCACACCTGAACTCCTTGAGAAACATTGAAGTGAAAGGCCCAAATATGAAGAAGACAACAGCCTCCTTCAGTGTGCCCTGAAACCCAAAACCTTTGTGTGCTGAAGGACGGCCTCGTGGCGCCCTTATTTCTGCATATTTTTGTTCTTTGTTCCTGAGCTAGGCAGCATTTTTAAGGCATTTTTTTGTTTCAATGGAAGCTATGGAAGTATGGGAAGTAATATATCTCCTTCGTCGGTTCAGCCTGTGGACGACTACATGGTGCTAAACTATCCCAAAACGTGATGTTTGGCATTATGTCGGGAAAGCACTCGATGACGGCCAGCAATTTCTCTGGGTTTCTCTGTCACAACCTTCATGAAAACACTTTGGTTTCATTTTCCTCCTCCCGTAGCAGCCGGTAGCTCAGGTGCCCCAGGCGGGCAGTTCCCCGTTTCTCGCAGGTATTCCCGGCCGGGAAACGCCGCGGCTCCCGGGGGCCGCTCAGTTCCCCTCAGCCGGGAGGGGCGGGGCCAATACGTGCTGCGCGATAACGTGGCGTCCGCTGATTGGTCGGCGGCGCCGTCCGTCATGCACTGGCTGGGCGGGGCCGCGCGTGCCGGCGTTGCCGGGTAACGGCCGCCCCGGGCAATGGCGGCGGGGCCGCCCCGCGGTGAGGAGGTGAGCGGGGCCGGGAGCGGGACCGGGAGCGGGGGCGGCCGGGCCGACACCCCTTGAGGGGGCGGGGGGGCTGGTGGGCAGGAGGAGGCGTGTGCGGAGGGGTTGGTTATGAGGAAAAGGGTGGTGGGGGGGGGAGCCTTGTGCGTAGGATCTGCGCAGAGCGGGGGGAAGGGACCTAAGTGGGTGTAGGTCTCCTCAGAGGACCCCCTTCTCTTCCAGCTGAGCGGTGGAGGGTGGTGACAGGTGCTGGAAGAAACCAGCAATGTGGTGGTTCCAGATGCCCCGTGGTAGAGTGAAAGGCTTTCCATCCCTAAATAAACCCGCCTTACCTGTTTGTTTCCCTGTTGCAATTCCCCAGTAACACTCGCTTTTGTTGCAGGTTGGTGCCTGGCGGTATAAAGTCGTAGGAATAGCCGGCAAAGCTGCTTAGGACTGTGTTGAAAATGCTGGGAGAGAAAAAGCAGTTAATGGTGACAAGAGACCTCTACACAGACCCCACGTTTCCGGCCAGTGATACCTCTATATTTTTTGATTATTGTACCCCGCTTGCCCAATTCAGAGGCGAGATATCTTGGTTGAGACCTAAGGTGAGTTTAAAGGTGTAAGAGGCTGATTTTAGCAGAACTGGTCGTTCAGGTAGTAAATGCAAGTTAGCATTGAATGACTGCTTCTGGGTGTTTTGGGGTTTTTTTGTTTAGAAATACAGAAGTGATACTGAGTATGTCAGTGTTAACAATACATGAGTTACAGTTTTAAGTCGAGGTGTTTGTAGGCTTGATTTAAATTCTCTTGTAGAGCTTTTTAATTTCATGACAGTAGTAGAAATTCAAGTATTTTATTATATGTTTCATTATGCCAATAATGTGCATACCAAGTTAGAATGCAGCATTATGTCATTCCCAAATTTTTTTTATATATTGCATAACTGTCTTGAAAATAAGTAACTGGATTTTAGAATTTTTCAGAAGCCTATTGCTTTTTTTTTTTGGTTGTTGGTTTCTTTGATAACCAGAAAGAAAACTTCTAAAGTTTATAACTTGTCATATGACTTGTATTGCTTTTAAACTTATAGCTGTGTTGTAGAGCAAGCTGTATTAGAGCTAAAAGCTTTAGAATGCATTTCTGCAGTACACCCATTTAAAGTGAAGTATTTATGATGCTGCCTTTGTGTAGAGGGAAAAAAAAAGTCTATAAAAATGTAATGGAAGAAAAAAATATGTTATCTTGAGTTGTATTTTCTCCTGTGTCTGGGGCTGTCTGTAGAACAGTGACAGAACTGTTGGTTATCAGGTGTAATTGGCAAACAAATGATTTCACGGAGTCCAGTGTGCAGCTTCCTGCTTTTGTACTTTACACCTTGATTGCTGCTGAGGGCTGATGAGTTAATTTCCATCTCTTGCAGTGTTTATGTATAAGTAGAACCATTTCACAAACTCACTTTCGGGTCAGATTAAGTGCTCAGGACTTTGTGTCTGAAATTCCCCCTTGTGCTACCAACAAATCTATTTTTATGTGCCCTAGAAAAGGTTTTTCCCTTGTTTTAATTTCGAGATTTTTGTAACTTGGGATGTGCAGTTCAATGTGGATGGCATCAGCCCTGTCATAGTTGATCATAAGTCTAACAAGGAGCTGATGAATTATTTTGTCTTTCACTTATTACTGCTTCTGCTAAGGTTGCACCTGATGGAAACAATTGTATACTAAAATTCATGTGAGAAATAGATTTACATTAATGAAATACCTGCAAAATACCCCCAGAAGCCATTTATTTGCTATTTTTTACTTTGGCTGTATCTGAAAAGGAAACTTCCTAGAAGTAAGACTTCCCTTATTTCATGAGACATCTCTGGAGCCCTCAGACATCTCTGGAGCCCTCCCAGTCCCTGAAACACAGACTTTCTTAGAATGTCATGCAGGATTTGGCTTTAACTCCTCTTCCTTTAATTTTAGGACATTTGTCCTTCTCCTCGGTTATTTTCAAACAATCTTCAGGATGTGCAAGTAAAACAAGGAATTTTGGGAGACTGTTGGTTCCTGTGTGCCTGTGTAGCTTTGCAGAAGAGCAAATACTTACTGAACAAGGTATGGAGAAATTTCATGTTAGAGAAGTTTTCTTCACCTAATTGACATTTGTGTATTGAAGCTGCCATATGAGTATTACCTTCATTATGCTTAGTTTCACTGGTTTTGTTATCTTATTTTTTTCTGTGTTTGTTACAAATGCTTGATATTCAGTATATTTTAAACTAGTTTTGTTTGCAAAAAAAAAAAAAGGGGGGGGGAAAAATTAATTACTTCGTTGTTTGTCTTGATTTTGACTTTTGCCCTCCAGGTAATCCCTCCAGGTCAGCCCAGCTGGACAGATGAGTCCTACCAAGGCTGCTTCACGTGCCGGGTCTGGCAGTTTGGGCACTGGGTGGAAGTGACCATTGACGATCGTCTGCCTTGCCTTGGGGGCAAACTCTGCTTTTCCCACTGTCAGACAGAGGATTTGTTTTGGCTTCCACTGCTGGAAAAAGCTTATGCAAAGTATGTGAACAGTGCTGTTGATGGAAATGGAAGTACAATGCTTGTGTATTTCTTCTGCTTAGTTATTTTACCTGGCTGCTTTGGGCATAGGTCTGAGTACTGTGGCTGCTGGTGGTCCCATCCTGGCTTGTGCAGAAGTTGCTGTTTAAACTGTAGATCTGTAAGGTGTGCTTTCAGTTAGATATAAAGTAAGATAGTCTTAGGGAGAGAATTCTGATGAAAAGTAAGAGCTGCAATGAATTTTCAGGATTCAAATGATGTTTGTTAAGTCCATTAGTTACCTAATTTGTTAAAGGAAGATGTTTTACTAGGGAAGATGAGAGCTCAATGAAAAGCAGAAAGCATGCAGATATTTTTGTGGAAAACCACAACGTTGTGTAAGTTTGTGCTAGTTGAGGCTCTGGTTGTTTGAGAGTTTCACTGCTCTTTTGTATGATTCAATAGTTGACTGTTTTAGGAAGAAAATGCAGCTATTTTATGGTGTATGGCACATCAATGGAAAAGCTGTCCAGGTGGACAAAGCAATTTGGAGACAAAATGCACTGGTAAGATAGACATCTAATATCCCAAAGAATCTGAGCAGATTTTGTGTTTGCCAGCAGAGGGCAGAGGCAGACTTTGAGTATGAACTGTAGGTACATTGAGCAGAAGCTGTGAAGTCCCAATGACATGTTAAAGCTTCTCTGTAGGTTTGAAATGTAATATTATTTGTTTTCTGCAGAGATCTTATTGTTCAATCTTATAATTCAATTACAGTCTTGATTTCTTTTGCTGTATTTTGGATCTGCTACATCAGGTGGGGCAGTCTCTTGGTTTGCTTAGGTTGTTGAGGGAAGTTCTACTCTGGTTATATGTGCAGAGTGAATAAAGAATGATTGAAGAGGAAGAAATATTTTTATGCATACAGAATGCAGTATATCACAAAAGATAAAGCATGTGATGTGATAAAGCATGGATAATAAGGTACAAGTGACTAGTACTAAACAACAGCAGTTTTTAAAATAGGATGGAGAGAATGTACATAACTTCCCATCAAACAGTGGAATATCCAATGGCTTACATATTCTTTAGATGTTGTATTCTGTATAAATAAGATAGTATGTACTTTCTCTTGCCTACTTTAGGTTATGAGGTAGGTACAATCATGACTGTAATATAGGGTGGGGTTGCAAGTGTGCAGGAACCGTGTTTCTTTTGTTCTGCTGTCTGCACAAACTTTTTCTCCATGTTTTTTAATTTTTTATTTGTTTAAATTTTTTAGAGTGCATGGATCTTATGAGCAGTTGTGGGCAGGACAGGTGGCAGATGCTTTGGTTGATCTGACTGGAGGAATTGCTGAAAGATGGACCCTGAAAGGCCCTGGAAAAAATGTGGAGAAAGAGAAGACTGGCATGGTTTTGGAGAACGCAGTGTTTAGAAGATTAATGAATCTGAAGGAACAGTGTGTAATAAGCTGTTCAGTCCTCAACTCTAGACAAGGTGATAGTAAATATTTGTCTCTATTAACAGGTTTCAAAGCACAAGACAGCTAGCACATACAAGTGCTGATCCTAGTACCATGCCAGTTTCATGGTGCAGTTTGAAATGTTTGCATAAATAAAGATTTAAGGATTTTACTGAGTTCAGGACTGAGGGGTGCTTTTTATATGTGAAGTTAATATGGCCAGTTCTCAAAAACAAATGTACTCCCTCAAAAAAGCACCTGAAAAACAGCCTTGAAAATACCAATGAATTTCAGCACAGTGAATTTGTAGGGGTTTGAGATCAAGGAGTGAGTTAATACACTTTGTCATGTTACTTTATTTCTCTATAATCACTAAAATGGACTGTTTGAGATTTCTCTGTGCTCTTCTAATACAGATTTTAAACCAATTTCATTTTATCTCAAAATTGCCTTCTTTCACTAATGTAATTGTAAAATATGGAACAGATTCTTTTGTTTATTTTCAAATGTTTTTTTTTCTATTCAGGTGCCAGTGAACTAGGAGAATTTCATGCCTTTATTGTGATAGACACATTGAATCTGTCTGAAGTGTCGGGCAAGGAAGTCTTCCTACTACGAATACGAAATCCTTGGGGGAGGCGGTGCTGGAAAGGGCCTTGGTGTGAGGGGTGAGCAGTTTTATATTCATTTGGAAAACCATTTGGGAAAGTTCTGAAGCACAAAGCTTATCTATGCATTGCAGAGTCAAACACTATTAATAAGCTATAGTAGAGGAGAGAGGCTTCAGTTTGTGTGCAATCTTTTAGGGAGTTGGGGCTTCACACAACTCATTGGTTCTGAGGCTGGTAAATTTGATCTCCTAGTTCTGGCAATCTAAAATTTTTAATAACCTTTTTGTTTATCAAATCATCCTATCTTTTTATAGAGACAACCTTAAAGCATTGGCTAATTTTCTCTTTCTGATTTTTGTGGTGCTTTTTTGTTGTTCTGCCATTGATCTAAGGATCTTTGATCATATTTGTTTCTTGTAGTCACTCATCATTACTTGACTCTTCTAATTTGATCCTGCCTCGGCTGCAGAGAACAAGCAAAGTAGTAATTATAAAACTAAATATAGCAGAAAGACGGATGCTTATGCTTGTTGCTGTGTGCTCTCATTTCTGCAGATTGATATAAGTAGAAGCTGGAACTGAGTCCATATAAAGTAGAAATAGCTCAACTAGCAAAGTAACAGGAATGAATGGGCAGACTCTACTAGCTTATTTTGAAAAATGCTAGCATGTTTTGACTGTACAAAAGAACATGGAATTCTTGACCCAAGAAACAAGCGTTCAACATGAAAATATATTAACAATACGGTGATGTTAATGAACATTTTTGTAGAAACGTTTTTTTTCCCTGAGTTAGAAAGATAATTTAATTGCATTTATTGAGACTTCAGTTGATGTTTTTTGCTTTTGCCAGTTTTTGGGTTGTACACTTTGTCTCTTGTAGTTTCTTTGTCAAAGAGAAAGTTGCCATGTAGTTTCAAGAGGATAGGGTTTCATTGGGTGGCCTTAGAGCGCTGTTTTATTCAAATGTAGAACTGTTCTTTTTTGTTAGTGAAACAATGGAAAATGTTGAAACTACTAGCTTTTAAAGAGACCTAAATTATGAGGTGTTTAAATTCTTGGTTTATCAAGACTTGGCAAGCAGATTCATGGGGATAACCAGCTGCTTAATAGAAACGGCAGTTTTTGATGTAAAGCGTTAAAATTCTTTCAGAACAATCATGGTACAGCTTGTTTTACTTTTTTGTCTCTTTTTTTAACAACATTTAATAATCTTTATTTTGCTCTCAGGCTTCTTACTGTAGTGTCTGCTGTAAACAAAGCACCTATTTCACCTAGAAGTCTGTTCTGCATCCAGTCTGGTATTAGGCTGTTTCTAAGTTTTCTTTGATAAGTAATGTCTTGTATTTCCTATGATCCCTCTCACTGACCACCAATGTGTAGAGAAATTTTCAATGCAATTATTTTACAATAAAATGAAGAAATCTCTTCTTGCTGTCCTGCTCCATAAAATAATTGGTAGAACACTGTTCTGGAACTCTGCTGGGCAAAGAGCTAGCTGAATGCTAACTTTTGTCTTATGTGCAGTGGTCAAGGATGGAATCAGCTAGATCCAGTAGTTGCTTCAGAACTCCTCTCACAGGTCCAACAGGGAGAATTCTGGGTTGATGAAGAGGAATTTTTCAGGGAATTTGATGAGATTACTGTGAGCTTTCCAGTCAATGAGAAAGGACAACTTCAGAGCCTCTACACAGGTATGGTATGAGAAAATATCTTTCTCATGCAAATAACATTATGTCAATGGGAAGGATTGATTTGAATTGCAAATGGATGCAACTAGACCATAATTCCTCTTTCTCAGTTTTTCCCTCTCCTTTAGATTCATAGGCCTTTTCTGTCTCCAGTGAAAACAGAAGGACAAGAGGAAATTAAAGATCTTTAGAGAAGCCACTGATATTTCTATGAAATCTATTTACTTGCTAGTTGGTTGAGAGATTAGTGTCATCTCTCTAGAAGGCTGTTATTCTGGACAGCCCTGTAATGTTTTGCTTTTAATGGTAGATACACTTGAGATTTCTAGGGACAGTTTCTTGTAAAAATCATGTCATCAGTCTGTCATTACCAACTGTGACATTAATCTCATGCCTCTCAAAATCTTAGTCGTGAATTTCTGCTTTGGGGAAGTGTCAGGCTATAACTGCATGATTTTTCAGGCTGGGGAATCTCTGCCATATACCTGTTGTGTAAAACTAAGCAGCTTCCCATGTCTGAAATCCGCACTATGTTTTTCTTCTTTTGTTAGAGAAAGTGCTATGTCACTCACAGAATCTCTTTGGATCCTGGGTGAGAGGCCAGTCTGCAGGTGGCTGCCGCAACAACAGCAGCTTCCCTACCAACCCCAAGTTCTGGCTGAGGGTCTGTGAATCGAGTGAGGTGTGCATTGCTCTGCTGCAGAAACACAGGAAATACAGCACTGACTGGGCTGGAAGGATTCAAAAGCCACCTTGCTTAGCAGAGGAAAATCCATCTTTGACTGAAGGCATACAGGGAAAGAATTACCAGGCTGTGGGATTGCATGTCTGGAAGGTAGTACAGAAGTGACATTTTTCTCTTTGCAAATAGAAGTTCAAATGCATTAATGAAACATTAGAGTAAAATCATTCATTTCCCATGGTAGTGATACGATTCAACTGGTCACAAATTTTTTATCTCTGGTTTATGCTGGAATGGTTCTGTTTATCTCACAGTTACTGTCTGTACAAACTGTTAGTGCACTAGTACTTTCTTCTTATCACTGAACACTTGAGGTTGTTCCAAACTAGTGCATGATATTTCAGGCTGATTACTTGAAGCCATTCCTAAATTTACTCCTCCTGAATATTAACTCTTCCTACTTCTCTTTGATGTTCAGGTCATCTGCTGATATTCTTGTCTTTGTTTCATTTGTAAATGTATGCATGTTTAAAAATTTTTTAAACAATATTTGATAATTTTTAGTTTTATTAAAAGCTACTCATTTTTCCTAAGCCACCGCACATCATTATGCATCTATTCTAGGTGGAGAAGAAACGATTTAACCTTCCAAAGACCCTCTCTGCTCCTCCAGTTGTAGGTACTGTCTGCCACTCCTACGATAGAGAAGTCCATGTGTGCTGTGACCTTTCACCTGGCTTTTATCTTGTTGTTCCCAGCACTTTTCTGAAAGATGCAGTAGGGAATTTCTTGCTTCGTGTATTTTCAACAGGAAGGATCTCTCTCAGGTAGGTTTAAAACAAAACAGAACATTTCTTATAATTGCTGACATAAATACAAGTGTAGCACTAAGTGGGAATGTTCAAAATACTTTGAAGAGCTGTGCAGAGTGCCATGTAACAACATTGTATTGTCTTTGAATTCATGCAAGTAGTGCCCCAGCTCCTTGTTCTTGTCATGAAGCTGCTACTACCTCTTGTTAAAATACTAACCAGAAGTAGCCAGATGAGTAGCATCTTGACTCTAAACTGCAGCTTAGTGCTATATGCAGAGGCAAAATGTAGTGTTGGCCACTGTTTAAAAGCTGTTCAGATTTGTTTATATTCTGGTAGTACACATTTTATACATTTTAGTTTCTTTTCTCTCTTATGTTTGATAGTGAGCTAAAGCCACCACCCACGGATGCTACCCTCTGTGAAGAACTCCCAGCTGGTGAATGGGAGACAGTGCAGCTGCATGGATGCTGGAAGAATGGGCTAAGTGCTGGAGGTAGCAGGAACTTCCCCTCCTTCCATACCAATCCCTGCTTTCCCCTCTCCATTCCTGCAGGACCGGGGAAAAGCAGTGTGAAAGTCACCCTCCGTCAGCACTGCCTGGATAGCAAGTGTTGTCCAATAGGTTTCCATATTTTTCAGGTAAGGCTTCTGGTCAGTTTGATTGCTCATTTGCCAAGGGTGAAGGTTACCCTGTCAGCACAGGGGTCCTTGCAGTTCGCAAGGGAATTTGCTGCTTCTGGGAGAAACACAGACTGACTCTGGGAAGTAACGTCCATGAAAGATATGGAGTAACTTAGGTAACCAGATAATTGGTTCCACTGAATTCTTACAAGGTGCTAAATCAGTGTTAGCAATAGTGAACTCTTTTGAGGATTTGCAGAGAATTCTCAGTGCCCTAGTAATTGAGGACCAGACCTTTTGGTAATTCATCATGAAAACTTAATTTCTTTGTGTCTAATAAATAAATGTCCATAGGCAAATGATATTGGATTAAAAGGACTGTGATATCTTGAGCAGGTGATCAGAAACAAAACAAGATTTGATTTGGTATGGATAGATACAGGTTCTACATGTGTGTGCTGGTGATCAGTTGCATAAATGTAATGTGAGAAGCTCCTGCTTAAGTAGCCATTTGACAGAGTAAAGGTAGCCTTATTTTTAGAAAACATGCTTCAAGAAAAGGTGTTGTGTAAGTGAAAAGTCTGGGCTTGGGCATCAGAAGTAATCATAAAACTTCAAATATACAATATGTGAAGAAAGATTGGCATTTTTTATGCCTATAGGAGATGGGGATGAGATCTAATATGACTTTTTAGTACAGGGAAGACTACTAGATATAGAAAAGACACAGTCTGTTCAGCAGATCCCTGAGGTGAAAAACAAGTGCTTTAGACTGCAGCAGGGAAGATTGAAGTTAGACAACAGAGAAAGCTCTCAAGCTGTGTGAGTAGTGGGTTCTATACATTGTCTATAAACAGGCTAGGAATGATTCATCTGTTCTTAGTACTGCCATCTGGGTTTTCTGGAGGCTTTTCCATTCCTCTTCTCTAGCTATGTACAGCAGAGTGAGTATTTGGAGTGGAATAGAGATGGACCATATCACAGTGTGGTGTCCTAGGAATGAAACATTGTGAGACCTGAAACAGATGAAAAAGTAGGCATGTTTGCATTTGTTTTTGCAGGTGCCTAACAGCAGCTGGAAACCACAAACTACTTCTTTTGTACACTTGGAGCCACTGGTGAGCTGTGTTCCTCACTGCTATTCCCAGGAAGTCAGCCGACTTTGCAGGCTTCCTGCAGGAAGTTATGTCATTATACCTTCCACATACTTGCCTGATACAGAAGGCAATTTTACAGTTGTCATAGCAACCAAAATAGACAGGTAAAATTATGTTATGTTTTATTTGCATTTCTAGTCTTTTTAGTGCATGTATTACAGGAATGGAAACCACTGCTGTAACGTGTTCTCTTGATGGAAATTTTTTGTAAAGTCTTTGTATTTCTGTTGTGTTTGCATGCACTGCTTACCACTTTGATTATGTTGGAAGAATGACTAAAAAAAGTAGTATTTGTTTAATCTTCTTGCATCAGTTGCTGAATATCAGGTCTCTATTGCTGGAGGAGATGATACTGAAGTAACTAATTATCAGCTGTATCATCAGTGTTAGGATTTATGTTGAAAGCTAACAATGCCTTTTAATAATCAGGGTTGTTTTCGGGAAAATGCAATGAATAGCTGGCCTTATTTAAGGTAGTTCCTGACTGTGGTGTGAATAACAACAGCTCTGAATCAGAGTTGTAAATTCCATAAGACTGCATTAAGACTCCATAGAATTGCAGAAAGATTTACAAAGGGAAAAGATGTGGAACAAAGCCTGATATAACTACTCTTTTGGAAGTGTGATAAATACTTGATATTTCCAAGATTCCCAACGCTTTGTGCAGAAATAATGTGGTTTGGGTTTTCAACAGGAAGCGCATTCACAGCCAGGAGACACTTGGACAAGTATTACAAGAGGTAAGTGATGTATTTTGATGGATATATTTTGATGTACTCATTCTAGGTGTTGCCACAGATCTGTTTGTTTTAACTATATACTGTATCCTTCCTCCATCTGATTGCTGGTTTGATATTTGGTATCCTCTGTATTGCAATTTAAACATTCTAATGATGTTATAGTGTTGTAAAGGCTTAAGAAAGCACAGCAAAATGAGGAGATTAGGTTTTTATTTGTTTCCTAACAGCCAGCCCATACAGCATCCCACCCCTATAATCCCTCCTGGAGTGCAAGTTGTTTTGATCAAGTTAATGACAGCTATTTCAGATTTTGGTTTTGTTTTGCTTGATTAGATAGGCATGTAATAGGAAAGGGTTGGATGTGAATGCTGAGTAACTAATACTTATGGTGTTTTTACTGGGTGCAGAGGAGAACTTTGGTTAAAATTTGTTTAGTTAAAAAATAAAGTATTATGTTAACAGTGGTTTAAAGATGCATGGTGTGGTTGGTGGATCAAAACATATCCTTGATAACACTCTGCTTATTTAGGTGGAACAAGGCCATCTAGACACTTGGGTCTTTCCCTTTGAGGTTTGAATGAAACAAAAATTGTAGGAAAAACTCTTCACCCAAGTTTAGAATTGGCTTACTCATTTTCTTAATCTGGGTCATGTTGACCAGTGATTACATTTTGTTCTTAAAACCACACAAACAGTATGTATTTTATGTGTTTCACAAAATGGGCACAGACCTGTGTGTACTTTCCATATGATTCCTATTATTTTAATATTTAGGAGCTGTACTATGTAATGAAAGTCCTTTGTTGCCATTGTTTTGGGAACATAATGTTGCAAGGCTGTTATATCAAAAGGAATCTATTCAAACTTATGTTTCTTTATATTATGTCATGGAAACAGAACCAAAGAAACAGTTTAGATTCTTAAGGACAGCTTCAAGAATCTGGAAAATGCTGTTATATTTTTCTTATCAGTGGGAGAAATTAATGTCTGAATCTAAAGTTCAATAATACATATTTTTCTAGAGACTGGACTTCAAACTTTCAGGGGTTTAGCTCCTGAGTGATCCAGACAGTCTGCTTCATTTTGGGCTAGGGATTTCTAAAGGATGTATAACTACAGCAGAGCTGTATGTACATGTATTTTTCTAAAAGTTTGGATGTGTTCTCTAGTTACTGAAGTGAAGGGATTTATGAGTTTTAAAGTTTTTGTTTTTTTTAAAGGATATTTCAGAGGAAGAGCTTGTATTTTGACCTTAGTTTCTAAATTCCTGCTTGACAAAAAAAAACCAAACCAAAAAATTGATGAAATAGCTTTTTTTTCCCTCTGTATTGCACATTTTCTTACAGGTTTCCTTTACAACTGTGATGAAAAGGTAATGTGGAATTCTCACACTGTCATTTCAAGAAACATCAGAAAGCCAAGGAATGCCTCAGCTCTTGCTATTCTCAGTTTTAAATGCAATAATAAGAAGATGCTCTTAACCCAACTGTTTCTCACTGGTACCAACTGCCAGGCCTGTGATAATTTCTTTGTAAAAAATACCTCTTTTAATCACGAACACTCTGAACATTTTCCCACATTTTTAGAAGGAACATCGTATAGCAAATTATCACGTACCTCAGTTCTTCAAAAATACAGGTGAAGAATATGTGCATGTTTTAACCCAAGTTACAGTTTTGGAAGAAAACCAGAAAACTTACATGTAAGGCCAGATTGGATGGAGCCCTGATCAGCCTGGTCTTGAGAAATGTGTCCCTGCCCATGGCAGGGGGATTGGAACAAGATGATCTTAAAGGTCCCTTCCAACTGTAACCATTCAATCATTATGAAATAATACTTTCTGGGGAAAAAAAATCAGCCTGACAGAATAACTTCAGGTGACCAAAGGGGTGGTGAACCCCTTAGAGGAAAAAGTGGAGTCTTTTTTTCAGGTAGGACATACCTCAAGAACCATCAAAATACACTGGAGTAGAGAAAGTCCAAGTTCGTATCTGACACTGCCAGTCCTGCTGCTGAGCACTTTACCTTGGGCCCTCTATGGAACCAAGCAGATGGTGGGTTCAAAGGAAAGATTTTTTTGGTGAGTTTTTCTTTAATGAACGCCAGAAATAAAAAAGACAAGACTTGAAAACTTTTGAACTATCCTGTCAGACTGCTTTTGTAAATCTGTAAGAATGTGTTTTATGGAAGAGCTGCCCTTGCTGCAAGAAATGTGAAGTTTAAGAGATTTTTCTTAATTTATGCTTGAAAGTGTTTCTTATTCAAGCAAGATTTTTAAAATGTTATATTTTCCTCAATAAAAATAAAGGATCATTGAAAGTTTTAAAATGGCTTTTATTAAAAAGGTGAAAAATGTCAATGATGTCAAGTATGGATTTGTTCTGTGGTAGGAAACATTACAATGTGTTAGAATCCTGGGGTTTTCACTTAGTGGAAGGGAATAATTGGAAATATTTGCAAGAGAATCAAATCTTCCATTAGTTTTATGTCCCAGAAATATGTAGTATTTTGCTTTTGCTTTTAACTACACCCTGTCATAATTTCTGCTAGCTCCTGTTGAACTTTGGAAATGGAAAGGATTTACGGTGGTTTCTACTGAATTATAAATGGTCGAAACCTTCCACATCTGTTGATGTGGAAAAAGAACAAAAGAAAATACCGTGAGTAATAAATTTCTACTGTGCCTACTAAAACCACTGTTGACATCTTCATTTCTTTTCTTAATTCCCTGAAAAACTGTTCCTTTCTCTTCAAATAGGAAATGATTGGGTCATACAACAATGTTTTTTCTAAACAGAAGGAAAGGTTTGTGAAAGTGCATGGACCCGAGTTGTGGTAAAATAGAAATTGGATACTGAGGAAGTAAAAAAAGATGTAAGGATTTCTAAATGGGCCAGGGTTATGAGAGGCCCCATACTACAATCATTTTTGTTTGTGTGAAGTTTATGCTACACTATGTAATTCATTGTAGGAGAGTGAAAAGAAAAGGAATCAACACTAAGTGTGTGTACTCTGTTACCCCCTGCAAGAAGATGTGAGAAAACACCTGTGAACTCAGAAGAGTAACAGCTTACTGAAGAAATTTTATTCAAGCATCCTTACTGAACAGTTGTGCCATTTTAAGAGAGTGATACCTGACAGAGCACATATGCAGGAAACTACTTGATACAGGCCACTTCTCTAAAATCCTACAGCTAATTCACTGCTACTGTGAGTGTGAAAATACATTTTTCTGGAAATATTGTGTGTTTGTGTATGCCTAAGACTCAATTATGTAAGTTTGGCAGGTTGACTTATTTTCACTTCAGGAAGCTCAGTAGTTGAGGTCAGACCTAAATAACACTATTAATTTGCTGTGTTGGGCTGCCTACACTGAATATAGTTGAGATAGTGAAATGTGTTTTTAAAGGATCTGTAGTTATTAACAGATTGAAGTCTCTCAGCATGGTAGAGTGTTGCAGACTAGCGTGGAATAGCACAGACTTTATATGGATGTGGCTGCAGTATTGCACCCAAAACATACTCCAGACTGATTTCCTTCACTCCCTCAGGGAGCTGGAATGTAAATGCCCTAAGGAGGTTGGTAAAGAAGATGAACAGTTCAACTCGTGCCATCTGTTCCCCCAAACATACACGGTGCCCTGCAGATGAAAACCAAAAGAGTTGGTTGAGTAAAGTTAAATTCTGTAAAAGAATTTCACACAAAATTCTATTGAGCTCCATACATTCTGTTAATGTAAGATAATTATTTCCTTTTCCTTCTGTAAGGATGGAAGGTGCTTTTGGAGGAGGAGGGGAAACATTTAACTGAGAAACTATGCATCTCTGTCAAGTGTTTGATTTGGTGTTTTGGTTGCGTTTATTTGGGTTTTTTCCACCCCTGGAAGATGTGTGAGATTCTCCCTTTACATTTTTCTTCTAGTTTTGTGAGAACCATGAATCACTTCTCAGTTCAGCCAGATTTTAAAAAGCTTTGTATACTTCAGTCTTATTTTAGTTGTTGAGAAGGGAGGGCTGGAGCATTGTGGGATGCAGTTCTGAAGCCAAGGAGAAGGATGTAATCAAGATTTCTTCAACAGAAATTCAGAAGGGTATATTGGGTCCTTGGAGCCCTAACACTGTCAGGAGCAGATGTGTGAAGTTAGGGGAGTGAAATGTGCTGTGATATATAGACTCAGTGGCTCATTTTGGCATATTGTTTACATAGGATATTTCAGGATATCTCTNAAAAAAAAAAAAAAAAAAAAAAGCTATTCAGAATATATAAATACTCAAATTACATAAAGAGAAAACAACCAGAGCAAGTTAAGGAAATACTTCTATGCCACAGTTGAAATGGGAGCCCAAATTAGTTGTCTTGATTCATGGCCACTTGGTGAGTGAAGGAGGTAAGATGATATATACCTGTTTTGCAAAGATGACTTTAGCATTTACAGACAATTTAGGCAATTGTTTTCAAATCTGGATTTACTACATATAGTGTTACTCAGTATGTTCTTTACTTTTTCTCTACAAGAAGTGTGTAATCATATAATGTTACAGTAACCCAAAAAACCCCTCAGCTTCCCAGTGGTTTTATTGGGAAATTTTTAGTAATGATACCAGTTTCCTCTTTTGTGCTGCTTTTTTTCATAATCAGCTTACTGGAGAAAGTGGTAGACTAGAGAAATTCACTTGAGTTGTTTTATACTGCTTTTCATTCTTGTTTCCCCCCTCCATGTCTTTGAATCTCTGCATTTTGCACTGTAAGTTACTTAAGTTGTATGTTGCAATATGCTTTTGAAAAGTTAAAATTTTTTTGGTTGCCTAATAATATCTACTGAAAACTTACAAAGTCTACTGGACTTTGCTAGTTTTCTACAAATACAAGAAAACCTGGTGCTAGACTATTAACTGAAGTTTATAGTTTCCTACTTTTCCACAGATTTTCCCTGTATATTTTGAAAAATCACATTCCTTTTGTCATTGGCCTTCCTGTTTGTAAGGTGAAAATAAATAAGTTTCCTGATTTGAGGGAATTTACCTTGATTTAACAGGAAATTGCCTTGATTTAAAACATTAGGAGATAAGAAGTTCAGATATCCTTGTGGTAGGAACCCTTCATATGCCAAGGAAAGAGCATTGTGTCTCTGAGCCATACTTATCCTTTGAATATATGAAAAATAAAAAATGCACAACAATATTTGTGGATCTTACAGCAGAAGACCTGACTTTAAATGTTTATGTCAAATACATTTTTATAAATGTATGTTTTTAAAATTTTAGAACTTAGAAATAATAATATTTTTAACCTTGCTGCAAAACACAGTGAACAGGAATATTCAAGGTCAGGGTGTTACCTGCTGAGAAAGGTAAGAATGCCTCTTTGTTCACAAAGTTGCCATCCAAATCAAGGAAATGGTCTGGGTTGAACTTCCAAGGGGTTTCCCAGTGCTCAGTGTCATACACCACAGAGTGCAGATTTGGTAACACAAGTGTGCCCTGCAAGAAGCAGCAGAGATCTTTTTTTCCATGTGTGACTGATTCTTTCTTTTCAGATTTTCCTTCTCTCTATGTCGTGTTAATGCTAAATATGAACAGCTCAAAGATTTAAGAAACAGGGGGGGTATCCTCTGTACCTTTTTAATGTGAAAACCCAGCAGAGTTGTGGTCCTCAGGCACTGTCGGGGGACCCCAACAGAGGTGACGTTGCTGTAGCGCAAAGCCTCGTGAATCACAGCGTTGGTGTAGGGCAGCTTCTTACGGTCTCCATAGCTGATGACATGGGAGGGTTCCAGGACAGCCTCTATCTCTCTCTGAACCTTTTCTGCAGACAAATAAGAGTATTTTAACTTCCTACTCCCCGGCCCCTATTTCCCCCCTTTTTCTTCCAGCAGATTTTTGTATGAGAATGTCCTGTAGGAGGGAAATACAAGAAATTATGTTGCTATGAAATGCATTGACTGCTGTGTAGCAGCAGTTGATTAAGGGAAGTGCATCTCCCCAAAGCACAGGATGATGTCTCATCTAAGATATATCCTGCTTGGTGATGAGGGTAGTTCAGTTCTGTGTTTCAAAAAATGGATTAAAATTCGAAATAATGGATATAATTTCCATTGTTTATAAATATGTATCAGATAAAGTATCTTTTAAAAGGTTTTCCACTTTAAAGGTTTGGAGGAGGCTTCTTTGTATATGAAATGTCTTTGGCTTGTTATTCTGTCTTGCCAACCCCTTCTAGTGAGGTAAAACTGTGGCTACTACTGATTTCTGCTAGTGTTGCTGGTGAACCAGAAGAGGAAGCACTTGTTTGTTTCTTTTATTGAATTTCCATTTTCTAGATCTCAGTTGTTGATGTACCATCATTCATGTGCATAGCTAAGGGGTTTTTTGATATCTTGCAAGTGATTGAGCTAATACTTACACTAATGATGTTCATTATGATGTTGAATGCAGTTCTCTCTGATAGTTCTTTTGCTCACCTTGTATTTCTGGGTATTGTACCATGTAGAGCAGTGCCCAGAGAAGGGTGGTGCTTGTTGTTTCTGTCCCTCCCAGCAAAAGATCAACCACAGTCTGAACCATATTGTCTTTATTGAATGTAGAAGTAGGGTCGTCCTTGGTCTGTAGGATATATTCACAAGAAGACTATGAAATAGATAATTTCAGATATTTCAGCAGTCACATAGAAACTGTCATTGTTTGATGAAAACAGTGAGCAGCTCACCAAAATAAACATCTTCAGTGCCACACAAAGAGAGTGTGCATGTAAAAATCCCTTGGCAGTTACTGGAACAGCAAGTGTTTGTAGTAGGCATTGACGCCAAGAGTGCGATAAACAGATACGTACTTTTGTTATTTGAGCCAGGTAGAAGTCAATGAGATCCTGTGGATCACCTGTGTTCTGTCTCTCATGAGCCTGGACCTCCCTCATGACTAAACTGTGCATGAAGTCATTGTATGCAAACACCTCCTGATGAGGCCCTGGGAGATGGTGCATGAGCCAAGGGAAAGCATCATAGAGCTGTGGAGTCAAAGAGAAAGCAAAGAATGTCAGATCCCAGCTCTGATTTCCTGATATCCTGGTCACCACAACACATGGGCAACCAATTTGGGATGAGAGGCAATAGACACAAGTAAGAGAGACTAAATATTGGGAACATAATAATATTTTACTTTTTGGATCAGTACCTAATAATGCAATAGGGTTTCTGAAAGTGGATGAGTAATTGGGTGCTGAATCTGACTCACAAACAGATTTTCTCAACCTTGAATTTTTTACTGTAATTTTTTTTCGGCATCCCTTCATGAAGAACCCGAGAGTATTTTAGAATGCCAGTGTACCAAAATCTGCAAAACTAAGCAATAGCTAGGGTTTCAAGAACTTAAAAATTATTTTTCTTGATGTGATGATGTTGTATCCTGTATCTTATAGGAAGCTCAGAATAACTCAGATCTTGGTGATAATATTAATTACATGAGAAGCAAGATACCTTTTCAAAAGAACAGAAATTTGAAGACTTAGTTAATATTAACTGCATTTCTGGATTTGCAAGACTAAATGAAAATTAAATTTTAGATGTTGCTTTCATTTTAAGAACTAAGAATCTTAAATGCACAGCATTCTGCAAATGATTGCTCATTGGAAACTGTGAAAACCAGTGATGATATAGAATTCTACTTTTAGGATGCAATCTACAGACATAAAGAAGGATTAGAAGCCAATAATGACATATACAAAGTATGTATTGATTTATTGCCTCACTGTGGCTTGTGGAACAATGGTATGTTTGGAAATGGAAATGTTTGTTAATAACTGTCTCTGACTTTTAATTTCTTTTGACTTGTCAGGTGGAAATGCACCTGAAGGAATAAGAACAGGAAAATTAGGTTCTTACCCTGCCCCAGATAGTACCTTGAAAGTAGATCACAAAATAAATAGCTTTGATGAGTTTGCTGAAAGATTCATCCTCACCAGAGAAGCGATGACCAAAAACAACAGCACAAATGATATTTGCAATTCCATGGACGATGGAAGTGTGAGGGTCAAAAGGTTTGCCTGTGAATATGGGAGGTGCTGTGAGAACTTCTGAATAACTAACAGTAAGAAAAACAAGGAAGATTTTTTTTTTTTAATGGTAAAAACAGCAAGGGATCAGACTACTTTTAGGTAAATTTCACAGAAGTGAAGCCTGGTTTAACACCTATTAACTGAATGAATTGTAAGCGCACAAAATCTTAATTTTAAATCTGCTCTTTACTCTTGCAAAATACAGTGATTATCAGTTTTGAGAAGACAAACCTAAAATCTCTTCCTTTCTTTGACTTTTGGTCTGCGTTGTGTGGAAACACAAGCAATTAATTAGAGCATATGCCCTCAAATATTGAGGTAGATATTTAAGTTTGGCAGTTAAAAACCAAAACAAACAATCTTCTCCAAAATAAAAAAACACAGAAAAAATATTTCAGAGTTTTATTTTCTTAGTTCTGTTGAAATGACTTATCTCTTTTCGGTTTTCAAGTATCAGCTTAACAATCCAACCATATATGCATATATGTATTTTTTTCCACAGACTGAAAAGGCAAAGCTCATATAATAGGGTGGAATACATCTCCCATTGAAAAGGATTAAATCCAGAAAAGAATAAATTAAGTACACATTTTAATGGCAAGGACAAGGTTTGAAGCAGACTCCTATGGAAAATGCATTCCCGATTTCAGTCCAATGCCCTTGGTTGTTCTTGGAAAGAGTGAATACATTTATTGAGTTTAAAACTGAGAAAGGATTGCATGCCAGGTAAAGCTTTGGGCTCTACAGGGACTCGGGATAGATGATTTTTTTTCATCTCCTATATTTTAAATATGTGTGAATGCATTGCTCTTGGAAAAGAGATGGGCCAGGTCCAAGGAGAGTTGGAGAGAGACCTCAGGCAACCTCTCTGTGTTTTCACATCAGTATGGAACATGGTGTGGGTGAGGGATTTGGCTGCTCAGATTATTTATGTTTAATTGCTTTATTTTGGCAGCTTGCTAAAATTCTATTGGTTTCTATTTCATCCAGACCTTAAAAAGAAGTTTAGTTGGATTACTGAATGATACATTCCTTGTGTTGGGGTTCTTTCTCTGCCAAATCCTAAAAGCCTGCTGTCCTAAAATGACTTTTAGCAGGTCACACATTGTATATTTTAAGGAGGGTTTTTCTATACTCTTTGAGTGTAAGAATTATTACCAGCTGTGTTGATAATAAACATTTTAAAAACTCGTCTTATTTAAAAAAACCCAATTTTATATTTCCCACTGTGCAGACAAAACATTTTTTGCAAAGAATGCGGTTAAGAAGCCAGTGAGTTCTACTAATATAGAAAATATCTATATTACTTGTAAAAATGCATTGTGAAACTTTTACCACACCTAATATTTCAAGAAAAGCTCCAAGTGTTGTTCTTCTAGTGACTTTACCTTTTGTGTTTGCAAAGATGTCCACAAGGTGACGGGCCTCTGTTTGAATTTGATGTTCCAAACTGTTCTTACCAAGTGCCAGGCTTCTTATAATTGTCATGCCAAAGCGTCTCTGCTGCTTCCAGGTGTGGCCATTTGTCAGGAAAATACCTGAAAAACGCAGAAACATTTAGTTCATTGCTGGCCAGGGAAATCCTTTCACTGCAGGTGCCAAATTTTGATTTAGATGAGGTTATATTTCACTAACAAGATAAAACGATTTTAGATTTTAGAACCTGAGTTTTGGACTCTGAGGATTTCATGACCCCCAGCTGCTCATAAAGTGTCCTTGGAAACTGAGTGGGTTTTGGTGAGGGCTGAACAGCTTTGTCTATCTTCTACATGAACAACCTTCTGGTTTAGAAATGATACAATTGAAGGGCAATTTCTCCAGGCAAGTATTCCTTTGGATCTATTGGGAAGGAAAAAGCTGAGTGATGTGCTTTATAAGACAAGAAATTTTTGGCTTTTCCTCAACACGCCCAGCTCTGCATGAAACATTTTTGCAATGAAAGCCCAGTTATGCCCTGGTACAGCAGCAGCTGATGTGCGTGCACAGGAAAACACCTTCCTTCTTTACACCTTGTTGTATCTCAGTCTTGTGTAACACCTTTTACCTTTCTCACCCATCATATCCCTGTAGAAAGGGGTGAGAGGTCTTCCAGAAACTTCTTCTGCGTGGGTGACAATGCCATCTTTCACTGCTTTGTATCCGTTCAGCACAACCAGAGGTGTCTGTCCCATCCACAGCGTGTAGATGTTCCCATAGATCTTGGTTAACTGAAGAGTTGATAACAGCAAGATTTGTAACATAAACCAGGGAAAGCATGCACTCAAGTACCAATTTATTTAAGGGTTTTCTGTAGCTGTAGCTGAACCCATTTGATGGCATCGAATTGAGTTGCAGGTTTCAGAAAAAAAAATTTCTTTCTGTTATTAATGTGCTTTGGGAACAGAAGATCATTATTCTGTATAGAATAGATGCTAAGGACATCTCTCAGAAGAACACTCCTGAAAATTGCACAGAAAGAAAAACAGCAGGTTACCCTGTCAGCTCTGAATCAAAGAACAAATGATTACAGGCAAAATCCCAGATATTTTCTCTTTATTTTACTAATGAACCAAAATTATGGTATTTTCTTGTCTCTAACTTACAAAGAAAGCAAAGAAATGTTCTTGCATTTTTTTCTATAGCTTCCACAGGATTTTTCTTATTTTCCTCTGTTGTCGTTCCTCATATCATGCTTATATTTTTCCTTGTAATAGTGGGAAGTGAGTTCCATACTTTTAAAAAATAGTTTTGTTTGGTTTATAAAGCAGTCATGTTGTGAACGTAACAGCAATCAGATTTTCCTGCTTTATCAGTAGCCTGTTTATGGCAGACAAGAAATGTTTTTGCTGTAAAAACAAGGAAAAAAAAAGAGTCTGTTTAGAGTATATGTTTTGTCTTCTAATGGAGATGTTCCAGTGACATTGGTGTCAGGCAAAGGGAGCTCTCCTGGAGATGGCTTACAGGGCTGGATATCAACACAGAAATAGAAAGAAGCTGCCAATGAAATACCATTCTATGACAGAATGTAACCAAAAGAGAGGGAAAATAGCAAGGACTGAAGCAATGGTGGTGTTTATTACTCAGAAATATTTTTAATAATGCAGGGTCCTTGGAGCCTTTGAAACTGGCTGGTAATCAAGCTTGAGGTTTAAAAAAATAGCATTTTAGGCTGTTCCTATGCAATGCACAATTTAAGTTAAAATAGATTCAGACTGATTTTCAAGCACAGAGATAAATAAATACCTTACTGAGGGTTTCTCGGCGAAGTTTGAAGTCCAGCAGCCACAAATTTCCGATGACAGGGAGGGGTACTGGTCCTGGAGGAAGCTGGGTACGCATCCATTGCAGCTTTAGGAACTGCAAAATCAGGAGACACGCTACTAGGGCTACAAACATCTCAGTAATCCCCAACATTTTATAAAAATTTTAACTTCTCACTGAGTTTTGGCTTTGTTTGGTCTTGTCTTATTTTGTGTGTGTGTATGACTTCTGAAAATTCGGATTTGTGGAGATGCATTCACTCCACTGAATCTAAACTCTTGCTAAGGATATGCCTCCTGTAGAGATCTCTCTCTGGCAATCTACAGTTTTCCCAAGCTGAAGTCCTTAGAAAACCAAACTATGTGATCCCTTGTGGTTAGCCAAGCCACACCCCCTTGTCTTTTTACAATCTGTAATTGTGATCTGTCTCTTTTTCCACTTAGAATATTGTTCCCTTCTCAGTCTTGATAGTGAGTCTAAGTGCCAATTATTGAATAGTTATCCAAGGTTTTCAAGAGTTTTGTATAATGGTAACACCTCAACACCTCAGGCAGTTTCATGTAGTTCAACGTTAAAATGCATTAGTTACTGTCATTCTGAAATAGTACAATCGTTGTGTGGATTCTTTGTAGAAGAAGAAACATCTACACGATACCTGATGGTGTAAAAGAATTAATTCGTGAAGCATAAAGCTAAATTAATATTTTTAATAAGCAAAGCAAAGGTAATTTAATAATTTGGAGAGTATCTTCTTTCCCCTTGTATCATACCTAGGTTAAGTTATGATATTATGTGAACACTCGTGAGAGTTTATTTTTCTCTCCATTAGATTATATAATGTTTTCTGACTTTAAAAAAAAATTTTAATTTTTAATTTTTAATTTTATGTTAAGTTTTAAAATCTTCTGGTGCAAATTTTGGAGATGAAACCATGCACAGGTTTTCTTTAATCTGTGGAGAAAAGAACAAATAAAAGAAAGAAAGAGGCAAAGCTTTTCATCCTTACTGATTTGTGGACCCTGTAAGTTTTTGGAAGAAGTTTGTATCAGTATGTAGCAAGCTTTAACTTGAGACTTTCTTTTCATACTTACTGATACAGAGTATTTTTCAATACTTTGTTCAGGAACCCAGCTAATGCTATCTTCAAGTCTAAATAGGAGATTAGGGAAACCCATACAATTGTAAAAGCTGCCTGCTTCAAAATTTTATCATAATTTCTCTGAGCAGGCTTGCTGAATTTTCCAGTCTGCAGTTTTCAGCTCAGAAAGTTTTTGCGAAACCAAGGTTACTGATTGAAATCAATGTAGGTTATGATCCTGAAATATAAAGGTTTAATGCTATCTGTGGGCTTCTTAAGAACAGAATTAAGCTTCAAGGAACTGAGAGTTACAGATGTGAGCACCCATTTCAGCTAGTTTTCTAATGAGTTCAATTTTTGTGTGTGTGTGTGTGAGTTAGTAAAAGAAAATGTGATAAATATAGTTTTCAAGATTGTATGATTCTGCATTTTTATGTAAGATTTTATGGTTCTGATTTTTCAAGACTGAATCTGCATGATTCAGCCTTGAAAAATGTGTAGATGACAATTAGTCTCTCTTTTTTTTTCTTTTTTTTTCCTTTGGTGGATTGAAATAACTTCAGATTCCAACAGGAAACACAGGAGCAGTTTCACAGGGCAGCAGTGACATTGCAGCATTTTCTTGCCTTACTTTCCTGAGCAGCCACCACTTGACCTCCCTGCTTTAGTGTGCTGCATGTGCAGATGCTTTTTCAGGAAGTGTGGAAGTGGAGCAGCCATCAGAGGCCAAGGACCTGTGTGCCTCTGTTATCTGTTTGTTTAGGCTTTTTGGGCAGAGAAATGGAAACAGAAAAGTTTCATAAGCATCATTTCCAGCAGTGTGGTCCTATGAATCTTACAGTGGAAGAGTTAAATCGACAAAAAACAGAGGGAAGCAATTTGAAATTCAATAACTTTTATCGTTTTGTCGGCCAATTCTGGCAGTTCTGTATGTATATCAAAAATTGAAGTGTTACTGTGTTAAGCTATTGAGCAGTTATTTATCCACTCATTTGTTCAGATTTTGATGCTATTTGAGACTTTAAAATGAGTTACCTGATAAAACTATCTAACTAGCTTCTCTTGCTGCTTCTGTGCATCAGAACTTCATTTGTTTTATTTCTTCCCATTTCATCCAGCCAGTCCTGTTGGGTTAAAGTGAAGTGAGTGCTGTTCTATTTCTTATTTGTGCACAGAATCACTTGTTAAGTTTGCAAGTTTTGCAACAGTTAAAGACCCCTGAAAGCTCTTGATGCTCACATGCCCATCAGTGAGGGTATGATTTATACACTTTAAATTACCAGATATAAGATGAGTTAAGCCATGAAGTTGTCTATTAATAACAGTAATTATGATGCAACTTAAGAAAAGAAAACAAAAAGAAAAAAAGGGCTTAATGTGAGAGAAATCTGGGTCCAGCTGAATAAGTCTGGACCCACCAAGAGGGTTAGTCTGAGCCTGACTCTTTGAACACTGTGGGCATTTTGTTTTCCTGATGCTAGGTGAGAGCTGTGGGCAAGCTGAAATGCACTGAGGCAAAGTTACTTCACAAAAGCTTGGGCTGAAGTTCACAAGGAGAGAAAAAGCAAGAAAGCTGTTTCAATACTGCATATTTGAATATTTTCAGTACAAGTGAGCAGTAGCTCTTCACATAAATCTTGCTGGATCTCCTCTGACACAAATACTATTGCAAGAGCTGCATCTCCACTCAAGATGACAGATATTGTTTGGTTGTTTTGAGCAGATGAGGAAACCTGCTTTTGTAATGGAGGTTTCAGGCCATAGGAGTGGGAAGCAAAGAAGAGCATCTTTAGGAAGATGTGAAGCAAATGATGAACGTACATGCTGGGGGTGGGAAGGGTTCCTGGCACACCTCTGCCCGGGGGATGTGTCATCTGCTCTGACAGAAAACCAGGGCTCATTTTTTGTCTGTTGCAGGGACAGGCTCAGCATGTATTAGAAAACATTACCTGGTGTTCTTGCTGCCTGGCCTGGCCTCAAGCTAAACAGCACAGGCATTGCTAAGCACGTTTTGGGGTTTGTTTGTGGGTTTGTTTTTTTGTTGTTGTTCTTTTTCCTCACCCCATGGTGGAGATGCTAATTTGGATTTCTCAACTTAGCTGTCCCTTCCTCCCCTGCACTCCCTGATCTTTCAAGAGCTTCACAACAGGAGCTGTTAACTGGTAGGAGGCATCAGAATTTCTCTGAGGGAAGAGTTACACTGACCCTCTATGTCTAGGCAAGCACTGAGAGAGGGAGAATGTGGCTTACAGCACAGCTGGAGTGAACACAAGACTGGGAAATGTGAGCAAAAGAAATGCCCATTCTGTGTTTCTGTTCAGTTCAGGAAAAGCAAACTTTGCTTAGATGCATTATAAATAAAGTAGGTAGGTTTTTGCTTCCTACTGTCATTTTTTTTTTTTGGGATTTGAAGACTGATGAGGTTTTTACGTTGCATAGACAAAGTACTAGAATGGGACTTGAAACTTCAAATTCTGTTCCTAGATTTATTCCTAGCTTGTCTGTGACTCTCATGAACTTTATCTCTCTGAGCCTAATCAACCCTGATGTTCACTTTTCAAAAGAGCTTGAAGGTTGACTAATGAAGGTCAAGTTGTAGATGGCAGGTATGACTGTTTCTGTTCTGTTATCTCCCTGTATTTTCTTCCCACTCCTCTGGTCTAAAACCTTCATTAGAAAAGAGGGTTTTCTGAGCTGACTAAGCATCTTCCATCTCTGCCAAGGAGCTCTTGTGACAGTATTTGTCAGACAATAGTGAGTAAGGCTTCCATGGAGAGGTGCTGCTCACATCTAATGAAGATAATGGAACCAGGAGAATTGATTTTTCCCAAAACAGCTTGCTTGCAGAAAGCTCCTGTGTAAACACCTGCCTCTACCTGCTTGATCTCACAATTACTTTCTTTGTCCTTTAGTCCTTAATTAATGCACTTAATACCTGCAATTCGTGCAGATTGATGGAGTTCATTTAAATTCTTTCACTCTGCATTACAATGAATTGTAGCATCCATCACTTTCTCTTCCTGCTAGTAATATATAGTCATCCCAGTCATCTCAAAATAAAACCAGTTGGTATATCTAACCTTACAGAGATTTACCAAGTTTTTGGCATCACTGACATGCAGTGAGGGCAGAACTAGAAAAAGAAAGAGCTCTAGCCATTAGGAAGGAAAGTGACTGCTGCAAACATTCCTCTTTTTGTTTTTCCACTGTTTTTGCTGTTGTTTGGTTGGTTAGTTTTGCCTGTTTTGGTGTTGTAATGCAGTGCTATTTAGGTGAAAGCAATGCAGGCCTTACACTGGTGCTGTGGTGCTCTATGCCCTGATGGTGTGGGAGCTACCAAGGCCTTTCAGTCTCCCTGGTTTGTGAAGTGCTGTGTAATCTTGGCAGTGCTCTGCACTCAGCTGCAGAGGAGATGAACAGAGACAAGAATTTAATAAATTAACCATAGCACGTACCCTTTCCCCACTGAAGCATCAGGAAGAATTAATGTTGTACAGACAGTTTTACTTCTGGCATTTCCTAATGTTTGAGTATTTGCAGCCTCAGCAGTCTTTTTGACAGTTTTCCAGAGCAGTATCTAATAGCCCAGATGCTGCACTTGGAATGTCAGAAGTTGTGGGCAGACCAGAAAATTTGAGGTAAGACTTGTTTGGATGAATTTGCCAGGGACAAAGGTTTAGAGACAGCCTATGACTGATTCCTCCTTTCCTGCAGGGCAATATGGTTATTGCAAATATAAATCCAACCCAGATTAGTTACTGCATAAGGAAGGATTTTTTTTCTCCAGGGAAGTGTTCTTGCCCTTGTCAACCATGGTTGAGCTAGGTGCTGCCTTGAATGATACTGAAGAACTTGGATGGATGAATAAAATGTAAAAAGAGCTTTCAAAATGTGCCTGACGTCCTTTCTGCCAGCTGGTAAGTAACACCAGTGGATTATTCAAGTGGAGTTGTGAGGATGAGTTGAGTTTTTTTAGACAGCAAATCTTGAGACAGAATGACAGCCCACAGGGATATCTTTGCTCTGAGAGGAGCAACAGCCTCAGAGAAAGCACAGGGCAAGACAGCAGGGGTGTGGTGGAAACAGAAATTAAGATCAGTAATTGCCTTCTTGTGTTCTTTCTACAGGGCTATATATATATTTTTGGGCAAGCAGTCAGCACACAGGAAGTTCTTTGTCTTCTGCAGCCTTTTGCAAGTGTTTGGATTCACTCTGTCTGATGGAAGTAAAGACACTCCTTTGGGGAGCACTGCAGAGCTCTATCCCTGTAAGATCTGCTGTTTTTCATAAGGCAACTTGGTACCAACATCCCAAACAGCCCATTGCATTAGTTGTACTCTAGAAATCTTCTAAGAACTGCTCCTGNTGTTGTTGTTTGGTTGGTTTTTTTTGTATTGAGGAGGTCTTTGCATATACTGCTTCGGGTGCCATGAATTAAAAATAAAGCAAAATATTACAGGCTCTGGAATTAATTCTGCTGAGCAGGACTCCTGCTATGGAGATAAGGCAGAAACTAATTAATAAAGCCTAATAGGGGACAAGAACTCAGCCCCAAAATTAAGTTTAATGTGTTACTTTTTGCCAATAGCACTAGTTATGTTTGATTCTTCACTGTGCTATTTGCTGCTAATCTGTACTGTTCACTGTGAAAACTCGAATTACAACACTTCATTGCTCTTGGTTGCCAAGACTGCATCTGCACCCACTGTTGTACAAGGCTACTGGCTGCTTCCTTTTACCTCTGCCCCAAGAATGCTGCCTGATGAGTGTTGCTGCCCTCATCTGACAGCTGCAGCTTTGTACCTGAGCTCTTGGCATGCATGTAGTCAGTATTTTGAGTGACATATTCTGTCAAACTGATTGCTCAAAGGGATGTTTCTGGCTGAGGTTCCCACCTTCTCTGATCCAGCCTCTGCTGGATCTTAAAATAATGGTATCTATTAGCATATTGCAGCATAGTGATGTATTAAATAACAGTCAAGAATGGAAATACTCCTCATTTTCTTGGATCAGGAAGAGTGGTAGGAAAGAAGGGAGGTTAAAATTCAGAAATCTTCAATGTGACAGGGAAGAGTTAAGAAAAATACAGAGTCAGTTCAAAAGACATTCATAGCAGTTTTATAATACAAGTTTGGAGGTGTGAAATTATGATAAGTGTAATTCTCATATCCTTGGTTTTGTTTCTTCTGACTGCACAGTTCCTGAATTTGCAATGGAAGAGTCGTGGATTTCCTCCTGGACCAACCCCATTCCCCATCATTGGAAGCATCTGGTGGATAAACTTTAGAGCTGATCATAGAAGCCTGAAAAAGGTATGTATTTGCAGATGTAAACTAAAGAGCTATTGAGGCAAAATCTGTAAAAAATGGTGATGGTTGTTGATAGGCTGTTGATAGCAGGGAGAAACCTGAGAGAAGGTGAGTTGTGGAAGTGAAGTGCTGAAACAAATTAAGGTGAAAACCTGCAGACAGTCTAATTCGTATGAAAGCTGATATGTGTGCAACTTAAACAGAACTGAAGATAGTAATTTTGCCTCAGAAAAGACTTCTGTTTTTAAGGAATCTTTGGCCTTGAAAGAAAAAAGTGATTCTCAGGTTTCCCATCAAAGGCATATATTGAAAATCATTTGAATACAGAATACAGAAGATGTGAAAAGAACACCAGGATATCTTCTGCTGTCATGGAATGGAAACAAAATTGTATTCCATATGCAGCCAAATCCATTGATCTGTTGTTTCTCTGAAGTTCAGTCTAGGATGTGTTCTTTGCAGATAAACTAATGATGGAAATGATGGTGAAAGAAAAGAACTGATGGGAAGGATTAGGTCTATGCTAAGATTGTTAATACAGATTCTTTCAGTTTTTAACAACCTCCACTGAGCCAAAATGTCACAAGAGAACCCAGTGTGTTAATGTATTTTTCAAATTGTGACCTTTCCTTATGTACTAAGTGCAACCTGCTGGTCAGAGGGTACCTGACTGCAGCTGAAGGGAACTGAAAAGATCATGATGCTAAAATTTTCTGATGGGTACATGTAATCACTGTAAGAGGACAGAGCTCTACTGGTTCTTCATCTACAGTCTGGGACTTTGTCCTTGCAGAACACCCAGAGCATTGCTCAAGAGCAGTCCTCATCTTCTGTTGACAATATTTTAGTATAAGATGGGAAGAGTTCCTACCGTTGAAACTTGAGATGTGCAGTACTAGAAGGGGAGTTACACCTGGAATTTGTAATTTCAAGAAATTCTGGTTGTTGTCTGAGGGAACAAAATATGCAGTTGAAAATGGTAACCAAGAATGGGCAGGTGAAATTTCACAGGAAACCTTGTACAGACCCATAAACACTCGAGGACGTTTACCCTATGGTTGGTATCTCAAAGGTAACCCAGGCCAAGTTTTAGAAAGGGATCATTTATTCTTTACTTGTTCACATTCCTGTGGGTATTGTGTTGCCAGAAAGAGCCCAGACCCTTCCTGTGGAAAGCACCCCCACCACAAAACACAGCCACTGTCCCTTTTCACCTCCTGAACCCCTGAGTAACATTGTGCTGGAAGAGAGCAGCCCATCATGTGTGAGTGCTCATTGACATTTCTCCCATGGGTTTTTTTTTGGCACTGATCTTACCTGCAGCTGGCAAAAACCTATGGCAACATCTGCACCCTGTGGCTGGGTCACAGACCTATGGTGGTGCTGTATGGGTTCCAAGCCGTGAAGAACGGTCTCACCAACAACTCGGAGGATGTTTCGGGCCGACTACAGACCTACGTTTTCAACCAAATGGCAGATGGAAAGGGTAAGATGGTCATGTCTGTGGAAAGACTTCATCTTTGACTTCATCTTTGTTTCCTCTCATGCTTTTCTTACTGAAAAGCCCTTATTTCCCAATTGACTTTCTCTGTCTGCTCAAGGTGAATCATATAATTCTGCAGCATCTTAAGCAGTCTCTGAAGTCCCACTGTGGCACATGTATTTCAGAATCTTATCAGAGCAGCAGTATTTATACCTAGCAAGGTCTTGTTTTTCCATTCTTAGTGTTGTCTGCATGTCCTGATTTGAAATAATCTGGAGTGTGCAGCCTCCTCTGCAGGCTGAGACTAAAGTAAATCTTTATGCTCCCAATTGTTTGTTTACAGCAACAGCTGCTGTAAGGAAAGTATATACAGAACTTTGGACAAGATCTAGTCTTGTTCCAAAGTACAAAGTCACAGGAAGGTCACTGAAGCTTTAAATTTGTCAGCCAGAGTGTGGATGCAACATATTTGTGTTCAGAGCTTTTGTACTGTGCTATCACAGACACTGCTGAATCACAGTGGATGGAGAATAAAGACAGTGCTGTGTTTAAAACAGAAATAATTGAACTTGTTTCCATCAGCCTCTTATCCAGAAAATATACAGCAGATGCCTTTATCCTCAGTCAGGATTTGTTTCATGTGAACTACAGTCTGGAAAGCTTTAATTTGTAATACTACCTAATGTAAGTAGAGAAAAACCACTTTAAGGTTTCGAAATCATTAAGTCTGGGGCCTTAATAGATTTCAGTCTATTTGGAGGGATCTGTATTACCACTTATTATCGGGGTGCTGTGGAGAAAAGTAGCTGGGTTGTGGCAAGTGCGCTAAAACTCGTAATTTGTAGCAGGGATGGGTTTAACAAACAGCTGCAGCTCAGCTGCAAGTTTGTGACTCTGCAACACAAATACCACCTGCCTGTCCCTGGTTCCCACGACAGCAGAAGGAACAGGGGAGAGTTATCCCACTCTGTAGTGAAGCAGCTGTCTCGGGGAGCAAGCTGGCTTTCCTGGGGGATGTGCAGGCTAGACTGGTGGAGGAAATTTCCCCAGCAAGCAGATTAAATGGTTCATACTGGCTGGTCTCTGCTAGAACACAGACTCACAGCAGAGCAGCCTGGGATTCCTTTCTGTCCCACAGGAACTCTGCTCCTAAGAAGCTGTTTGCAGATTGGCTAAAGGTTGTTTTTCTTTCTCATTTTGGCTGGGTGGTTCTTGCACTGGCTTCAATGTCTTTCCAGGAGGGACCTTTCCAGGGTGAGAACTCAATATTTGGTGTAAAGAACCTAACAGAACAGGATCTCTCAAAGGCCAGAGACAGATGCTTCAGAAAGAATAAGATTAGGTTTGAAAGGCAGGTGTGTGAGTCCAGAGATCCAAGTGGGTTTTTTGCAGGAATGGGAATATCTTGACCAAGGTATTTTCTCTGCCTCTAACAGCATTCAGTTCAAAGCACACTACCCTGATGTGTCTCTCATCTTTGAGCAGCAGCATGACAAGAAGATGACCCTTACTGTGCTTATCATTTACAATTGTATGAACATTAATATAACATAAAATTCATTCTTGATGGCTAAAGGTATCTTGGTCTCAAATGGTCTCGTCTGGAAACAACAGAGACATTTTGGAATTGGAACTCTCCGAAAACTGGGAATGGGGAATAAAGGAATGGAGTGTGGGATACAAACCGAGGCCCATCACCTGGTCGAGTTCTTCAGAGACAAAGAGGGTATGGCATTGACACAGTGCTTGGGGGCAGACACAGTACAGGGTCTGCTTGACTCTAAGGGTAAAGACTGCTTTTGTTACAGAGTAGAATGGATTGGGAGCACACCTTAGATTTGCAGTACAAGCAAAAGTGTACAGCTGGACCTCAGCAGTTTGTATTTGGGGATCAACACCAAGATAAGGACTAAAAAAGAAAAAAAAAGAAAAAAGAAAGCAAATGAAAAAAACAAGGCCAGGAGTTAAAGTTTTGAGGCCTTCCTGTCCTCATTTTTGAGTGAGGTTTATCTTTTTTTACATTTCCTAGTGAATTCTAGGTGTTTGTGAGTAACAGTGTAGATATCATAGAGAACATCTATTAGAAAATGTAACTGTAATCTTGATCTCCCAAATAGCAAAGGAGATGAAGGAAGTGCTTTGGAGATGAATGTTTTTCTCTGTCTGCAGGAGAAGCTGTTGACCCTTCCTTCCCCATTGTCCACACTGTCTCCAATGTGATTTGTGCTGTGGTTTTTGGACATCGTTTCTCCCTAGAGGATAAAACTTTCCGCCAGCTGATTGAAGCCTTCAACTGTATAGTGGCTTTTGGGAACAGCCACTTTTACTTTGTGAGGATATTACTTATTAGATTATATATTACTTTTTAGATTATTACTAATATGCGACTTGTTCGATTATTGAACACATTCTTTATTGCAATATAATTATATTGGTATGTATATTATTATAGGTATTGCATTATTGAATACTGATAAATATTCTGTCTGTGAATATGAACTGGACCTGCAGTGCTGTGGGTTTGACATGATTTAATTATGAATATTGTATTAATAATCTTTACTAGAATGCCTTAGTAAAGATAATGAGGTTGGGATACTGACCCTTTCTGTAATGGAAATACCAGTACTGTTAAGATAAAAAGATGATAGTCTGTGAGACAGTGAAAGAGGATGATTTGTAAAAAAATTTTTTGGTGCTAAGGTAATAGATATAAATGTTTATTAACATTATATTTATTAATACATGTTACATCTGTCTGCAAAAGCAGATTATTTTGTTGGTGAATTAACAGGGCAAGTACAAATGGAGTTATGCAGTAAGGATGTGAAAAAATCCAGGATGGAAACTGTGCTGTCTTTAATTTGTGTGTTTATGTACTCAATATGTACTCAACATTTCTTTTTGATGCCACAGGATTTTTCCCAGAGAAATTAATTCAGAAATTTAGCACCAAAAATATCCATGCTGTATTTCTATCACAAGATTTCTCTACAATGTCACTCACTGCCTCTGAATTCTTGCTCCCCAGATGTGTGAAATGTTCCCATGGGCTGCAGAGCGCCTCCCAGGACCTCTACATAAAGCAAAATTTTCCCGGGATTTTGTTCGTTCCTTTGTAAGGCAGGAAATCAAAAGCCACAGGGAAAAAGGCAAAATAAATGAACCAGAAGATTTCATAGACTTTTACCTGAAGCAGATAGAGAAGGTGAGTAATTAATGCTGTACATGGCACAGATCTAACCATAATGGGTTTCCTGTCCCTTCTCTGTGGTTGTCTGTCCACAGCAACTTTACTGAGGAGCTCTGCAAATACAACTTAAAAACTCTGCTGTCAAACTCAAAATATGAACTCTGACTAGTTAGTTCAATAACTTGTTCTAGAAGTATACATTATTTACATTGGTTTGTTATAATACTGTGGAATCCTTAGTGAGGACTGGACAGTAGGGAGGACCTCGAAAAGGTGCAAGTATTTAGATGGCTGCCTAATTCTGATTCTTCTTGCCTTATTTTATTACTTTTGTGCTTAGTAGTGCTGTATGAGTACCATGACAAAATGTTGGCAGTCTCTGCTCTGAAAAAAAGCATATATCTTTAAAAGGATAACATTATATATTAGATTGCTGAAATCAGTAAATATGCTGAGAGCGGCAAGGGTGGGATAAAACTACCTTGAAATGTGTTTTTCTGCTGTGGAATTTAACAGAAGTCAACATAGCACTTTAGAAGGCAGCATAACAGGACTTATACACCTGTAATTTAACTATATCACTGTACTCATTTGAGTAAAGTCTTTGCCTATGTGTGTTCTGCTCAAGCACCTGTGTTTTCTCTGTCCTCTAGAAACTGTCTTCCTTTAGATACAGTGATCACTGTCTGTCTCAGTGCTGTTACACAGCTATACCCCATTTCACCTTTCTCATCGACACTTGTAGACTAAAAATGTCCCTAATTCTACATTTGATGAAGACAACATGGTGCAGTCTGTTTTTGACCTTTTCCTGGGTGGCTCAGAGACCACAGCCACCACTCTGCGCTGGGCTCTGCTCTATATGTTGGTTTATCCTGACATCCAAGGTGAGTTGTACATAAAAACACTCATGAAACAAGTAGAACAAACAATTTTCTGTTCTTTCTGTGCNGTTTTGGTTTTGGTTTTGGTTTTCCTTTTTTTGACTGAGATCAATGTTTTTTTTAAGATCAAGCTTTCTTTTTTTTAAAGATAGTTTTTGAGCTTTGCTTTTAATAAGACAGTGTTGTAAAAAATTTTCAGACAGAAATTTTAAAATAATTTCAGGGATATTTTGATACTTCATTGGGTCTTGTTGATTTTTGTCAGACTGTTTCAGTAGTGTAAGCATATAATGGAGGATACAGTCAGGCTGAAAACACGAGGTGAGATAAGAGTTAGGGTTAGGGGAAAAGTGATGCTTTTCTGGTATCCAGCAGGTGTAATAAGGTTATATTACTTGAGTTCATTAACTGAGACATGAGTAGTATTTCTGTAAAATAGATATGCTTATTCTAATGTACAGGAATGTTCAACAGAGAAGGAAGACAATAGTGGGAAGACGAAATTCTGGAGAAGAGCATAGTTGTGCACTTGTTTCAAAATTTTTTGGATGAGTTGGTAGAGGGTTTTCAGAGGTGATGAATTACTAAGCCAAGTACATGTTCTTGACTCTCAGGTTGGGGGCTAGAAATCCTTTTCATGCTTGTAGTGCTAGAATGCTGGAAGAACAGAGCCCTGTGCACACACATGCATTTCAAATTCCGATAAATTATAGAGAAAAAAACTCCTTTTAGCTTACTCACCAGGATTTTAAGTATGAAATCTGACCCCCAACCATCTGAGCCTGTGTAAGATGCGTTAGTTACTGAAGCTTAGGTAGCAGCCCAAAGAGATTAACACTTGGTGATGGTTTAGTAATATGACCCTCTTTCAGTTCTCATCATTACATATGTATCAGCTTGATGTGATGGTTTGCTTGCAACACCCTTATTAGTGTGCTGTGAGTTTGTATTTACCTGGAGTAAAATCAACAGCTTAATTGAATTGATCTCTTAATAAGCAGCAGTTGTTATATTTACAGTTTTCTCCCCCTCCTTTAAATATAATGCTCCATAAATCTGTTGGGCTGGTGGAAACATAGAACCTACCAATTAGGAAATAGCATGTAGTAAAATCATAACTAGCTGGTTGTATAAATGCATTTACACTTTAGCATATGGTAAGTATAAATTATTTATATATTGCAATTTTTTCCATCACTACTATACTCCAAAAAGGAAATGAAAGCTCTGTTTCATGCAAAACACCGTTCTTATATCGATAATGGATATTTAAATTTTTTTTTAGACAAAGTCCAGAAGGAGCTGGATGCAGTTCTGAGTCCCTCCCATCTCGTCTGCTACGAGGATCGGAAGAAGCTGCCGTACACAAATGCTGTGGTTCATGAGATCCTCCGCTTCAGCAGCATTGTTCTAATCACACTCCCCAGAGAAGCTGTGAAGGATACCACTGTTTTGGGGTATCATGTTCCAAAGGTACAGATATCCCTTCTATTCCAATGTGATTTTTGGCCATAAGTAAAGGTTTACCATTAAACCCTTTCCCCTCCAGCTCAGGACAGGAAGATCATTTCCCTAGATTTAGGATAAGGTAAAAAAGAACTGCAGACCACACATTCTGTGGCATTTGCTAACAGACTGGGAAAAGAGACATGGAGGAATACAGCAGGGAAATCCCTGAACCCAAAATATTGAAGTTTCTTTGCTTATTTATTTTTTGAGAAATAAACCCTCAGGACCCTTGAGATTATTGTTTTCCCCCAATTACGTCATCTTTCATTTCTGCTGCCTCTCTGTGTCCAGAATTATAGCTGGAATCTCTTTGTGTCCTTTTCTTCTTGATGTGTGAGAGACAGAACTGTGCCAACTGCATCTTCCTTTCAGGGCACTCTAATTATGGCAAATGTAGACTCTGCTCTTTTTGACCCTGCCTATTGGGAGACCCCTCACCAGTTCAACCCTGGCCATTTCTTGGACAAGGAGGGAAATTTTGTGACCCGAGAGGCCTTCTTAGCCTTCTCAGCAGGTGAGTGCTGAGAACTGAGCCTGAGGCTGTGGGTTAGGTGAAGCTGTCTTATTTTCATTGTGGAGAAGGCCAAAGAGGAGTGTAACCCCAAAGTGCAGGAACACATGGTTTTCCCAGCCCAGAAGAATGTTTGACTGCAAAAATAAGTTGTTTGGTAATTGTATAAACACTTGATCTTATATTTTTATGAAAATGCAGAGAAGATAAAAGGAGTAAGGTCCCAAAATTCCCAATCACCTGGGGACTTGAGTCCTTACACTGTTGCCCTTGGTGCTCCTCTGCATATGCTGGGTTAGTGCATTACAGTAGCTACTCTGTGGCAGGCTGCTGAGCTGGACCCAATTTATTTTGTATAAATAATTCAATATTCATCAGTGCACAGAGATGAATAGGAGATCCAGAAGCTGGATCAAATACATCCAGAAGGCTATGTCTTTCCTATGGAGCTACTGGAATCACTCCTTCACCGGTGTGTGAGTTTATAGAAGCTTAAACAAACAAAAGCCCTTGGGGATCATGCCAGGAGGGAACAGCCTGGTTGTCAGAGCCATCAGCTGAGATGGGAGAATGTCAGGCTCAGGTTCCTGGTCTAAATTGGGCAGAAGAGGAATTGGTTTCTCACATCCAAATTGAATGATCTGACCATTGCATTTCAGAATTTGTCACTGTCTGTCTCTGAGAATTATATCCTGGACAGAGTTAATTGATAAATTGGGAGGAGATTTTTCTTTATAAAGTTGTTTTCACCAAAACCATTACATAGGAAAATGTTTCATCAGGTATAGAATGTCCTGCGTCTTCTGATGTTTTTTTGCTGTTATTAGGGAAAATAAGTCAGTCTGTACCAAGTGGAAACTGTGAGGGAACCTAAAGATGCTTTCTTGTTGTTTTTCTTTGGAATCAAAAAATTGAAATCCCTTTCATAAAACTAGGAAGTCCTAGGAAGCAAGAATGAAACTTCTGAGAAACATCTCTGGTGTCCTTTCTATAATCTGGGCAGATCCTGCAAAGATGGATTGCAGACATCTCAATTGTGCATCTAGTTCAGTCAGAGAGGAAATTGTCAAATTCAGCACAGCTCTTTGTTCCTTGATGAGCAATGCTCCTGTGAAAAGCTGGGAAACAGGTGCTGGTTACAGACCTTGGTGGGGACTGACTTCTCTTTCCCTTCACCCCTTGCAGGTCACCGTGTTTGCCTGGGAGAGGTGATGGCCAAGATGGAGCTTTTCATCATCTTCTGCAGCCTGTTGCAGAAATTCAAGTTCACTGTACCAGAAGGAGTTAAGGAAATCAACACAGACATTGTCTTTGGGAGCACCATGAAACCCCATCCATACAAACTCTGTGCAGTTCTGCGTTAGGCTGCTCAGTATTGGAGATTTAAGAGCCCCAGGCAGTTCTGGTAGTGTGCTGGTATTTGTGCAGCTTTATGGTTCTCATTTTTAGCTCAAATTCAAGTGCAAATCTATCGTTGTTTTGTTATATGTCTAAGAAGCCAGCCCTGAAAAATACTCTGGTTTTCCTGTGTCTGGAAAGTGTCTGTACTTTTTTTTTTCTGCTGTGTTACAAATGAAATAAACATAGACAGTTATTGCAGTGTCTAGTCTTACTAGGAACTCAGCAGAATCTTACTGGAGGGAACAGGAATGTCAGAGCCAGATTCTGAGGTGTCTTCCCACATGCTCAAATCCAGAGTGGTGTGTGGGAATTCAGTTCCCAGAGGTGGCAGCTCTGAGCTCCCAGGTGTGGTTACATGGGAACAGAGTTGTGGAAGGGCATCTCCACAACTGGAGATGCTGCTGGGAGCAGCTTTGTCTATTTAACCAACGGGCAGATGATGGCTTGAGACTGGAAGTAACAGAGAGACAAGAATGCAGCCCTTCATTTGGCTGTGAGGGTGGTGGCTTAGGCCAAGAGCAAAGGCAAACCCCTCCTATTGCCTGCTGGAGAATTGCAGAGAGAAGCCACACTGCTGGTGAAACACAGTGGGTGGAAACAGATAAGGACCAGTGGGCTGGCCTGGAAATTTAAATTTTTTTTTTTTTGCATACTCTTGTGGTGCATTTGAGAGGCATTTCTATGAAAAAGGGAGTCCTCTCACACAGCAGGGTTTGTAATGACAGTGATGTATAGCAGATTAGGTTGGCCATGTCTCTTCACTGATGCCCAAAACCACAGTTCAGGGGGCAGCTGCAGTCCCTGCAGCCTTGTGCAGCAAAGCTTGGTGCCAGAAAAGGAGGGACAGGGCAGGAGACATTGATGTGGTGTTCCCCAAAAGCTGTGGGAGGATCAAAGTTCTTGGGAGTTTTCTGTGAGCAGAGGGGCAGCTGCACACAAGCAGCCTTCTGACAGCTGGGCTGAGCCTGCTGAGTCCAAATGCACACTGAGGGAAGAGCTGTGCAAGGTGCAGCCGGCAGGAGCAGTGCCCTAGCTGGGCTACTGGAGGGCAAGAACCAGAAGCCCACTGTGATGCTGGCCTTGTTACCCACACAGTAAGATTTAAAACCCAAGGTCAGAGTGAGGGTCACTGTTGTTCTATCAGTTTCCTTCCTTGAAGAGAAGACTTTACAATTGTTATTGCAAGCGTGATTCAAGGACTTGGCATTGCTCTGTTTATCCATCGTGTCATGGGCTGAAAGGAAGGGGGAGAGGAGAATGGGCCAGCAGCTCTCCTGGCAAGAGTGAAAGCAGGAGGATTCACTTGTTAGAGGGAAACCTTTTCTGTTCCTCTGAGCTGTCAGCCAGCTCTAACCCCTGCTTTCCCAGGCATTCAATTTTCATTCATGGAAGCTGTGGCAAATACAGCTTTCAAAACCTTATTAGGCTTCTCTCTTCCCAATCCTCCAGTAGCATCTTGCATGAGGAGAAAGGCAATTTCTCTCCCGATTTACATCTCTCCAGAAGACTTGGCAAAGCTGTTTGGCAGCTGCCTTCACACATGCAGGCAGTTCATATCTAGGCTGAGAGGTGAAATTACCAGAATGTGGCTAATTTATATGGAAAATCAGAGTGAGCCTGGAGAGCCAGGGGAGATGCAGAGCAGCCAGCCAGGACTGTGCAGGGGCCAGAAGGGGCTGCAGGTGGGCAGGGCAGGCAAGCCTTGGGGCTGTGAGTTTCCTCCCAGGAACACTTTGGAAAATACTAAACTCAGAGTTGGAAGCACTTTGAGATACAGAAAATGCAACATCAGTGAAGGAACTACAAGTCCCCGAAGTGGTCTCTGAACTGGGTAATTCAGTTTTTCATGTTGATTCCAGCTTTCAGTTCCATCACTGACCAGCAAGATGGCTAAATGTTAACTCTCTGCCCTGCTTCTGGAGTAAGCCAACGTGCATCACACCTCACAACTTTTATTTACTAGCTCTTCCAGTTCTGTAAGTTTGGTACATGAGCAGCAAGGCCATCTAGGTGACTTTTCAGAGTGCCACATGCTGCTGTCTAAGTCAGATGAGCTGAGTCTAAGCTAATGCTGCTCCTGTGCAAGTGCCAAATCTGTGCTGATCCCATCCAAATGCCACCCTTCGCAGAGCTGGAGTTGCTCAGTTGCATGAGAGCACTTGTGAAAGAAGTTCTCAGAGACAGCTGTATGTCATCTTTGTTCCTGCTGCAGGCAATCCAGGGGGATTAGCAGAAGGCAGGTGGAAGGGTGAAGAAATTTTGCTTTCTGCTTGGTCAAGGAGACTGTGCAGCCCCACTTCCCCATGCAGCTGAGCAGGGAGTGGGAGGACACTTGGGTGTCACATCATTGTTACCATCAAACTCCTGTTACTCAATGATCAGTTGGAGTCTTTTGTGGTTTGTGTGGCCTAGACATAAAATTAAAAGGTAGAGCCATCCCCCAACCACCTTTCAATATAAACTGTGAGGAAAAATATTAAAGGAATAGCAGAGGCCATCAGAATCAACGTTATGGGGCAAATTAAGTGGTTGGTGCATGTGATGGCTACTGATGAGCCTGAATTTCTCAGTAACCCCACTGGCCTTGGGTGTGCAGCCAACCCTCAGGATTTTTTTTTTATTTCTCATTCTTACAAGAGGGTTTTTATGAAACCAGGACCATGGGCAGAGATTTTTGTCACAGCAGGACTCCTGGCACAAGGAAGTGTATAATTAACCTATATTTTGTTCCCTTGAGCAGACAATGGTTGATAGATATGTAGCTGCAATGTAATAGAATGATGTCATATATACTTAAGAAAAGAACACTTAATTCTCTGGGATGGGGAAGTAAAAGGGATAAAGAGGGAAAGACTGCCAGTCACAGGAGCTGCAAGAGATTTTCTCTTTTCAGGGAGGTACCATAAAAGGAAGATAAACTGGATCTCTCCTCTGTCTACACAGCAGTTGTAGGGAGACAAAGTAGCTGTGTAAATCAGAAGTAAAATGTTAACAGTGAGTGAGGTGCTGGTATTTTTTGTGGTGTCTCTGCTGTTGATACAGTTTCTGAAATTTCAATGGATGCGAAGACGATTTCCTCCTGGACCAACTCCATACCCCTTCTTTGGAAACCTGTTGCAAATGAACTTCAAAATTCATCATGAGCATCTTAAAAAAGTATGTATTTTCTGGCAATTTATTAATAGACTCATAAGCTGATTGAAAAGCAAATGTGTTTAACATAGTCTTATTTTGAATGCTAGGGAAGGATTTATTCTAATTTGCATAAAAGTGGAAATAGGTGGAGATAATTAAAATACCTGTTTCTTTGTGTGAAAATTTTCACTTACTATGAAATAAATATTTAAAACTGTATGTGTATATGAACAAAACCATAATGATGGTAATAGTCCTGTCTTACAAGTAGGAAAAAATATACATTTTAAAATAGATTCACTGATTCTATGCAGTCTTTTGCATGTCTGTGTTTTGACTGTTGTTGCACTGGCATTTTCCCATGAAATAGCTACTGAGGACATGTGTGTTTCCAGTATAAAAAGGATGATTTTTTTAATATACTTATTCAATGAATTTTTGGAAAGATCTTAGAATCAATTTTTTTCTGACATACAATTTGGTCAGATTCTCACAAGAGATTTCAGTCTTAGCAATACTGAGCTTTTAAGTGGCTAAAATAGTTCACAGTGTGCTCAAACCCTTTTCTAAGTCCAGTTGCAATGTGCAGCACTTCTTGATTTTTTATCTCATTGTTTCATAGTTCTTATATGTCTATATTAAATATTTAATATTTAAACATATAAGTAACAGCACATCACTCTCCCTCTTTGTTCTCTCCCTCTCCCTGGTTTTAACGTGTCCTGCCAGTTCTGTCCTCTTGAGCTGCATATTTCAAGGCAAAGTGCTATTTTTCCATAACATAAAATAATAGCCAGTGCCTATCTGCTGTATTTACTTCTATTTCTGACATCCCAGACATGAAGAGTAGTACTGCCCATCCCAAGGTTTCAAAAATGAAATTAAACACAAATGTGCAAGCACAAGCACATACATTTTTGCTCACTGTGCATGAAGTATTCCCTCTCGTTTGCTACCAAGTAGCAAAATTTTGTAATCCTCTAGTCTTGCATTTCTTGGGATGTCTTGGCAACACCCGACTCTTTCCAGCCTATTTTGCTACTTTCCTAGTTCCTGATTCAGCAGCCAGGGGTGATGCCACTGATTCCAGTGATGCCTTTGTGCGTGGCAGCTGAGGCCAAGGCTGTCACAGCTGACCTGGAAAGGAGAGGGTGATTCCTGCATTATTCAGCTCCTTGATCGTTTTTGCTACACTTGACACACAAAAGGGAATCTGTAAATGGCTCACATCAAATTCATGAGTTACTGCTGTCTTGTAGCAAGTGGTGAGGATGGAAGAGTTCATCTACAATGAGTTTGAATTGTAAGACGTGATAAATGACATCACAGATTTTGGCAGTATTGGCTGACATTTTAGAAACATCATAATCTTTAATAAGTGAGACTTTAGATAGAAATCTGACTTCAGACTATATTGTATGTAAGAACATACATGATACTCTCTTCTCAAAGTCAGTCATCCTTAGGGCATCTGCCCAGGGAGAAGATCTGGTTCATCTTGTTTGATTTAAAAGCACCAGTTCTCACTACTGTTATTCTGATTCTGCTTTGTTCTACAGATGGCCAAAATTCATGGTAATATCTTCACCTTATGGATTTCAAACACTCCTGCAGTTGTCCTGCAAGGGTTTCAGGCAGTGAAGGAAGGTCTGACTGCCCATGCTGAAGATGTTGCTGGAAGGCCCATAAGCAGAACCTTTCACATTCTGACACGTGGAAATGGTAATTATTATTCTCAGAAATTCTTTTAATATGTTCTATCCCTGGTTTTGAAAATTGATTTAGAGCCCCAAAGTCCCTAATTTACATCAGGTAAAAAGGTTATTATTCTCACGAGTTTTTTGAAACAGTTCTATTCTGTATTCTGTCAGGACAATAATGACAGCATAGAGTTAATGCAAGAGCTTCTAAACAGGAGATAAATGGCTAAAATACAAAAAGAAATAAAAGAGGAATGTTGCCAGACTGCTGAGAAAAGTTTGAAAAAATTGGAAGAAAAGAGAAGCTTCTTGGCTGTATCAACCGTATCAATCCATTAATTGATAAGGTATTGACAGCATCCATTTGTTGTGATCCCAGGTGTTATGTTCTCTAATGGTCACCTCTGGAAGCAGCAGAGGCGTTTTGGAATTGCAACAATGAGGAAAATGGGAGTAGGGAAAAAAGACCAGGATTATCTACTGCAAGAGGAGGCTGCTCAGTTGGTGGAATACTTACAGAAAACAAACGGTATGTGAGGGTGGGCAGGGCAGTCTGTGCACTAGGACACCTTGCTGGAGAATGGGGAACTGGTAGCTTTTGAAACTATTTGATTACAAAAATGCATTCAAAGTGTGTGTGCAGAGCTGAGTCTCAAAAGTCTGTATATGCTACCTGCATGAGACAATTACTTGCAGAAGTGTGAAACCCCACACAGAACACAGAACACAGAATGAACACAGAACTAGAGATATATTTATATACCACTATATATATATTTTAATATATTTACATATATTTATATAATTTTTATAGGTGTATATATTTATATATTTATATTCCAGTGTATATATATATATATCTTAGTCCCTATCAGTGTTATTACTTCTGAGTCAGTTTTATATTACTTATGGTAACAGCATCAGGGTAACAGCAAACAGTAACAAAATCTGTGTCCCAATGCCTCCTATTCCTGTGTAGAAAAGAGAAAGCATAAAATATGCAAAGCTTTGACCAAGGGTGCACAGCTCTGTGTTCTGCTCTGGCAAGAGCAGTATAAAAAGCTCAGCTCATACAGCTTGTGGTGAGCCCCTCAAGAAAGGGAGTTTGTTCAGGTTGAGCTGCTGAAAACTGGGGTGAATCCATGGGTAGGCTGAAATATTCTAATGTAATATGGTATGAGCAAAGAATAGAAGGTGGTTCTCTTCTCAACTCATCTGTGTATTTAATGTTTCAGCTGAGTGGTTTTGTACCCTGGTTATTGCCAAATATGAGATCTGCTGATGCCAAGGTTTAATGAAATATGGGTATTTTTATAATTAATACTACTAATTCCATTCCCACCAGTGGTTTTCCCCTTTTTTTAACCAGCAGTGTTTTTTAGGTGTCTGAAGTTACTTTTTTACTCAGGCCTTTTACCAATAAATTGCAATTTGCCATTCAGTGACCTAATTAATGTCAGAAATGCTTATGAAATTTTATCAGCTCTCTTGTCAATGGGAAAAGCAAGAATAGTAAGTGTTAATGGTGAATGCAGTCCCTTATGTTTACAGGAAAACCTCTGGACCCCACTATGCCTGTTGTTCACACTGTCTCAAATGTGATTTGTTCTGTGATTCTTGGACATCGTTTCTCCAGAGATGATGAGAATTTTCACCGCCTGATTGAATCCTTTGACACCGTAGCAGGATTTTTGAACAGCATCTCCTTTTTTGTGAGGAAAATCAGTTTTGTTTGTTTGCTTGTTTTGTTTGTCTATAGATAGACAGTGAAAAAGGCAACTGGCTTGTTACTTTTGTCACAAAAATAAATACTAGAGCACCTGGGATTGTTGGAGAGCACATCAGAGCAGTGCTTCCAGATGCCTGGTTCAAAACTCGTTTCAATTGCTTATCCTTCAGCATAGGACAGAAATTTCCTGTTTCTGGGGGACAGGGATGAAAACACAAACATTTGTTACATGGCTGGGAGATGTGCAGGGGACTTTCTTGCAAAAATTATGCCAGTACAACTCCAGTGTTTGAAACTATATCTGAAATCAGTAGTAAAATATAGGTTAAATTGTCTGAAAAGCTCTGAAATAGGCTTATCTTAATTTCTGTCTGGCAAACTGGCCTTCTTCACTTTATCATATGACATGGCTGTCAAAAAATGTTATGAGTAAATGGGTTTTTACGGCTTCCTTCACTACTGACAGCCAACCTCACAGAAACTGCAGTAGAGCAACTGTTTTGTGCAAAAGTAACATGGCATCAAATTGCTTAATGGTAGCTTTTCCCAATAGTTTTTGGCAGCAACACCTGTACCACATCTGCACATCCTTACAAGCATACAGTGACACACTGGAAGTCACTCTCCTTTAGCTGCTGGATGATATCTGTCTCCATTCAAGGCACCAACTCCTAACTTCACATCTGGTCCACTGGAGAGAAAAATTCTCTCTTGCTTCCACATGTGCAGCTGTGGCTGCAGCTGCCAAAGCAGCAGAACAGGTGGCCTCAGACTGGGGCAGTTTTATTATGAATCATTTGTGAAAGGGAATCACTGTACTGTGTGTAGTCAAAAAGTGAATTTACCTATGCACAAGGCAGCTGCTTCTGCAGAACTTGCTGGAACTCACCCAGTTCTGTGTCTTGTATGATTTTCACCACCTCTGACTAACTGGAAACTTCTGTAAGCAAGGTCCTAGAGGATTTGAGGACTAATTTGATACTTCTGTTAGATAAGCTAAAATACAATTACTTATTAGTAACTATCCCAGAGGATGCTGGTGAAATGATTCCTAAGCTACCCTTCTAATCAGGGTAGACACAGGGTCAGCTATTTCCAAACTGCTCTCATTAGATATTTGTATAAGTTGTTTTTAAAACATCCTAATAGTGTGTCCAGAGCCAACAAAAACGTTCTAGTCCAACATTTCATTCTGTCCTGCTGTCCAGAGTGCTTTCACAGGGATGTACAATCCCTTAATGACAGGCTGTACTTCTCTGTTTTCCTGGGAAGAGGGCAGGTAGTGCTAAGTGGGGCAAAGAATAAATAGGGCTGGGAATCTGAATGGGCTTGTGGGGAGTTAAATCTTTGTAATGCAGCTGCCATTTAAATAGGTGAGCCCAGAAGTTATGGCCTAATGGATAATTTAAGCTGCAGTAGTTCTGTAAATGGAAGGACACGATGCAGTCTGTAAAAGGGGGAAAAAGAAAGTGAAATGAAGTAGAAAAATGGGATAGATGTAAGAATTGTTTTACTTCTTTCCTGCTGATATATGGCTTTATAGCAGTATAAGGACAAGAAGGTGAATATGTTTAGAACAATGAATAAACAGGAGGGAATCCACACAACTCAGTATTTGTGTGTCATTGAGTGGTTTTGTACATCACACAGATGTGATATATTTGCTTCTTATCTAGAAGGTGAATGTGAGTAAAATCCCTATGCATTCACTATCCTACTGCAAGAAAATAAACCTGGGTTTGGATAGTTCTATTTTCACTTAACAGATGTGTCAAGGAAGCTAGCCTGGATCTATTTTTTTAGTGATGAAATAGAAATTATATGTGTGTTAGATAAAGTGAGAAAAGGGACAGGTTTCATGGGAGATTCATGGTTCAGCTGAGCATAGTTGAGCCTAGCAAAGATTTGGGGTACAGAAGAATTTATTTTACTTTTTGTACATCACATTTATATTTATATAATCTCTCTCTCTCTCTCTATATATATATATATATATA
>VZTR01008423.1:0-111357 GCA_013400775.1 Chaetops frenatus | reverse complement strand
TTTTTCCACTACCCAGAAGCCTGTATTAGGATTCAAATTTAGTTTGCTAAATGCCACATATTTATATGTAATATCACAAATCTTAAATATCTCTTTTACAGATATATGAGTTGTGTCCCTGGTTTGCTGGTCATTTCCTGCCATCATTTAAAAAGACTAAATCCTGTGTAGATTTCGTGAATGCTCTGTTAGCAAAGGAACTTGAAAGTCACAAAGGAAAAAGAGAACTTGATGAAAATCGAGATTTTATTGATTACTATTTGGATGAGATAGATAAAGTGAGTACCTCTGAACTGCTCTCACACTTCACTAACAGCAAGGCATTTTAAGTGTTCCTTTGATTATAATGATGTCTAATATAAATTTAGAAGTGTATGATTTCTCCAGGTGGTTTACTTCTTCTTTTGTGTGCCATAACTTTCTTCTCAATTTATATCTGCAGACTAAAGGAGATGCTGATGCTACTTATGATGAAGTAAACTTGATCCAGGCTGTTGCTGACCTCTTTATAGCAGGTACAGAAACCACAGCCACCACTTTACTGTGGGCATTGCTCTATATGGTGATTTACCCTGACATTCAAGGTAAGCACATCCAAAGAGGTCTGCAGCTCTAGCAAGGACACAAGTTCAAATAGTGGCTGTGCCTGCTCAAAGAAAAGTAGAGGAACTATTTATTAAAGTGTGAATCAGCTGAACTGCATTCATTTGTTTCTTGCTGTATCCTTTCTAACATACAGGAAAATCATTCCAGTTCTTTTTTTTTTTAAAGAGATCCAAACAGAATACAGGGTGTGATTAATTTAATCAGCTGGAAGAGTTTAGAGGAGATCAGATGATGTAAGTTGCACCATTGCCTCTCCACAGACAGTAATGATTAGACTTCCACTAAGGAGCCTCTGGGTCATCCCTTCAAATCCCTGACTCCTACTCTTTGATTTGCTCTTGGCCTCTTGCAGCAGAAATAACTTAAATGCGGTGTGAGGTTGCTAATATATGTGGGTATTCCATCAAGTTTAAAGCTTCAAGCACAAATATCTACACATAAATAGACAGAAAAAAAAATGTTGGGGTGAGTATCTTGGAAATGTGTGCTTTTAATAATGATATTCACAGAAGAAACATATAGACTGGCAGAATAAAATGACTGGGGGAAAAAAAAAGCCTGAGTGTATGGGATAGAAAGGATTAGAAGGTACTAAACTCACTTTAAAGGCCTCATATTTGAGAGTTTAAACTGAGTACCAGGCACAGCAGGAGCCCAGCAAATAGAAGATAGTGGAAGTGTTAAGGCGAAAGGATTTCCCATTTTTATTACCTACAAAAGACTTAAAACTTGAGACTGGGTTGTACATACTGAATTTTCACATGATTTTTCATTTTCTCAGGGTGTATTAACATATTCTTAAGTTTTGTGGGGGGTAATTCTAATTGCAATGATAGAGTCTGTAGTATTAATACAAAGATAATTAGAAATTATCATTTCAGCTAGGCTTGTAAGTAAAAAAAAAATAAGTCCTTGGGAAAAATTAATTGTGTAAGTGCTTCCCAAGGCAAGTGATTACAGAGTAGCTGTTAGGCCATCTGTAGATGAAAAGGAAAATCTATGTGCTTCTTAATGAAGAACAATCCTTGATCAATTACTAAACTGTTCCCCTAACATACAATTAATATTTTTTCCAGTTGACTCCCTGCCATTAGAAATAAATAGTAATAAAAGTATTTTTATAAATTACCTTAGGGCTGTAAATGGAACAGGAACCCACATATTGTTATAGAATTACCTCATCTGCTATTGTTATTTTAAAAGTATGTATGTAACCTATAAACAACCTCAGTGTCAAATTTTTTCAGGTCACCTGTATGGAAATTTGAAGGCATTCTTTCTTATAAAGTATCTTTTTCATCTGGTTGGATGCCATTCTGACTGTAAAAAGCAACAGGAAAAATGTTGACTACGGAGTATATAGATTGTTTGCTGTATATTTAAAGCTGAATATTCCTTCTTAGAGAAAGTCCAGAAGGAGCTGGATACTGTTGTGGGTTGTTCCCACGTATTTTGCTACGAGGACAGGAAAAAGCTGCCCTACACAAATGCTGTAATTCATGAGATCCAGCGATACAGTAACATACTCTTAATTGCACTGCCCAGACTGAGTGTGAAAGACACCGAGCTGCTGGGATATCATGTTCCAAAGGTACAAATCCGCTGCATATTGAAATGAATCTGATCTTTGGTCCATTAGATGATTTAAAAAGGCTTTTGATGTTTTTGCTGACTGGGGACTTGAACTCTTTCTCTAGCAGTGCCTCTAAGGTATGACTGTGTCTGTGGATGGCCTTTCACAAGGAAAGGTGTGCTTTGTCCTAGATATTAGTAGATTCTATGGGGTTTTTTTGAAGCCACTTCTCCTTTTTTTCCCAGAACACCATAGTTTTAGCAAATATTGACTCTGTTCTGGCTGATCCTGGAAAATGGGAGACACCTGATCAGTTCAACCCAGGCCACTTTCTGGATAAAGATGGAAACTTTGTAAACAGAGAAGCGTTCTTACCATTTGCTATAGGTAAGTGCACTGAACAGGGATTTATTTACTCCTTGTGGTAACAGCTTCAGATAGATTCATTCCCCAAAATAACTGGGAAGGCACCTACAAATGGGTGTATACAAACTGTTATAAAGATCTCCAAGAAGGGAGAAGTCCAGTTGTATGTGGAAAAGGTTGGAAGAGAAGGAATGATGCAAAGAAAAATCTTTCTTGGAAGACAGATGCAGTTTCTCTCTGAGAAGAGATCCAGCTATCAAAGCTGTAGCAGAAAAATGCATGGTGCTGGGAAGATTGTAAATGTAAACTGTGCCACCCAGATGACAATTTCTGTAATGTCTTGCTGCCTGCTGTAAAAGTAAATCAAAACTTTTTGTAGAAATACAAGCAGCCTTTCAGTTATGAATTGTTAAATGACAAAGCTAGGAGAAAAGGATAAAATCAGCAGAAAACAAGCAAACAAACAAAACCCCAAGCAGGTTAGAAAGGGAGGTGTGATGGAAATCCTTTGGCTGAATTGCCTTTTTTTTTTCCTCCACAGGGCACCGTGTGTGTATGGGGGAGCTGTTGGCAAGAGTGGAGCTCTTTATTGTCTTTTCCACCCTGCTACAAGCATTCACATTCACCCTGCCAGAAGGAGTGAAGGAAGTCAACACCAAGTTTGTTTTTGGGAGCACGATGAAGCCACCTCCCTACCAGCTCTGTGCCATTCCTCGGTAGGAAATGGCAGATTCAGGGAAGATTTACTCTGTAAAACTGCTCCTGTATGTGAATTCCTTTCCACGTGTCCTAACATTTTTGCTTTCCTCTTCATTTGGTTTATCACTACCCTGAAAGATTCTTGAGAGACAGTTGCATCTTGAGGATTATAATTATAGAGGGTTTATATTTTGTCCTTTTTTTTTTTCTGTTTGGAAAGTATCAGTAAACTTCTCCTGATATGTAACAAATAAAGATGTGAAGGGGAGAATTAATTTGGGACTTACTTATTACCAACTGGCAAGAGGTTTTACAGAGAACAATCTTGAAGTGTGGTCTATAAATTTGAGGTCTCATGAATAAAGATTCTTTCTCATAAGCCACAGTTGCATTTGTGGATGTAGGCTCAGAGGTCTTCCAGTCTGTCTTGGGACATTAGTGGGTGCAGGGGGTGAAAGAAGCTCTTGGAGGAAGCTTTCTAGAGGCAGATAGTATGATTTGAAATAACATTCCCTTAGACTGATATGGTTTGCTGTTGAGCAAGTTTGTTGCATACAACCCTATCATTGTCACTTGAGAAGAAAGTTCAGGGTTTCACCCACTAAACCAGGTAGCATTTCAACCCTTCCGAAGGAAATAGAAGAGTGGCTTGATCAGGCAGTTGTGGAGAGCTTTTAATGTCATGAGCAAAGAGCAAGGACTGGAAGACAAATGCCAACAGTGAGCAGGCACAGAGTGTGGATAATTTATCCTTTGTCATGAGCCCACTGGATGCCAGTGACATGAGAACATCTTCTTCATGCCAGGTAGTCTCACTGTGATGATTGTTCCAGATCCTCCGATAATTTATTCTTTCATTTTTTAAAATGAATTCTTTATCGTATTAGATGACTTCACTTAGCACACCATGACCAAGAGCAAATTTGGCTCTACTGAAGAATTCTGGAAGCCCTTTATGAGCCAGGTGCCTAAGGACTTGGCAAAAGTGGGCGTTTTTTGCTGATTTGCTTACTGGCAGTTAACAAGGGATTTTCTTTTATGGCATTGGGATGCATTTCTCTTGTATGAGGTACAAACTGGATACTGCATGCCAACCCAGGAAGGATTGTTTTTATACTCTGATTAGCTGACAGTGCCATCCCCAGGGCTGACATCACTATCACACCTGTATTTGTTTCAGGTGGCTCTGCCTACCTTGTGTTTTAAAGCAGCCCAGTTTAACCGGCAGGGTTGTGCATACAGGATGAAACCTGGGTTGGTAGTTTCTTCCCCTGCAGGATTACCTTTATGGGATGGTTCTACCCATGTCCAGCATGTTCTGGCAGGTAAGTGTAAGTATGAAGTCCCCTCATGCTGGACCTGCAAGCATCCCCCTGGCAGCAGCTCCACACTGGTAGGAGAATGATTCATTTGTATCCATCTGAATCCAGGAGGGGACGCAGCAGTTGCCTGCTTTTAGCAAGTTAAAAACCACTAATCTTAAAGAATAGCTGGTAGATAATGCTGAAGGAATGCTGCTGGTGGTTGCATTTAGTAATTATTAAGAAAATGGAGCCTTGCCTAGCTCATAAATGCATTTCCATCGAATAAAGTAAGATGAATCCCATGCCTGAGATCTGAACCAATCCACAGTCATCTTCCTTTTCCAGTGTGAGAGAACATATTCCAGGCTGGCTCCAGCTGAACTCTGGTTAGAGGTGTGAGACTACAGCCCTTGGAGGAGTGAAAGCACTGGGGCTTAACTTCTAGTGCACAAAAATGACTTTTCCTGATTAGAAATCATTTAGATGGAAAAATTTTCTAATATCTAAAAGGACAGGGAGCATATTACATTTAATCCAAATTAAAATTTCTGATAAATTGGGGAATTTGAAGCAGAGTTTGTGAGATTACACAGGAGACAGAGAAGGCAAAACTTATCAAATTTCTTTTTAAAGAGAATTAAATTTTCCCTGTTGAAGGAAAGAAATTATTGTCTTGAAAAATCACCTTTTTAGTCTACACAAACAAAGCTAATGTGGAAACCTACAAAGACTGCTTGGTTAATACACATTAATTGCTTATGCATTAGTGGTAACAAGGCTTTGTGCTTGGAGGCTAGTTGCCCTGGAGGTTTGTAAACTGTGGGCTGGCAGACTCCAGGCTGTTCCTTTTAGATAAGGGTCTTCCATGTTCCAGAGCCACAAAATCTGGAAGTAGTTTCTAGTCCCGAAGCGAGCTGGTGCACAAGTCCTGGCAGTTTTCTCAGAAGATCAGTGAAAACATGTTTCTTTTATAAGTGCTTTGCTCTCAAGGGATGGGCAATTTTGACAGGGAAGCATTTCAATCTGGATCTGTAACATGGGACTGCAGTGGTCATTGTTATGTGGTGCCCAGAACCCCTCTTGTGAGGTTTCCACGGTCTGATTGCAGCATGTGAACTCCCCTGTGCTGTGTTTGTGGTTCCTGCTGGTGCTGAGGCTTGGCAGAGAGCCTTGGCTACAGACTCTGTTTTCAGGTTACCAAGGATCCACACTCATGTCATGACTAGTTCTTGCTGGGGCCCTTCATTCCGGTTGCAGCTCAAGATTCCTACTAGGTTTTCCCCATGTTTTAATTTGGTTTTTTTTAAATCTGTATATTTAATACTAGTTGTACTTTCTCTATTAATATGCATTATTTATCTTAGATACTTTCTGATGATTTCTTAAAATATCCTATAGGGTGTGACCTTATGTCAAGATTGAACAGGGAAATGCAGAAGCAGACAAAACCCTCAGTGAGGTTACCTAGTGCTAACAGCTTAGGGAAAAAAGTGAGGTCATATATTAATCCAGTTATGTTTTCAATTACATTCAAAAGTGTAACAAATTTTGCTTTTTGTATTAAGTATTAGATATTTGTATATGTATCCTAAGATAAATGTGGGCTTTTAACTTCTATCAGCCTTGCCATTACTAGATATAATGTGTACATGGAATAGATAGAAACCAATTTAAAGACTCCAAGATTTAATATCCACTTACACTTGCCTGCTTAATTTGTGTGTACAGCTATTGCTTTTCTAAAAGCATTGCTGGAGTATTTGTAGGAACACAAACCATTCAAAATCGTCTCAGAAAAATGAGATGGAGAATTTACATGTATCTCCATTGCCTGGAAAATCTTGGCCCTAGTCTTTTAAGATACCATTCCTACAAATCCTGTGATCCATATTGGATAAGTATAATCTGGATGAGAAGAGGAAGGGTGTGCATCTATTAATATGCTGAAGCATGAGAATGTAATAAGTGAAACAAAAAGGGAGTGGTTGATATTAAAGAGGGAGGGTTAGAGGTGGGGAATACTTATGATGTGAATTCAAGCTCTTATGAAAAAACTGGTTTAGCAACCAGCCTTAGCTTCAATAGACAATTTTGAATAAAGGCAAGCTGGTAAAGGCAGACTCTAAAATGTTGACCATAAGTCAAGCTCTTGTAGCAGTGGTTGTATTTCTTTTAATTAGGCAGTTTTTAAAGTTGCAGCGAGTGCGGAGACAGTTTCCTCCTGGACCAGTCCCTCTCCCAGTCCTTGGGACGCTGATACAGCTGAACTTTCAGTTTAATCGTGACCTCCTCATGAAGGTACTCATTTTCAGATTCTCCTAATTGTGTAAAGTCTTTATGATATCTCCTTTCTCATGTTGTTTGCTATGTGAAACCATCCTCTCCCAGAACTACATTGGTAGTACTGTAACTGTTAACTGGCCACTGTGATATCACACTTGGTTTTGTTCAGAACTGCTGGCTTGGTTCACAAATTAAGAAAATCATATTGCAGTGTGAAGTAGTTTGCCAAGCTAAGAAACCTGGTATTGGAATTTCTGAGTGTGTGAAGATCATTCTGGTGTTTAAACCTATACCCTTTTAACACTGATTTTCACTGAAATTAATGTGAAACTTGATATCTTTCTATCACCCCTTGCCACTAAATTTGATGAACTAATGTGAAAATGTACGTAATTTAGGTTTAAACATTTTTAGGGATGATATATCAGATTTGGAGTTAGGGAAAAAAATATTATTAAGAAAAACTACTTTCACAGCATGGATTTGTAGCTTTCTGAACACTGGCACTCTCTAGCTCGAGCAGTAAATAGATAATTCCCTGCACTCTGTGTATGAGCTTGTTAGTATTGACAGGATCAAAAACAGGTGGGAGGAAAGAAGAAAGCCCAGTCTCTACCAGTTAATTACTTCTCTGATAGCTCTGTGTTCTTTTGTGCTACTTCACTTGTACAAATGATAGAAACCCTCTTAAAATAAATTAATAAATAGAAAATACCCTTTATCCCATGAATGATTGTGAACTGAGCCTCTGCTTATATACAGTAATAAAAGGTACCTAATGTTTCTTGACATAGGCATGTGGCTCTGAAAAGTGGGAATACACAGGTGTTTCCAACAGTGAATGTTGGAGAAGCCATTCGTGCTTTCTCAGTGATAATTGTAGTCTGGTGGGAAAGATGGAGAACATCACTCCACCTTAGGGCTGGTCCTGTAATCAGTGCAAAAACAGGTTCATCCTCTGTTTGCAAGTGTGTGGGATTTCATCTGTGCTTTCCTGGCTTCTCTCCCATCTCTAGCTGGCAAAAACTCATGGCAACATATTCACCTTATGGTTTGGATGGGCCCCAGTGGTTATACTGAATGGATTTCAAGCAGTGAAGGATGGCATGACCACACACCCTGAAGATGTTTCTGGGAGGCTGGTGTCACCTTTCTTCAGAGCAATGGCCAAAGGAAAGGGTGAGAATTTCCTGGCATAAATAGTGCACAAAAGTGTCATCCTGACAAACTGCAGCTCTTTTGTAGCTTGTGACCACTTTCAGAGGTACCACTGAGGCAGGGTTTGTCTGTGAGGAATGACTGCCAGGTGAACTGCAAGCAACAGAGAGGTGAAATAGCTTTTGGAGAATCCAGGAGGAAAATACTAGCAAGAGGAAAAGGATTCATATATAACATCTTCCATGGAATACTCACTGGGGCAGGTTCAGAGGTGATGAGAGGAGGCAATGGTAAGTTGTGCCACAGAAAAATGGAGGAAAAGCAGGAAACAACCCAATTCCTTGTCCTGAACAAGCTGCCTCCCACTATGACATTTTCCACTGAAGAGTGAGTTTGATGGTGGGATCTTCTTCCTATTCCCTTCCTTCTGTGAATATTTTCCTGCTAGCAGGAAAATTTGCTGTTGTGTGTGCCTAGAAGTTCAGTGTGCTTCTGTTTCAACCTTGCTGTAGGTTTCATGCCACCAACCACACCAGAAATTCCCAAAGCCTTTCACAAAGCCTAAATACTGAACTTTCCTGCTCTGCAGACAGGAATTTTTCTCCCTGACTGTGGACAGTCAGAACTCTTTCCCCTTTTCCCTTCATGAGAATCATTACCCTGACTCAGGTGAGCTTCAGGCATAGCAGAGAGTGTGAGACAAGCACAGCAAAGAGCATCTAGAGAAGCAGCTGAGATATCCTGAGGTATCTGGCTGTCTGAGATCAAACTTAATCCTGCAAGTCAACTTACTACCCAGCTGAGTGTTCCCATTTCAGCCGTGCCAACACTTACAGGCCACAGCTGTTGCTTGGTGCCTTTGTGTTCACAGGCAATGCAACCATTTAATTACATTCTGTGGCTGAGTAAATCCTTTGATATAATATTTGCCTATGATTAATATTAGCATGATAAAGAGCTCTTCCTTTAATGGATGCAGGAATTATGTTGGCAACTGGTCACACCTGGAAGCAGCAGAGAAGGTTTGCTCTGAGGACTTTACGCAACCTTGGTCTGGGGAAAAGAGGTCTGGAGCACCGAGTTCAGGAAGAAGCCCACTACCTGGTAGACTTCTTTGCAAGCATGAAAGGTATCTCTGCAATAAATATCAACACATTTTTTTCATTAGTCTCATGTCTTTAGTGTATGAATTTCTTTGTCCTGTCCTGAAACTGAGGGCAACTTTTGTTGCACAAGAGAGTGTGCAGGGTCTTACACTGTCTGTGTGGAATGGACTGAAACTGCAAAGCCCCCAGCCCCACTTCTGATTCCAAGGAGACAATTCTTGCTGAAAATTATTTACAAAACTACTAAAATTGAGAAGAAAAACTGGAGCTTAAATATTATTTACATTATAGAACACCCTAAGTGCTAAGGGATCTCTGAAGATGGTCTAGTCTTACCCCTACTAAAAGAAGGGTCAATCTGAGCAGGTTTCTCAGGGCTGAGTTGTAAATATCTGCAGCAATGGAGACTTTACCACTTCTCTGGGTAACCAGTTCCACTATTCAGTGAGCCCTATAGTAAAAAAATTTCTTGTGTTTATGTAGAATTTAACATATTTACATTTTTTCCTGTTGCATCACTTGATACCACTGAGAAAATTCTGGTTCTATGTTCTTTATACTCCTCCACCAGGAATTTATACATATTTAGGTATCTCTCTAAGCTTCTCCTTCTCCAGACTAAACAATCCATCTCACTCAGCCCTTCTTATACCAGATGCTTCAATTCCTTAATTGTCCTTGTGGCCTTTTGCTCAATTTGTTCTAATACACTGATATCTCTCCTACTGGAGAGTCCAGAGCTGGACCCAGCACTTCAGCTGGGTCTTGCCAGTGCTGATCAGAGGGGAAGGATCACCTCCCTTGGCCTGCCAGCAATTCATTTCCTAATGTAACCCAGGATGATGTTGGCCTTGCCTCAAAGGCACATTTTTGGCTCTTTTATGGTGCTGGTGCATAAAGAGACAAAATCAGTGCTGATGAATCAAGCCTTGTAATGCCATTTGCACACACTCTGTAAAGCACTGACTAGAATCTTGTCTTCATTACATTGTTGTCTTCTTGTCTTCAATGATCAACGCAGTAAGGATCATGTGAATTGCATTTCCCAACACTGATCATTATGCAAAGGCACAATAAATCAGGACATGCTGTGGCTAGCATTGCATCAATTAAAAATAATTAGATTGAGCCTAATTCCATGGTCTAAGAACTAGGAGGGATTGAGATGTGACCGTGTGTGCAGGGGAAAAAAGCCTAGAACAGTAAGTTGCTAATCAGAATCGTGCCTTGGCTGTTGGGCAGTTGCATCAATACATACACAAATAGGTTTTTATGTTCATATATTCCAGTCACAAAATAGCTTTCTTGGGGTTAAGTTTCAAATAACTGCTTTAAAATTAGTTGTTATATTGTTGACACAATTGCTTGAAAGGAGTTTACCACATTTTATCTTACTGGAGGATATATATCTCTAGTAAGGTCAGACAAAACACAGTAGCCATGCATGCCTCTGTGTCCTTGCTGAATAAAGCTGTCTTTCTTTTCCCTCTTCTACCCTTAGGTCCCTTTGTCCATAGTGTTCTCAGTCATTCCCATGCATGAGACATTTTTTGATTTTGCCAGAAAGTAAATTTGCATAGAACTTCTCCCCTTACCTCTAAATTTGCTGTATCATATGAAGCAATATTTTATACATCTGGCACTTCTTTGGGTGCCATGCATTCCTGGGCTTATGGGATTGCAATGTGGTTGTGAGGAATCAGTTTGACATTAAAATTTTGAAAGAATATTGCTGCCTCTCTGTGAAATGCAATGCCTTCTTGAAAGTTCTGTGGGTAACCTAGAGGATTCTCTCATTTCACCAAAGCAGGAGACATTAACAGTTATATTTATTATTATGGTTGCAGGGAAACCTGTGGATCCTTCTTTTCCTCTTGTCCATTCTGTCTCAAATGTAATTTGTGCTGTTGTGTTTGGACATCGTTTCTCCAGAGAGGATGAGACCTTCCATGAGCTGATTAAAGCTACAGAATATCTCTTCAAATTTGGGGGCAGCTTTATTCATCATGTAAGTGAATGATCTGTTGTCTTTTTCTGAATAAGGCAGAGAATGAGAAATACAGATTTAAGAGCTATCTGTCAGGCAAAAGTTTTGGAATGGGTGAATGATTCTTCATGCACTTTTACTGGGCAGTGCACTCTCAAACTGTGATGGTGAAGCTCCACATGCCAGCCTTGGGCATTTGTATTCATTGTCCTGTGTTTGGGTACTGTGGTAGTTTGCCCCTAAATCTTTGCAATAAGGCATAGGTTCAAGGACTGCACCTGGATCATGTTTGTTACTTGGTTTCTCAACCCCCATGCACCACAGGTTCCTGCACTGGACATCATGATTCCTAAATGTGACATGTCAGGTCTTAAAGTGTGATTCATGTGCCAAGTTTAGACACTGTTTTATATAGAGTCAACAGAGAGAGGAATGAGTCAAATACACCCGTGGCTACTTACTCCCATTTCTTCTACAAGACACAGACTTGAAGACTTCCCAGAGAAATTCCACTCCTTCACCCTGAGTGAGGAGCAGCTCCAGGCACAGGCAGGAAATGCTAAGGCAGCAAATGTTACTGTGAGCTTGGCAATCAAACAATCTGGGAGTCAATGATCCATCTGACACTAGAGGCCTGCTTTACACAGAAGTAATTAAAATTTCCTGGGAATTCTGGTTCCACTGCTGAAGTTGTCCCATACATCTTAAGAGTAGATTTTTAATATAGAATACATAAGAAATTCCTGGAATACAGATTTCTCCCCACATTCCATGGAGCATTCTTCTCACTGAGTTATGGTCAGGTTTCCTTTGGCTTAGTTTATCTTTGGTCTTGTAAGTTGGGTGTAGTGATGGCAGGTGATGCCTGTTTTTAGGACAGAGAACATACCTCCTTTTATTCTCTGCTTCCTATCCTGGCTTTGATTTGATTTAATCCAGTGAATAAGATTGTTGGGGATATAAGAACAGGGGTTCAAACCATTCCAGAGGGACTCCACCATCTCCCCACATCTCAGAGGCAACGAGTACACAATCTTATGCAAAAAAGTGGATATTGCTGCATCCACATCCCCATTGCTTATCTGGATCTCATGCTGGCAGGCACCAAACAGGGGGGCAGTGTGGACTGGGCCTCTCCATAAATGGAGGAGGAGTTCAGGCAGGTACCCAGGAAGGTGGATGGACTCAGTTCCTGTCTTGAACACTGACAGCTAAATTGCACTTACAGTTGGAGTGCCATAGTAGCTGGAGAGGGCAGACATATGGGAGTAGGAGTGCCTGTAATCTGGGAAACTTTATGTGATTAGTCAGACCACAGTTGTGTCTAAGGCTTCTGAACACATTTTGCAAGGAAAAAAAAATACCAGAGATGGAACTAACCAAAAAGGATATGAAGTTCTACATGAATTTACCAAGGGCTGGACTTGTACTTTTCTTTTTTGAGATAAGGCAATCATTAATTGATAATTGAATGTCTGACAATAAGAACTGATTCCTCAAGAAGACACAAGTATAGTCTATCTAATTCAACCACACTCGAGTGAACACCTAATATTGTGCTTTCTGTAGTGTGATTAAGAGAGTACAAGAAGAGCTTAGCAAAATGAAGCCTGAAAAAGGACAAAAATTCTGCTGATAAATAACCAATGGAATTATATTTTGAGCAGAAAAAGAACTATTAAGAGAGCATTGTATCTTGCAGATACAAGAATATACAAATTCCCCAGGCATAAATGCAGGCTGGAAACCGGAATTAACTTTCTAGCTATCAGAATAGGTAGAAATCAGCTATTTCTTAGGCCAGATTTTCCCAAATGGTGAAAGTAAATCTGGTTGTGTCAGCTAACCCTTTCTTTCTTTCCAGAGGAGAGTACTCAAAATTGTCAGGTAGCTGTTAGCTTTTCTGGGTTTCAGATACTTGAAATTTCATGGAGAAACCTTGAGAGCTCGATTGGTAGAGAGTGCTTTGGGGGTTACCCAGCCTGTAAAGCAGCCACTGAGAGCCGGTCCTTGCTTTGCGTTTCTCAGCATCCTGGTGAGGAGTTTCCAACTTTTGCTTCTCCCTTCCCAGTGTTCTCCACTGGAGGGCAGGAGCTCACTTTTAAAATGCCTGAATGCAGTTCACAGCAACTGAGGACATGAATAACTGCATAGATGAACACGATCCGTTCTAGTTATAGTAATTCTCATTGGGCTTGTGATTGAGCTGAAAGCCTGTGGAACTCTGAATCTTACCATCAAAACTGGAAGCTACATAGTTTACTTTTCACAGCTTGAAAACCCAAGTGCAGTCTTTGTCAGGATATTTTACTAATGAGGCCCTAATCCCAAGCTAACATGAATATTACCTCTCTCTGTAGTAGGCCTTCCTAGTGCATTTTCTCATGATAGAGACCTTGCAGGACCTCTTGTGTGTTGCTCCCACAGCTGTATGAAATCTTCCCCTGGCTGATGAGCCGCCTCCCTGGGCCTCATAAGAAGGCATTGGCTGCTTATGATGTCCTGAGCAGCTTTACACGGAGAGAGATCCGAATGCACACAGAGCGTGGGACGCCAGAGGAACTGCAGGATTTCATTGACTTCTACCTGGATCACATTGAAAAAGTAAGTTTGTTGTCCCCAGTCACATATTCATGGGGTAAAAGGTTAACCTGGACCACTGAATCCTCACAATCAGTCTGGGTCATCACAATCTCTTGCCTTTCTGACATTGTAATGTGAATCCAATAACCAGGATCTAGCTAAATCCTTTCTAATCATTGATATGCTACAGTACTTTGCAATCCTTTCATTAAAGGGCAGGTTAATACACTGCATTTTTTTTTCCATTGGCACAAGTTGCAAAATGATTGAAGGCCTCCAGAAAAGAACACTGAATTACTAAATGAACAACACGAGAAATGGGAAGGTCTGTGGAAGACAGAGTAGGATGTTCTGGATATGATATTTGGCTGGTAAAGCTTTGCCAAGAGAATTTGCGAGAGGACAGTTGGATTTTGAGAACATTTTATGAAAAAATAACCTAGGAGTCAGCAGTGTTTCAGACAAGGCTAGAGAAGAGGAGAGTGCCGGGGTCAGTGAAGTTTCAAGCAGACAGAGAAACTGGGACAAATAAGGGCATTTTGTTCAGGCAGGTGTAGTAGAGGTAGGTGGGAGTCATTAGGGCTGAGAAGGGCTGCAGGAGGTGTGCACAAGATCTCTCCCTTTATGAGACAACACCAGGATCACTTTGTATGAATCTCTTGGGATCTGGGTCCCAGCCCTGACCCCATGGACTAGCAGCTGCCCTTCCCCTCTGTGACTCCTACCTCCACTTAATCACTTCTCCCTTCTCCTCTCCTCCACTGCAGCAGGATATTTTCCTCCTCCTGTTCTGCTTGGTGACAGGAAGAAAAAGGAGAAAGGGGAGGAAGTGGCAAGACAAGACTGGTGTTACTTGGGGGTGGCAAGGCACGGGTGGGCCAGAGAGCCAGAAGCCCTGGGGAAGTGGGCAGTGGCTCTTGCTCCTGGTGGCAGTGCTGTCCTGCAGGGACAGCCAGTGTCCCCTTCACCACTCTCATGGGCTGCTGGCAGCAACAGAGGCAGCCACAACCTGTTGGGCTGCAGCACTCACCTACCTCTCCCTGGTAATTCTTTATTGATCAATTCCCACATCAGCTGCTATATTCTTATGTCTGGTGTGGATGTCAGCCTAAATGGCTTCTCGCTCCCTGGATCCTCTTGTTTTAAATTTTTTTTTATACCAGCACAGTAACACACCTGGCCTTCCAAAGCATTTGACTGTTTCTAAAGCCTTTCATTGCTGTCCTAAGATTTATGAGACTTGAATATCAGTATACCAGAAATTGTTTCAGTGAGCTCTTCTGGGACTTCGCTGGGTGGAAATCATCCAAGTTTGTTTATTAAAAAAATTGAACTGTCTGTAATAGATGAACAGGGGCAATAAAAAAAGATTAGATGATATTACAGCAGGGAGAAACATCCTTTCTTCTTTTCAATTGCTCCACTGGCAAGAGAAAGGTTCAACACCCCTGAGCATAACCTCCCTAAATATAGACAATGAATTCCCCCAAAGCATAGCCACGTTATTTTATAATTTCAGTGTATACATACACATCCTCACACTTCTAATTGAAAATTCTAAAGCCCCAGAGCAGCTGACATGAGTCATTGTGCCCTTGTTGTGTAGAAGAAACCTGAATGCCTCAGGTTGAGAACTTTACACAGCCCAGTGTTCACTGCCTGGTCACTGTATTGCTCGATAGAACAACTGAGTAGTGGACTTTGACTTCAGACATGAAGAATGACACACTGGTACACATCTTTGGAGGAAGATTTACTTATGAAATTCTAAATTAACCATTATTTGTACATTAAGCCAATAATTCTTCTTCTTCTTCTTTTTTTTTTTTTTTGTAAAGGACATGTGATTTAGCCTCATGATTAAGAGTGGAATAGACATGGCTTTTCTGTTTATGGAATGCTAAATTTTGTGTTGATAGTCATCTGACATTGCTCAGCAGTCTTTCTGTATTGTCCTATAAGGAGAAGACACTGCAGCTTGGAACTAATTATAAAATTACATTTAATCCTATTCTGTTTTTTATAACTTTCATGTATAATCCTCTAACTTTTCTTATCACCTGCAGTCCAAAGGTGAACCCAGGTCAACATACAATGAAGACAACATGATTTATTCTATAAATGACCTTTTCTTGGGTGGATCAGAGACATCAAGCACTACTTTGAACTGGGGCCTGCTCTATATGGTGGCAAATCCAGACATTCAAGGTGAATAGATAAGCTCATCAAAAATATCTCCCATGCAATAGAAAGAACAAGTCATAACATTTTCATGGATCAGAGATTATTCCCAGATACTGATATATGCCTAGTGGCACATGTATTTTTTTGTACTTGTAGGTCTACCTTAGGCAGCATCAGTAGATCCAGGGATTAAATTAACTCTGTGATATATTTCAGTTTCTTGTAAGAGAAATTATTCCAGTTAGGAGTGGAAACAGATGGCTCCTCTGTTACATCTATGTGTATTTAAGTCTAGTTTGGTTTTAAGTCTAGTTTTTAAATAACCACCAATCCCTTTCATTGGGCACTGAATGAAAACCAAAGGAAGAAGGAAGCCTTATGCTGGATAACAGAAATCTCACAGTTAGGTTGCAGAATATGTGCAAATACCTAGAGGAGAACAGGATTTTAAATGGACAAAGAGAAGAAGATAAGAAAAATTTGGTCAACTTGTAGCTGTCAGACAAGAAATTCTGCTTAATCTCATGTTATCTCATGTTTTGTTATCACTTACTCTAATGAAGGTTATGAAAGCACTGACTCATTGTATAATTTTATTTAGCTAAATATATTACCTTGCACATATTTGGGAAAGGAGGGTATGTGCAGAGTGATCCTTCCTGGGCTTCTTGAGTAATACACTGCATCAAGGCTCTCAGAATGAGCTGACACCAGTATGTCTGTCCTCATTTAATTAATTGGTGGCTTCTTTTTGAAACTTTCCCTGTGTTGACATCCAGTGACAGTGTTCCACTCTGTACCATAAGGAGAAATTTGGCCTTTTGCCTCATCACTCAATCAGGAAGAGAAATGTGTGTTTATATTATGCAGTGACTGATTACTTCAAACTACCTGGATTCTCAAGTAGTCATGTGCTTCTGCAAAATAGTTCTTCATCGAAGGATGTTTACTTAAAAATATTTCTCAATATACATTTTAAATTCTATCAGGTGCTTAAATCTCTGTTGTCAATTTAATGAAGGACTACTGGCAGTCACAGGGCAGGCTAGATGTGAGTGGGCACAGACTGATCAATACAGAATGGACTTCCCTGGGCCTCACTGTTGCTTCAAAAGGCCTGGAAAAAGACAGGATCATTTATTTAAAAACTAAGGTATTTCTATTAGGAGTGTACTGCCTCTTTTGAAGTTTATAAATCAAAGGGTTTATTTTTGTTAATAATCCCAAGACTCTTGTGCAATAAGTAACTTAAAACATGCTGTTCTTGATTAAAAGGCAGATGCCAAGGAATAGATCCATTTTTTTTAATGGTATTTGGACCTTGTTCTTGTTGGCATTGCTTCACTTAACAGATGTCCTATGGAAGAACCGTTTCCTTTTAACAGGAATTAGACTTTTAAGGCTCAGACTCACCTGGCATAAATTTCAGAGAGCTCTGAGCTTAGTGTTCTAACTGGCTGTGGGTGTTTGAGGCACTGAGGCAAAGATAAATCTGTTAACTCTTGGGTTTGTGGTAGTAAGGCAACACTTAGTTCAAAATCTTTGAGCAACAAAAGATTTTCTTAATCTACGATCAAGCAACTTCAGACCCAGAAGCAGAGTTCTCATATGTTTCAGCTGTTGGAACATCCTGCTACTTTAACATTCATTATAAAGAATTACATTTCTATATTAATTGTGGTGTTGCTCTCATAGTTCTAAGAGGGAAATGTCTTCAGAAATTAAATTAGTGAAAACACTTGGTATGTTTTTCTGCCTGAAACAGTGAATATTTTCCACAGTGAAAGTGCAGAAGGAGCTGGATGCTGTTCTGGGTCCCTCCAAGTTAATCTGCTATGAGGATCGGAGAGAACTGCCCTACACAAACGCTGTGGTTCATGAGATCCAGCGCTTCAGCAACATTATCTCAGTTGGCATGCCCAGGGTGTGTGTGAGGAACACAACCCTGCTTGGCTTTCCCCTCAAAAAGGTACGGACACAGTTTCTTCTCAGTTGCTACAGACCTTTCCCGCTTCAGTAGCGCAAGGTGTGGATTAAAATGTTTGTGCCAGGGCATTCTCCTCAATAGGAGGGGGGCTGGATGCCTTTGGGTCACAGTCTGAATGTGAACAAGGAACAGAATGAATGCTTTTCTCCTTTCAGGGCACCATAGTCCTTCCAAATATTGCTTCATCTTTGTATGACCCAGAGCACTGGGAAACACCTCGACAGTTCAACCCTGGTCACTTCTTGGATAAAGATGGAAACTTTGTGGCCCAAGAAGCCTTTTTACCATTCTCAATAGGTAAGTGGGCTACAGCACAAACATCAACAGTCTGGATTGGGACAGTAGAATAAAGGTGTCTATTAAAAACCTATTGGTTGTCTAGTCTAAACCTTTTTGTGGAAAACAGTGCTTAAATCAACGTGATTATTTTCAGCAACACATGTTCTACTGAACAAATAATAACTTGGAAAATCAGAGGTGTCCAGGCAAACATCTATATCTAACTTGCCCTACTTCTGGAAGGAAACTCTCTGCTAATGATTGTAGCTAGTTGATTTTGGGCACTCATTTCATGCCAGACATATGTTAGGAAAGCACTTACAAGCAGTCCTCTTGATTCTTTATGCATTCAACTCTAGAACATGACATCTCCCAGGAAAAGCAGGTCCTTATTCTTCATTTACATGATGGAATGAATTCCTTTAAAGTTGTCAGTCAAATGAAAATGAGGCTTTGGAGGTAATGGAAGGGAGCAGAAGGATTACATGGTTATCTATAGCTGCAGACAAAATTCATTGAAGGAAGAATTACATGAAGCTTTGTGTCATTGATTGCATTAAGTCCTACAGAATTTCTGGACTCGGCAAAAATACCTTTGCACTGTGTGAGGATGAATACAGTTGCTGTTGGGGGTCAGGTTTATTTACTCACTGTCCTTCCTCTCTTCCCTCTGCAGGGCACCGGGTGTGTTTGGGGGAGCACTTAGCGAGGACCGAGCTCTTCATTTTCTTTGCCAGCCTGCTGCGGGCGTTCACCTTCCGGCTCCCCGAGGGAGCGGCCCCGATCAACACTGAGCCTGTTCTGGGGGGCACTCTGCAGCCCCACCCCTACAGGGTTTGTGCCATTCCACGCTAGGCTGGGCATGTGCTGTGTGTCACAGACCATCTAGGAAACAACTTTCTTAATTTTCTGAATGTATCTCTTGAGACCGTATAATGCTTTTTGTCTTGGATTTGAATCTCTAGTCCAAAAGCCACCTTTTGTCTACAGTAGATAATTTTGTTTAGACCCTCTTACCTGCTCATGAAGGTGATTTTTTCTTGTGGTAGAAAGTCTTTTGATCTGTAAGACCCCATCATTCTCAGCCATAAAGTCATCTTGCAGTTGCTGTCTGGCCTGGCAGGTATAAATCTGTGACACTGCTGAGCAAATGACATAATTGACTGCCAGACTTCAAAACTTCATTCACTATCTCTGATAATTAATTCATTCATTATCCTATTTCCAAAAGCAAACTTGGGAAAACATACCTGGAAAATTCTGCATCTTGATGTCACTATTATCAATAGCAACATTTCAGTCAACTTTTTGTTGATGATCAGTAATAAAAGATATGAAGGAAAAATTAACAACTGGTTTTATTTATAGATGACTTACAGCTCACTGAGAATTTCTAGATTTGATGCAGCAGAACATGTGTAGAGCATCTTTAAACCTGGCAGATAATAACTGAGTCCAGTAGTGAAAATGTGCAGGCCCAAACTTGGTGAAAAGTGAAGATACAGAGAGAAGATTTCTTTTGGGGCACATACTTCTAGCATTTTAAAAGTCTGACAAGTCAATTTTTGGAAATTTTCTAACAGGGCAACTGTTGACTCCCATACCTGACTCCTCTTAGGATCAGGACTGGGAGGCTGCTACACCAGGTGCAGGGACTTCCCAAGGGGCAGTGGGGGTGAGGAACCTTCTTTGGTTAGAGATGATGGTAAATTGAAAATTGTTCATGGAAAATGCCAAAGATACTTTTTAAACACTTCAGTAGCTCAGCTTCCTGAAGTCACAAATGCTTGCCATATACACAAATACTAGTCAAATGCAATTAAAGAGTCTATAATTAGCAGAAAAGGAAAAAGTTCATTCCTATGTTAAGCATTTATATTGTCTGGAAAAGTCTTGTAAAATGTAAGTGAACTTGTCCTTCATTAATGTTCCTGTTTCTGTGAGAGAGGACGGGACAGCTGAACAGATGATGATCTGTTAAATCAGTTATCACTCGATGTCATCCACTGTGTGATTGAGGTTAGTTCCAGCAGTTCACCCTGAATCACAGATTTAGACCTGTCTCGTTATTTCTAATTCAATAGCTGATGGAACACATCAAAATAGTAACAACTTGATATTTAGCTGTTATTAAAATAAATGGCAGGGTAGCACTAGTGAAAGATCACATCCTGACATTTTATATGACAGAAAACTGTGCCCTGGTAAAAACTGATGTCGAAGTCAGTGTGGATTTGCATGTGTGCATGGGAAGATAAGGCAAAGCCAAAACCCCTGTGATTTGGGGATGTTGGAGCTGTCATTGCTGCTTAGAAATGAAGATGGAAACATCAGGAGCATTACAAGAATTAACACCTCTGCTTTGTGATGCTGTCGCTCCTGATGGCCACGTGCTTCCCCAGATACCTTTCCAAGAGGGAAGCTCATAAATGAGCCTGGGATGGAATCATGGCCAGGACAGCCCGTGTGCAGCTGGAGAAGGTTGGGTTCCCCGAACCCACGGGAATGGCACAACCCAAAACAAGGGGCATAAACACCACTGGTGCAGGTGTGCAAGAGGAGACACTCAGGGTGCTTCAGAGAGAAACTGCAGCTCCTGTGTGGGCAGGTTATTGGTGCCTGTCTGTGACAGGAACTGCCCGTGGGTGGTTTCTGCTCCATTGTGCAGAAATGTCCAGGGGATGAGAGCCCAGCACATGAGCCATGGCAGCAGCAGGACGTCAGAGGAAAGCCCACAGCACCAAGATGGGAGAGCTGTGCTTTTCAGAGCCTTTGCATTCCTGTTCCTGCCTGACCTATCTTAGAAGTAAGACATTTTAACTCATCTTCTAATAAAGCCTGATTTTTTTGAGCTTTTAAAGGCCTTTTTAAAGCCTGGCTGATGTTATCACAGAAAACCAACAAAGCTGAGAGCAGATTTGAGAGAAGCCCAGCTCCCAGTCATGAAGTATGTGCCAGCCCTCTCAGCCTTGGCTGTGTGATGTCCCCTCCAATCAGGCTGCTGAGCTTCAAGGGGTGTCTTGGAGACACCCCCTCACACACACATCCCTCATTCCTCTCTCTTATAGTCTTCATGGCTTCTATGTTATTTCTCATGTCTTCCTCAGGCTCCGTTTTTGTAGTGCTGCTTTCACCTGCTCAAGCATGCAGGGGAAGATCTGGCTATAAAGGAAAATGCAGAAAATGTAGAGAGGTAAAGCTGAAGATTTTGGGTTCATGTAGCTCTTAGAGAGGCTCAGAGCCTTATGAATCTGTGATTCTCATCTGACACCCTTTTCACTGAAAGTTTATGCTTTCAAATATATCAATTTTAAGAAGTAAAGAAAATAAGCAAATATAAGAAGTAAAGAAAAAATTTTGTATTTCAAGTAGTATAATGAGGAAAAAGGAAACTGGTGTTTTCTCAAAACTGCAGTATATCAGGAAGGCTTTCTGGAAGATGGGAAACTTAATGGCTTCTTTGGCTTTTATTGTCAATGAAAATGGCCAATACATTCAACACTGCTGGTGTTCAGGGAAGAGTTCTGTCTAGGCTAGGAAGGAGAAGTCAGAAAATAGCTAGATAAACATGATATTTTCAAGTTGGCTGAGCTGATTCATCCCAGGGCACTTAGGGGAACAGTATCAACCTCAGAGCTATTAGCAATTATCTATGAAAACCTGTGGAGGATGGGAAAAGGTCAAACATTTTCTTGTCTTCAGAAGGTAAGAGGAGTTGCAGTGTTATAAATCAGTCAGCCTGATTGCACTTCTCAGAATATCCTAAAAATAATCAAATTGTAAGCACCGGAAGGAAGGCAGAGTCTGTGCTCACCAAATAATGTCAAAGTTACTTAGTTTTGTTTGATGACATTGCTAGAGGTCTCTTGTCAGGAGAGAAGATGTTAATGTAATTTACTGCTCTTTAATGTGCCTTTGACACTATCTCACAAACTCTGTGGAAATGTGGGGTATCTGAAGCTTGATAAAACTTCATGGAAAAGTCAGGAAATGCATATGAATAGTACCATGTCAAACAGGAAAGATACACTGAATGGGATCCTGTCCTGCCTCTAGTACTATTCAAAATTTAATTGAGGACCTTGATAGTTAGTAAAAGCACCAAACCTGGGTAAGGCCTAATTTCTTGATGCCACCAGATCCAAACTGATGTCTGGAGCAAGATAAAAAAGAAGTATTCCCAAACTTGTCTAAATTCAAAGAAAGGTAAATTCAGGACAGTTTTAATTGGATTTATTACCTTTGTGAAAGTGCTATAACAAAGATACTTCTCCTTAGTAGTTTTAATGTCACACAGCTGAAGAGGTGATAGCAATCCTATTCCAGCAGCTCTCATTATTCCCTCTTTCCTTTCTTCCTGGAGTTACAATTTTCTCTGAGAAATTTCTCTGGGGTTTTTTTTCTTGATCTTCATGGTTTTCACAGAGCAGTAAGGATACATTTTAGTTTTGCGGTGACTCAAAATGCCTCTAAAAACTATAGAATTCATACTCAAGTTTGCTATGCTGAAATAAAATATTTTCTTTGGATGTTCTTGAATAAAAGACTTAGTGGAAAAATCAGGAAGTTTTCATTAGGAATTTCTGAGACAGGTTATTTAAAACTGTATTAATCCATTCAAATTATTTAACTAAAAAATCCCAATAAACTATTAATTTGAAGTAATATTTCAGCTGAGTATGGGATATCTTTTTGCTTAGTGAAAATCTTATGAACTCCTCCTAATATCTGCAAAGAAATCACAGCCTGTGGTATTTTTAGCTAAACACTCCAAGAACAATTTATTTGCTGTCCTGCAGTGTGAGATTCTAATGTTAAAGGAATAACAATAACAAAATTGCAGCCCTTTCCCTGAACAGTTTATGAGATACAGCAGATGAGACTAGAGATGAGCTAATAATACAGATATATTCTGTGGTCAGCTGATATGATGGTATTCTACAAAGCTGTATTTTAAGGAGCATTACAGAGAAAATAAAATAAAAAAAAAACCAATTGGAGTGTTTTATATGATATTCTTTTTGAAGTAACTTTTTTGAGCCTATAAAATTGCTTATTTCAGTGGTGCAGTCACATGAGCATCAGCTCTGCCTCGTAAATTCAGGTTGGACTGACAACTACAAGCTGTGGGTGGCTCTGGTTTCTCAGGTAAGACATGCAGCTCCCTTTCGCCTGCTTGTGGGTAGTTTTGGGAAGGGACAGATGTCACCACCCACCCCTAATATTGAGGATATCGGTAGTTTCAGCACTCACAGACAGCAACCAAAATCCTAGAGAAATGCAGGCCATGATGGGACCTGCAGGCTGAGGTACATGGGATTCCAGGCTTGCCACTCTCTGACACTACCGTGGCATTGGCCTGTCCTGGCTTCTAGAACTGGGCACAGCTCTGTGGGAGCTCCCCTGTTGAGGGATCTCCCCTGTTGAGGGATCTCTCCTGTTTAGGGATCTCCCCTGTTTAGAGATCTCCCCTGTTTAGGGATCTCCCCTGTTGAGGGATCTCTCCTGTTTAGGGATCTCCCCTGTTTATGGATCTAGTCCTGACGTGTGTTGGGTCTGATGCTGCAGCCAAGGGAAGCTGTCTGTCCTTAAGCAGAGCACCAAGAGCTGTCAGGAAGTGTCCTGGCTAATTCAGCATGGATCGAGAGAGAAGTCCTCAGCACAGAATGATGCCGTGCCGGTGTTTCCGCAGCTGCCAGGCAGCAGGCAGAGGGCAGCAGAGGCTGCCAGCTGCCGAGCAGGAGCTGCCCGTGAACACACCCGTGGCACCAGGGCACGCTGGAGTTCATCGCGCCTGCATTTGCCGACCGCATGGGACTGCTTGAGGGTGAGATCCAACTGCTACAATACAATGTCCTTGAAAGAGTTCTTGGACCTTCTGGTAGAACACAGCATCTGCGTGGTTTCTTGATTACATGGATACTATTCACCATGACTGTGGTCTTCTGCTCTCTGTCCAAGGTTAAAGGTTCATAATTTCCTCTCTACTCACAGCCTCTCCCATGCAAGGGGATGCAGTACACCAGGGAAACTCCCAAACAAATCACTGTGTGCCTTGAACTAACTTTCATTTTCTCTAGGTGAGATGGTGGCATTTGACCAGGCCCAGACGTTGGAAAAACAAAGTAAATATACAGTTTAAAATGTGGGAATTGCATCCATGACACTTAGAAGCAGAATATTTATTTTACCTGCTCTCTCTCCTTTTCTTTCGGTTAAGCACTGCCAAGAGACAAGAGAAAACTTTGAGATAATTCAAACAAACAAAAAAACACTCCCCCCCCCAAAAAAAAAGCAAAACCAAAACAAACCAGGAACTATTGAATAAAATAATTATGACTATTGTTCATCAATTTTAGCTTGTTGTTGGTCTTTATCCAGGTTGAGTTTCTGCAGTAGGGGAGTCAGGACTAAAATTGCCTTTTATCTTTATGATGTGTTTGACAGGATGCTTTACACAGAGCTGACCAAAGTGATTCTCCTTGAACAATCCCATCCTCTGGTCAAAGAAAGCCCTGTACTCCACGAATCTGAGCAGTAAACAATGTCTCCCTACTTTTCTTGAATTATAGAATTATAGATTTGTTTAGGTCGGAACAAACCCCTTAGAAGATCAAGTCCAACCATTACCAGAGCACTGCCAAGTCCACCAGTAAACCACGTGCCAAGTGACAAATCTACGCATCTTTTAAATGCCTCTAGGCATGATGACTCAACCACTTCCCTGGGCAGCGTGTGCCAGGGCTTGGCAACCTTTTGAGTGCAGAAATTTTTCCTAATGTCCAATTTAAACCATCCCTAGAACAACTTGAGGCCATTTGCTCCTGTCCTACCACTTGATACTTGGGAGATGAGGTGAGTCCCCAGCTGGCCACAACCTCCTTTCAGGGAGTGGTAGAGAGTTATAAGGTCCCTCCTTTTCATCAGACTTGTGCTGCAGACACATCACCAGCTCCATTTCCCTTCTCTGGACACAGTCCAGCACCTCATCTTTCTTGACAATTGTACAAGAGTTCTGCAGCCTCTGAGGGTGCTTCTTTCCTCCTCTGTCCCCAGGCCCAGAACTGTGACCTTGTGCTGTGCCGTGTGTGTTTGGCAGCCCCTCTCTCCCATAAATCCTCACTCCAGCTGCCACTCATAACCAGGGGATGCAGAGGAGCTGACAGGGACAATATGTAAAAGTGATGGATATTTAGGAGGATACAGATTGCTTTCTGTGGTAGAAGATGCCTTTCCTGGTTTATGTGAGAAACTCAGTGGTCTCTCTCAGGAATATTAGTGCAAGGAATAAAATTTCTTGCAGCATAATATCTACAGGAGGAATAGCAGTTTTGACCTCAGGTGGTACTTCTCAATCCCTTTTATCACAACACTCATGGAATATTTTTTGGAGAAAAGGACCTTTCTGGACATTGCTACTGTATTGCATAAGCAATAATATAATAATTGGAACAATAAATAAAATATAGATAATTTTTCCCCTATAATTTTCTTGCCTAATTTTGGGGATGTGTCTAACATATAACTGCAGTTATTTCATGTGCAATCAGTTGGGAAACTTGTGTCTAAAGGCCTGCATTGTCTTTGCCAATACCGACTGCTAATCCCTAGATACCATATAACAAATTAATATGCAGTCACTACCACCCAACTTGCCCTTTGATTCATAAAGAACTGTCAGATGCTGAAAGCTGCTGAGTGTGCTTGCCATCTTTCTTGAAAGTCACACCAGCAGAGTTGCCATAGGTGCTGGAAGTTATTTCCTGGAGGCAGGCACTGGATGGCAAAGTTGTGAGCAGCATTGTCCAAGTGCTTTCTTCTATAGGAGATTCAGATAAACGTGGAGGGGCAATTGGTTACGTGTGTCCCTCCCTCCCTCAGAGAACTGGCAGAAAAGCAACAAAGAACCAGCAGAGAGGCAGATGTTGGGACAGGGCAGATTCACAGGGCCTGTCAGGGCACAGTCCCAGCTTTAAGTTCAATTTTGGAGGGAATTTCTTGCCACACACAGTGTGTAATTCTAAAACCCCTTGTTCCCTTCATATTAGCACTATTGCAGTGCAAGTACCCATCATTCAGCTTTCCTCGGAAGTGAGAAGAAAAAACTCCCCTGGGCAGGGAAGAAAGGAATGAATCAGACTTCTGGCCCCTGCACTTTATGCATGGCTAATTGTCACTTTGCTACTTTAATGAAACGGATGTTCTCAGTTAGCAGCTTAATGCAATTAGTGTAATACTCCACAGGGCTGCCACCCCCGCCACCGTGCAGGAGATGGAGGAGTGTGTGATGGAGGGCTATTAACCTTCTGTGCTACTGCTTGGGGGTTTTTTTCCTACTTAAGCTATAGAAAATCAAATACAGAAAGGTCCCCTAAATCTTTCTCCAAAGTGTTTTTGGATGCTTATTTAGGTTGCTAAATCAACCTCTCAAATCTAGAATATTACAGAAAAGAGCTCTCTGCCTGAGAAAAAGCCCGTGAGGAACGATGGTGTAATTGAAGACTGAGCTGCCCGTCACAGTTTTGGCCAGAGGATTTGTTACCTCCTCTGGGTTAAGAGCCATCCTGGCCCTCCATCATGGCCATGTGGCTGCTTCTGTTTCAGTCTTCCCTTGGTTTCTGCCTCCTGTTGCTTGACTCTCGGCCACACCCTAATTAAAGACTTTGAAGAGTTGAAAATACCCGGCTGCAAAGGAAGTGTGAGGTGGAGGGAGGTAATGGAGTTGGTACAGCACTGTTTATATTAATCTGGGATAATGCATTGCTCTGAGTGTAGTAATTAGAATGCATTCTTGAGTTGTGCTGGTTCTGCCTTTCATGTTTTGTATTTAAATTCCTGCCATGTAAATTTAGGACTGTTAATACTTGCTTGATTAGAAAGCCTGCTCCGTTACATATTTTAATTATAAACAATCCTGTAGTGCTGTGTAATTTCTTGATGTCATATTGTAGAAATAGGTATCTTTGCCTTGATAGACCTCAAATGTATTTAATAATGATAAAGCACCCTGAGATACTTGCTGGAGTGGGAACAAAGAAGTGAAATCTTTGCTTATTTTTAGTATTGTATAAAGTACATTGGAATTCTAGGTCTAGGTCTAGTGCTTTTATCTTGATGTTTTTTAGCCCTGGTTTCATAGAATACACATTGTAAGTTCCTGGATATTGACATTTTGTTCCTATGAATTGTTAGATAACAATCAAAGATGGGGTAGAGGGTCATACTGGTATTTCAATCTTTATCTACTACCTTCTTCATTCACTGTTGTAGATTACTGCAACCTTCTCAGCCTCTCCTTGTCTCCAAGTCTTCTCCAGGTTGCTTCTCATTTTGCAGCCACTGATACAAACACCTGCAACCCTTTAAAGCTGTGTTTCTCTCCTCATGTTCACAGTTGTCAAGCTCACAATCTGCAGCCAACCCGGTGAAGAACATGCTAAGAGAGAAGCACTCACCTGCAGTGTTCCCTGCTGGGAACATTTATCATCCTAGGTAAATCAAGATCTAGCTCAAATATAATTGGCATTTTTTTGTGCTGAAAAGATGTGACTGCGTTGAGTCAAACCCCAGAGCTGATGCTTTCAGTTGAGAATGACTCTCTCTGCTGTGTGTCTATTCTGAACACAAAGGCAGATTGACCAGGCCATTTCAGACTGCTGGGACCTGAGTGGAACACCATCCTCAGAGCCATCCTCTGTATTTGAGGCTATTTTGAGGTCAGTATCTTTATCCTGGCCCATTTTTCTGCTTCTAAGTTTGTTTGTCCCTGATGTGTCTGAACACCCTTATGATCTCCTGGTCAGACATGCGAAGATAAATTTCCTCCAAACCCTCTTCTACTCCTTCACTCCACAAGATTGACAGTGACACTCCTGAGTCCTTGGCCAGTTTGTAGCTGAGGCAGGTTTGGTGCCAGGACTTTTGCACTTCTTGGTGCAGAACTCAAGGAGATTGCATCTAACACTTCCCACTTCCCTTGGGACAAACTGCTTTGTGGTGTGTGGTTCACACCTGACTGCACTGCAGGAGATGCAATGGTTGCTCCCTCTGTCAGTAATCTGGCTTCCTGAGTTTCACAGTTCTTTCAATCACGAATTTTGCAAGCTTTGTAAATAGCATTTTTAGATTTTTTTTAAATGGTTTACAGTGATCAAAGATAATTTTAAATAACGTGACTTATATTTATATGCATTTCTTGTGACAAACTGTTATGACACACTTCTGGGTGCTTAATTTCTGTCAGACTTTGTGGGAGTCTTTCATGGAGTTTGTTTATTTAGGTTGACTTTGAAGTGCTCTACCATCACTGTCCTGTCATTCCTTTTCTTGGCAGTCATTAGTTGTGCTGTGAGGAAACCACTGGTAGAGACTGAGATGATAAACTGGTCCAGCTCATAACATCAGCATTGCATTTTACAGGCTTTTTGCCATATTTTTTCCAGTGCTTCTCTTAGACGCTTCTGAAAAAATGGTATTTGTGGACGTTGAACTTCTATTTTTACCCCACAGGCTTGTACATCCTCCCTTACTCACTAACAGCAGTAACACAGTGCTGTTGCCCTACAAAAAGGATCCTAATGTAAAAATATTGATTTCAGCCTCTTTTTGTGAAAACAGAAACTGGTTCTTTATGTCAGGCTTGAAAATGTATCCTCTAACATCTTTTTACTGTCTCTTCCTGTTGATTTTCTTAACCCTTTGAGGGATTTTGTTTGCATCCTCAAGATTGTTGTGCAGAAATTATGGAGATGATCCCAGGTACTTTGTATTTTCCAGCATTATGAAAAACTCATCCAGCTATTCCTTACATAGAGGTATCACACAGTTCGACCCAGAGAACATCAAGTTACTCTACTGTTAGGCAAACTCTCTGTGAAAAAAGGTCTTGCAGCAATTAGGACCAGGGGAGCCAGTCCCCTTTCTGTTGCTTTTCTCATTTTTATTTTGAATATTAACATCAATTATATTGTTTTTTCTACTCTTTGTGCCACCTTAATGCTCCCAGGTTTTAGACTCATTCCACCTTGTGAATTTTGCAAGTTTTGGAAGACAATTGTGGGTGAGGATTTAAAAAGCATAGCAATGTATTGTGTAATTTCCACTTCTATAGATTATTTCTTTGAAGCCTCACTGAAGGCAATTGGCTGCTTCTTTGTGCCCAGTGTATGAACAGTTCCTGTGCTTCAGAGATCCTAATTCTGATCTGACATTCCCTCTTGCCAAATGTATTACAGCTTATTCTTTGTATTGAAATATCGATGTCCCAGAGCTGAAACTAAACCTTGGCTTGCTCAAGTGTTTCAGGACCATGCTTGTTTGATTGTTACATTACCTGCAAAGCTTTACTTTTGCAAGCATTGTACTAATCTCCCTGAGACTTACTTCACACTGTGCTTTTAAGTCCACTAAAAATCTTAACTTTGGCTTCCTGATAACTCTCATTAAAACTTGCTGGTTTTGCCTCTGCATCCAGTCCTTTGGACTGCCCTTTTCTTGGCTTACTGTCTTTTAGGAAAGCTGAGCTTTCTGCCAAAAATAGAAACCTAGCAAATATTGCTGATATTCTGTCCAGAAGAGGGCACATCAGACAGGAACAGGTCCATAACAACACAAGACCCTGGTTTTGTTTCCAGTACAGCTCTTCCAGTGACATCAGGCACTAGTGGAAGTAACTATTCATGCATCTGGTTTCAGACAGTTGAGGAAGTTTAAAAACACTGAAAAAGGAAAGGTAACAGTAACATCTGGCAGGATAAATTGCTGGCTGGCTCATTTGTCTTTGTCCTGCTACTGACACTGGTGATTTGACTCCAGTTAAACCTGACCCATGTTCTGAAAGAAGTCAATACATTGACTGATATCAAAATACTAATACTAATACAATACCAATATGAAGCATTTAAAATTAAGCAATGGAATCTAGACTAAGCAAAGAAGGGATGAACATGGTTGCATTTAGTCTATCCATAAAATTTATGTAATTCTTCAGATTTCAGTTGTCTGCACACAGAACTACCTTTCTTCCTTTCTTTCAAAATTTGAAACTGATATTTTGATCTCAAGAAACAAATTTTTCTCATTTTATGCTTTGCTGATTTCAGCCTCATAATGAACAATGGCACCTGATTTACACTGGTTTTAGCAAAGCCATGGAGCCCAGCTCTGCCTGATTCCCACCGTGTTGCCCATAATGTGCACAGATAAGGTGATAAAAGATCCTTGTCCTTGTTGCCTTCTCTGTGTAACACAGGCACGTGTGTACCCAAAACAGCTGCAAAGCTTGGCCAGCTGAAGGAGATGGATGGCTATCACTGAGTCACATTACTTTCTTCATGCTGCCAGGCTTGCAAAATACCCCATTTATGTCTGCGTTGGAAGGCACAGCAGTTTCTTGTTCAGACTTGAACTCGTTTTTAGTGAAGGCACTTTGTGTTTGCAATGCAAGATTGAATCCTCTGGTAACTGGCACACAGCGCTTTCCCCCATCTGTGTTTCAAACCCAATGTGAATCCCTTCATTATCAGAGGACAGATTTTTGATGTGTCCTGTAAACTTATTGAGAACTGGTAATAATAGCCAGGATTCTGAAATTTACTAAAAAAAGTAGAAAATAAACCAAGGTACATGAAGCTTTCAATTAGGTTACATTTTTTTAAAAGCATATAAAGAATTGGAATTTCATATTTAATTTATTTTTGAATGTAAGATAATTGTAACATTCTGATTCTTAAAATTATTTAATTGTAGTGTGAGTTTTTAAACACTGTTATTAGTGCTCACTTGGTGAAATGCTTATTTTTTCAATCTACTCGAAAAAAAGTTTGACTGAACACTCAAGGCCAGTTTTTCAGAAATCACATGTAGCAATCTCATCTTCTAATTCCATCTTTAGTCTGTAACTACACTTGCCTGTATGAACTGTGTGTACTGGCAGGCAAATTTGAATTTACAACCACATTTAAATAATGCTTGTAACTAAAACACCTGGAAAATATTACCTATTGTAAGTACACGTTATATATCCAATCTAACCTATTGTAAATATATATACTATTGTACCTATATTCTATGTAAAAATGTAATCTAACCTATATGTAACACTCATAATCTGAATTAAGGCATTCTGAGATGAATCACTAAGTATGTTTTTAAAGTTCCCAAGGCAGATGAAGCTGAGTTTCACTCATCTTATGTCCAGTGGTCAGCAAGGGCTCTCACCTGGTGTCACTCCAACCCAGATCTCCTAATAGACACCAGCAGTTCCCTAACATAAGCTTCAGGAAAAATAGTTGAGTACAAGTGATTCCACACTCTGATACTGAGGCTTGCTGTAAGCAGAGAGGTGTGCTTTTGTTCAGGGATGAGTTTCATACATCTCAGTCTGGCAAAGAGATGGAGTGCAGGAAGAGGGCAGGCACTCATGAAGAGGGAGGGACAGAAGGAGGGAAGGGAACTGAGACTTCATACAACTCAGTCTGCAGACAAAACTGGTGGAACAAGAAGCAAGATTACCTTTTCCCAGCTCCAGTACCTCCTTTTTGATAGAGACAGCTGTAAATCAGCTGATAAATTGGCTCAGAAATGCTAACAATAACTCAAGGTTTTATAGTCCTGAGTATTTTTTTGTTAATTGTTGAGTTTTTCAGGCTGCGAAAAGCTCGCAAGCAATTCCCTCCTGGACCAACTCCTCTCCCATTGCTTGGAAACTTGGTGCACTTGAAATTCCAGTTTCATCGGGATCTTCTGATGGAGGTATTTCTTTTAAGATGCTCTTAATATGTTATTTTTAGCCATTACTTTAAAAAGTGTGATTAACTGAAGGTTTTAAGTCTGCAAAAGTTACAGACAAGGTGTGGACATCTAAAGATCAATTGATCCCTACATTTGTGTCACCTTATTATGAGGAATATGTTATCTTCATGAGAAACTTAATGCCCTTAAGAATCAAATAAACTTGGGGACAGGGTTTATGACTTAATAATATTAGAGAATACCAATAACCTAAAAGATGCTTCTGCACTGTTAAGTGTGAAGCTGTATCCACTATAATGATAGCTGTATCTGCTATCACTATGTGATATTTTTTAAAATTCTCACTGGCATTGCCTAATTTGATCACAAAGTGGGTCATATGGTGCATGTATGCTTGTAGCACAGGAAGGGTATTCACGCTCCATCTTCCTACAGCTGTTTGCCACTCGTTGTTAGTGACAACTGCAGTAATTCCTCTAATGGTTTGCAGGTGATCTCTAGCTCAGGTGGGTGCCTGAGAGCACACATGGGCCAATGAGTGCAGAGCAGACTCAGGCTGGGATGCTCTAGCAGGGAGAGGAGAGCTGGAAGCTAAAGAAATATCAGGAGAAGCAAGTGTGGTCAATTGGATGTAATTTTCATGGCGCCTTAGACACTGTCTGCCACCTCTTTTGTATCCTTGTGAGTGTGCTGGAGCAGAGTCCATACTTGTACAAAGCTTTTTTCATGCATGATTAGAGTTCCTCTGCCATACACCCATCCCTGCTTGGATACCTCTGCTGTGCCCAATGGTAAGTGCTGTCCTCAGTACTGTGAGGAAACCCTGGATTCAAGGCAGCCCACTGACACTTCATGGCTGTTGACTAATTTCTGTGTCCATGTCTTCTCCTGGAACACACAGATGGTGCAGGTTTTATCAGCTTATTTTATTTTGCAAAGGCAGGACTTGCTAGAGGCACAGAGCCCCAGAGTGGTGCAGAGTTCAATTAACAAGGTACAGATGTTGGGGTTGGAGGCGATGCAACGTAAAGTACAAAGTTTTCTTTCTTTTGCTGCAGAGTTGCAGCAGAATGTGCTTTGAAAAGAAAATAGCTTCCCCCCGGGGCAAATAAAATTGGCTGCTGAAAGCCTTATTCTCAGCAAAACAACAGCTTCTTCCTGCTTCTAGCTACAATTATATGCATGGGGATGATGTTTTCAGCACAAAACTGTCCACTGGGCTGGTGAATAGCAGGTGCAGTGTCTGAGATCCACATATGGGGATTCATCTGTTCTTTTTCTGCCACCTTTTCTACTTACAGCTGGCAAAAACTCATGGTAACATGTACACTCTGTGGTTTGGGTGGGTCCCAGTGGTTATACTGAATGGATATCAAGCAGTGAAGGATGGCATGACCACACACCCTGAAGATGTTTCTGGGAGACTGGTGTCACCCTTCTTCAGAGCATTGGCCAAAGGAAAAGGTGAGATTTTCCTGCCATTAAGAGTGCACAGGAATGTTGACTTGAAAACTACTCTGCCTTGTTAGACTCTGCCATCCCATTCAGAATGATATTCCATCAGACACTGTTCAAGTCCTCCACTGGCTTTTGAGAATATCTTACTGTTTGCCATGGTGCCTTTTGTACTGAGCTTTCCCCAGCCTGGGAAACATGGTAGGTTGTTTCTAGGTGACCTTTTTGCTGTATTCAAGATGTATGTATGTGATCCAACCCAGAACTGAGCAATCTTGCCCTCATCACAGACTAATCCATTGTGGCACACATGATTTTGCTGTACATCACATGAATGCAATGCTTGTTTGGTAACTGTACACATTATGGTTGCCAAACACTTTCCATCATAAGCAAGAGACCTATAAAACCCTTCTTCAGAATTTGCATTTCTGTACTTGCGGACACACACAAACATGTTGTGAATATCCTTTGATTGTGAGAGTGCCTCCAACACAGGAAAACCTACTTCTTCTTAGAGTATTACAGCAGTTTGCAGTCTTTTTTTCCTGCCCCTGCATTTGCTAGACCAAAGCAGACAGATTGTTTAAAGTTGGGTGAAGCCTCACCTTCACAGCAGGAGTTCAGGGCTCTTCAGGTGACCAGGAGTGCAATCTAACAATTAATGGGGTGTTGTCTCTTCCAGGGTAGAAACAAAGCCCAAATGTCTCTTATCTCTTACCTTCATCACCTCAACCTACAATCATCACATTAATTGATCTATATCTCCACAAACATACCCTGCCCTGTACTCTACTCTGTGGAAATTCATTCAGTTATTCCTGTCTTGAGCGTGATCTCTTGAGTATGGCTAAAACAGATCTCCTAAAAATGTGTTTCTTAAGGTGTTTCAGGGTTTTTTAAGACAACAAGTAATGATGCAGTCAGGAAATCCTTAGACTGCTCTTTTCAATGATTAACTACATTCAATGTTAAGAACATGTGGTCTAGTTATACTTTGGGTATGTTTGGCTATGATTTTTGGTTACCAATAATTTCAGCTAAAGATACTTGTATCACAGTGTATTCCCCAATTTATTCCATATATATTATATTTAAATTAATCGTTCATGTCTGTGGCAAACGTTAACATACCATGGAACACCCTCAGGTATCATACTTGCAAGTGGTCGCTCCTGGAAGCAGCAGAGACGCTTTGGAATAATGACTTTACGCAATTTGGGAATGGGGAAGAAAGGCCTGGAGCACCGAGTGCAAGAGGAGGCCTCTCACCTGGTGGAGTTTTTTGTGAACCTAAAAGGTATCTTACCTGCTAAGAAATCAGGCACTTTTCAGTCTGGATATGGATCCATATCTTCAGTATGCAAACATGCCTACCCCTTCTAGGTGGTGTATCCAAACTTACCAAGGCACAAGAGCACCTAGAGTCCAGAATCACAAGTATTTCTTTCTTATATAGCTCTTCATACATCTAGTGAAGCTGGGAACTTCTGAAATTCCACCTCCATGGGCTGATAATTTGTCTGTGATAAATATTGGACAATGACATGATGCTGCTGAACTGCACAGCCAAACCATTCTGCCTGCCATGGGTAACTGAAGAGTATTGCAGAGATTAGTAATTTCCTTAAATTTCAATGACATTCAGTACCCTGAATATTTTAATGTCTAGCTGGCTATGCAACTATTGGCTAAGTAACTACTGGCAAGAGAAACAAAGGAAGTAGAAGGTGGGAGGGAACTTCAGTGGATTAATCCTAGAGTCCATGTAGGACTTTTTATGAATATCTGTTTCATAACTTCAGAAAAATAATCAGAGATATGATCTACTGCTCACAGCTGACACTATTACAGTCTCATTATATTTACTTTGCAGTTCCTGTCTGTCTATTCTTCTTCTTAAACATTCCCACATTCCTACAGGCTTTCCTTGTAATTAGTTTTTTACATTTTTGAACATGTCTGTCACTGACTTCCCTTAGTTCATCTCCAGTGGCACTACCTGCTTCTCATATTCTCACTTCTCTTCCTCCTTACAGCTGAGGATAGCAGATTTGATGTGAGACCCTAGAACAGATCTTAGCTGTGCAATATTATTTCACGGGAAGGGCTGTGAAATTGTTTTAGAGCAATGAGGAAACAGTTTAACAGTGTCCTTTGTTATAAGACTATGTTTTATTTTCATTAATTCATATTAGTGCCACATCTCTGTCCTCATTCATACCCCAGCGGGATAAAGAGAACATTTTATTAAATCCATCCAGTCCTATCTGTATAAGGATCACCTGAAAAAAACACTGAGAGTAAATTCCAGTTACTGTGTTTGCAGGAAGACCTGTGGATCCTTCTTTCCCTCTTTTCCATTCTATTTCAAATGTGATTTGTGCTGTGGTTTTTGGATATCACTTCTCTGATGAGGACAAAACCTTCCATGAACTGATCCATGCTACAGAGAAAATATTCAGGTTTGCAGGCAGCTTTGTTCATCAGGTGAGTAAATCATATGCTGTTTTTTTCTGAAATAGGTAGAAAGTGAAAGCAGATAGAAAAATGGGTCTTCACTAAATACAGATCATGAGGCAAATGCAGGCTGGGAGCTAAGAAGTGTCCTTGAGGAGGGACATTATTAATGCCCCCTTGGTTTTGAGGCTATTTTTAAGAACTCTCGGGTTTTTTTGCAAGCTTAGGGGTTTTAAGTCCTTTGGTATTTCTGAGACTATTAACAGAAATCTCTAAATTTAATTTGAGACTGGAGTTAGTAATACATTTGAATTCTGCAGTGCTGCTCCTCCCACTTCGATTTACTTCTCTCCTCTAAAAATGGGTATCATTGAATTCACTCTTCTGCTTTTTATCACTCTGCAAGTCATATGCTGAAAGTTTTCTTTTTTCCCTCCCTCACCAATGATAAAATATTCATTATGCATCTTTCCCTTACTTAGTTATAGTTCACCATTCACAAATTGCAAAAACAATACATATATTCTCTGACAGTCTCACAATTCAAGTTCTGTCAGAGATTTTTTTGTAGCTCCTTCCCACAAAACATGATAAAGACCACTTTTGCACTTGAAGCATCTTGAGATGCACTTGAGGAATTCCTCATGAATTAGACTTTGTGGTTTAGACCCTTAAAGAGGGACAAGCTGTGTGTAATGGGGAATGTGGATGGCATAGCAAATTTAGTTGGCATTTGAGTTTTATAGGAAAAGGCAAACTAAAATGCTGATGTGGCAGTAAAGCTATTCAACAACTCTGCCAAATGAGACTGGCACTATACAACATTTCCATAGTTAAAAATATAAAAGTAGATTAAATTTGTGGATGACCAAAATCAGGAGACCTTAACACACAGCGGAGGTTCAGGATATCCTGCTGCAAAAGCTTGTAAGCAATGTGGATTGGAGTTATGAGAATGGAAAAAATTGTAATAGTACAAAATGAAATGCAAAACATTCTAGGAATTAATGAGATTAATTAATAAGATTAATTATTCTAAGCTCACTTACTATGAGTTTAGAACATTTCAATGCAAAGGTTAAGAGGAAAGAGATTGGTGTAAACGAACAGGTAACAGGATGAAAAAGGCAAAGAGAATCTTAGGGTATTTCCAGCACCATTTTCCCTTTAGATCCAGTGAAGTGTTACAGTAGGTTCTGAAGTGTAATGATCTGTAAGACACATTCTAGGGTCCTGGACATCTTCTTTTGTGATTCTGAAGGGAAGCAAAGGCAGAGAAGTGGTAATTAAGTGACCTACAAACTGTCACTTAAAACTGGAGAGACTTTGCTTCTTAGGTCTGAAAGAAGAAGGAGAGACTGTAGAACTGCTCTTTGCTGGGCAGGGTGGAATGGCAGATGCTGCACAAACAGAACTATCCAAGAAAGAGAACAATACTTAGAGCTGACAAATGTGTGTGTTAATGCACTCAGCAGGCTGAGGGTGTAATATTGTTAACCATCAGAACAGTTATTGCTCTTTAGCATTCGCAAGGACTCTGACTAGGAAAATTAAATTATCCCTTATCTTAGAGTGATACCCAGACCACAATTCCTTTTGTGAGCTCCAAAAATTTCAGCAGTTACTGGAGGCTGCAGACCTGTTAATCTGAGTAGCTCCATGGTATCCAAAAGGGATGTCCTTACATTTTGAGTGCGTGGGAGCTGAGGTCTCCAACTGTGCAGGAGTGAGGTCATATAGTGATCTTCATTGGTCAAGTAAACTTAGAGGCATGAGCAGAGTGTTGTCAGAACTGCCTCGACTCCTGGAATTGTGTCAAATAAGTATTAAAGTTTTCCCACATGATGGCAAAAATCTGCTCAAAGCAATGCTGATTTGTTTAGTCCACTATCAGCAGCTCTGGGCAGGACAAGTGAGCCTTTTGGTGTGTCTAAAAGCAGCTTTGTCACTGACAGAGAATTCATGGTACTTCTTGTGTGTCACTCCTGCAGATGTATGAAATGCTGCCCTGGCTGCTGTGTCACCTCCCTGGGCCTCATAAGAAGGCGTTGGCTTGCTATGATGTCCTGAGTTCTTTTGCAAGGAGGGAGATCAGAAGACATGTAGAGAGAGGGATACCAGCTGAACCACAGGATTTCATTGACTTTTACCTGGCTGAGATTGAGAAAGTAAGTGTTTGTCCTGGCTGATCACACTATTATGAAGTATAAGGCCAAAAAGACCATTAAATCACCCAGTGTGACCCTTCCACCATAGTTTCTTACATTTCATAAGCTTCCTAACATGAATACAATACCTTGGGACTTACTAACTCACATGTCTCAGAAAGGCATGCAGTTTTGTATTTTGATTACATGAATGAATTACCATGAAGTATGATAGGGGGTGAACCCATTAGCTCTCATTTGCTTTCCATGAACACCCATAAGTATCCCTCAATCCTGTAATGAATATAAAGCAGTTTATTCCTGTAGATTACATGACTTTGGTAGACCACCTCATCTTCTACAGCAAGGCTCACGTTTACAGTGGGATTAAATACACATGCACAAATCACTGCCCTGAAATAGCAGGCATTTTTCTTTGGGATCCAGTGTGTGCTCCAACACTGGCTGTCCTTGAGTCACATAACAATCTGGTTCCTCCCCTGACAGGCAATCATCATCCCTGTGTTACCTCTAATTTCCCCACTGCTTGGGACATGGCGGGCTTGGCCTCTATATTCAAATTGCACAGCCTAGAAAACAATTTCACAAACAATGCCATAATCAGCATTAATCTTCTTCCCTGCCCAGGCTATTATTTTTCATAGTAGGAAGTGACTCTGAGCCAGATAGGCTCTGCCAAGTGCACTATAGTTTCTGTTTCAAACTTTTCAGGAGGTAAAAGAAGGACCTCTTTCTTAGTGTAAATGAAGTTTACATAGCTTCTACCTCTGGTCATAAGCTTTCAGCTAGTCAGGTTGCTGTGTCCTACCAGTGTTAGCTCATGGGCTCTGAAAAGAGCTGATACATCATCTTACACTTAATATCTGAGTGAGTATGACAACATTTACTAAAATAAGCATCTTAGAGGCAAAGATGCAGCTTTTTCTGGTGTCAGGGGTGCAATTTATTGTTTCTTTGAAAATATTTTTACTTAATCTATTTTCTCTAGTTGTATTTTTATTTTACTCCCTTATTATTCAGAAGGGAATACATGGGTACCTCTCTTCCATCAGTTCACATTTATCCTCAGCTGAGAGGAGAAATTATTCTCAAAATGATCTTTTGAAATCCTTTTATACAGATACATTTTCCTTCATTATTTGCTGGCACTGTTAGATACCAAGGCCAAGGAGTGTCATGTTGTAGGGCACTTGCTTAGAAGTACACTCTAGGCTAACTGCAAACTTGTAGTGTGCTTCAAAGCTTTTGTGATTAAATCATCAAGCATGGAATTGCCTTTTTGTGATGAAAGAATAATGCACCTCATGAAAGACAGCAATGCAGACTTACTGTGCCTATTTGGGAAACTGCTAAACTCTCAGTATGCATCAAAAACTGTAATTTTGACTATTCTTTGTGCACATGCCAGCTGTGGAAGTCTCACAGGACTCGCACAGAGGGCACACAGGATGACATAATTCTTATGTTTTAACTTCAACCTTTTATCACCATCTACAGTCTAAAGAAGGGGCAAAGCCCAAGTATGATGAAGAGAATTTGGTATATGTCATAAATGATCTTTTCCTTGGTGGATCAGAGACATCAAGCACCACATTGTACTGGGGACTGCTCTACATGGTGGTGAATCCAGACATCCAAGGTGAGAGTGGTGGGATTTTCCTGTTTATTTTTATTATCTTATACTAAACTCAAGCATTAAATAATATTAAATCACAGGGTATAAAACCTAATGTATTATTTGAGCATAGTACATTTTTCTGTTCCTCTAAGAAAAGTGACCAGTTAAAGTATTTTATGCATTTTTCTCCTCTGAAGTGGTGAATATTTCTCCACAGTGAAAGTGCAGAAGGAGCTGGATGCTGTTCTGGGTCCTTCCCAGGTAATTTGCTACGAGGATCGGAGAAAACTGCCCTACACAAACGCTGTGGTTCATGAGATCCAGCGCTTCAGCAATATTGTCTCTGTTGGAATGCCCAGGGTGTGTGTGAGGAGCACAACACTGCTGGGATTCCCTGTCGAAAAGGTACAGACACATTTTCAGCTTCTGTTCTTTCTCTGCCAGAGAGATATTTCAGTTTCATAACCCGTCTTCCATCTATAAACTACTCTCCATTGAACTCAGGAATGTGGTGCCTGGGGAAGAGCTACTATTTGTGGCTCCAGGAACGAAGGAAGTCTTTTACTTAGCACGTAGGTGCTCACACAGCTGATAAGGCCTCAGCCAGGGAAGCCTCAAGTACCTGCCCATCATCACAAGTGCAGAGACCAGCTCTGCTTGGCAAGGGATGGACTGAGATGAGAAACTAGTTTGCCAAAGCACTGGTTAAGACATCCCTGCCCAGCTTGGCACTTGCCCAAATGCCAGCAAGCAACAGTTTATCAGGCATAAACTGATGAGTGACAGGCACCAGTAGTTGGAACTGAAACAACAGTTTCTTCTTTGCAGGGCACCATTGTTATACCAAACATAGCATCTGTTCTGTATGACCCTGAGCAGTGGGAGACACCTCGACAGTTCAACCCTGGCCATTTTCTGGATAAAGAAGGAAACTTTATACCTCAAGAAGCTTTCTTACCATTCTCAGCAGGTAAATGCACTGACAGCTTGAACTGATCTGACGGATGAGATGATGAATACAGGAGTATGAGATGATGGTATTTCTTCAGATAACATCTTCTATCTCTGCTTTTTGCTGCTTTTAAAGAACATTCCTGGCTTGTTTCTGCCAGAGGAGAAGCTTTTGTACTGTAAGACCCCAAACTGTTCATAGAATGCTGTGCTGGGAATCCCACTCAAACTCCCAAACCTCTTGGGCTGGCTGCATGCTGCAGTCATACACGTTTTTTCTGCAGTATTCTTCCCACACAGCCATTTTCCTGAAAAGTAATTTGTCCTGTATGTACTGGAGTTAATTGTAATCCCTTTTAAATAAACAAGCTGAAAGAAAAGCAGAAGGCATCCTGATAGACAAAGGATTAAGTTCATGCTTACAGAACTGAAAATCCAGTTGCAAAAGAAGGAAACAACAGTTAGTAATCATACCTAGCAGTAAAGTTCCAGCTGATGGTTTTGTTTTAGTTTGTTGATAGTCACTTAAATGTCCATAGTGGTTTCTTAATTCAAATGGCTTTTTCTTTCCTTATATTTGTCTGCTATCTGGAAATGTGAATGTAAAATTCACCTTTTCTGCTCACACTATTGGTGCCAAGGAATGAGAATCCTGGGTAATGAACAGTAGGCCTCATGCTTTGCCTATAAAGTGACCAAGCCTCTGTTCAACTGAAAATGCCACTACTAAGTAATTTTCTTCTGCTGATGTTAACTCACTAAAGCATGTGCAAACAGCTGGCAGATTTTTTTGTGTGTGGTCCTTAAGTTCAACATCTTCTGCAGAAGCAAATTAGTTTTTTCTGTCGGGCCAAGAAAGAAATTATGTTGGCACCTCATGGATTTTCACTGAAATTTTCATTTTGTGTCCCGTAACCTAGGACATTGGATGGGATCTTTTTGAAGAAATTCACACAGTTTTAGTTCTGTGGCTTTGATGACGCTGTCCTTGAACAGAACAAAACAAAACCTACCTCTGCTTTCAACAGCATTGGACTAAGTGGTTATGAAACTGAAAAAATCCTAGATGCTCACTGTCCTTCCTCTCTTCCCTCTGCAGGGCACCGGGTGTGTTTGGGGGAGCACTTAGCGAGGACCGAGCTCTTCATTTTCTTTGCCAGCCTGCTGCGGGCGTTCACCTTCCGGCTCCCCGAGGGAGCGGCCCCGATCAACACTGAGCCCGTGTTTGGGGGCACTCTGCAGCCCCACCCCTACAGGGTTTGTGCCATTCCACGCTAGGCTGCAGCAGTCACAGGCCAGCATGAGACACCCACCTCTACCTCTGTGAATTTCCTCTCAAGTATATAAACCTCCTTCTGGCTTTTCATATTAGTCTGTCCCAGAGCTCCTCAGAAAGTGGATGCAAGGCAAGATCCAGACTAACAGTACTTTTTTTGTTTTGGTCTTTGTGAAAGTCACGGATATTCTCACAGGGATTTTTGACTGTATTCTCCTCTCTGAGAGTACTTGAAACCAGATGCTGTGGTTCCCAGCTGAAGCCATGCTGTGTCCCCTTGTCCTAGCCAAGCAAAGTCATCCTTGTGCTCAGTCCTGAGCAAACCTCAGGAAAATTCAACGGAGTATCTCAGCAAGAGCTGAGTAGGTGCCATTTCTGTGCGTGGCCAGATGACTTCAAGTAATTGACTGTGGAAAGCACACTTTTAAAGCTCTGGTTTGGTTTTATTGTCCTGAATTTAGCCACTTATTTTGTCAACAGGTTGCAAAAAATCAAACAAACAAACTGATCAAGACCCAAATCCCAGGAAACACATTAGAATGCAGGTGCCTTCACATCTGAATTTGATGTTAAGTATCTCCCATATACCAGATAAAAAAGTCATTCTAAAGTTGAAGAAAGAAACTTAATTTTGGTGTTTACTATCAATGCGAATGTGTGACTTTGCAACCTGATATAGTTATATTGTGAAGTTGTTAGTTTTTTATTGTTTGTTTTATTTTTAATGATGTAGAATCATGCCCTTTATCAATCCTGCTTGGATGAAGCATTGAGTGTGAGATGAGAGAGTCACTTTGCCTGTGAATTTCACTGCTAACTCCATGACAGAGGAATGTTGAGGCTTTGGAAGGCAGCCTTTAGGTGCTACCTGAATGCCCAGATAGTCTCCTTTTTCTCTGTGCCCTTTACTTTTTTCATTACACATTTTCTGGTCTCCATTCAATTCTCTCTTGCCTATTTCAGTTCCTGCTTCCACCTTCCCTTTATCTATATAAACTCTTTTTCAGGATTCACCTTGATGTGATGACTTCAGGCTTCTCTCTCCTTTTTTTCTGCACAAGTATTAGTAGAGGAATCCATGCTGAGCTGAGAACAATCACCAGTGTGTTTTCAGGAGGGAGCTTGGAAAATCTCATTTATTTGTTCTTTAAGGGTCCAGATTATGGAAAGAAGAGCACAGTAACTATGGAGGGCACACTAAAGGTGATTAGTGTAAGAAAAGACGCAGGAATTCTAAAATGTTTGTTATTTAAGGTAGCTGCTCCTTGGCACTGATTCAACTCAAGAGCAGACTGTTTGAGCACACAGCTGGCGGTGACAGCCAAGTTCAGCTGTAACTTTGTTAAAGTGAAGTTTACTGGAGAATTCTTGTATGCAAATCACTTTTGGAAAGGATTCAAAGGTTGGAATTGAGTAGAGCTGCCTGTAAACACTACTGTAAATTTAGCATCAAATTTGAATTGAGGACCAAAAGTGCTTTTATGTTGGAATATAAAGTATTTATAATTAAATTATTGTGGTACATCTGAACTTCCTGAATTTAAGATGGAGGAAAATGTTACTACAGAGAAGTGACAACAGACAGATCCTGGCATGCCTTGTAGCTCTGGCAGTGGTCTGCTCCAGCACAACCCAGTACACGCAGGCTTGCAGGGCTAGAAGGGAAATTAGGGCAGAGAGGGTTTTCACAAAGCAATAGCTGTAATAAATAATCCAGCCTGTTACTCCACACATCATATCAAAGAATGTTCCAGGGCCTACACACTCCTGCTCAGCCTCCTTTCCAGCTTTATCCACGCTTCCCCTCCACCCTATCCACCCACATCTGCTCCTCTCTGATAAACCTGGGTCTTGATTTAAAAGACAGGTGTCTGCCAAGGAAGGCAGGAACCTTCCTGGGAATGGAAAATATCACCCCCTTCTCTCCAAGGAAAGGAATAACAGTTCTTGACTAGAATGGCAGCGACAGAGGCGAGGTGCTCCCTCTGGAGAGAGGGGCAGGGCCGGATCCCGGGTTTCCCATCAGGCATCCGAGCAGGTGGTGAGGGTCCTTCCCAGCGAGGTCCAGTGTTGAAAAGGTCCCATTTCAACAACCGCTCTTGGAAGCAGAGGCTCACCCACAGAAAAGAGAAGCAGCAAAGGACAAAACTCCACAGTGGCAGTGAATCCTCTGGACAGCAGCAGTCTGGCACCAAAACCACAACTGTCTCCCCTCTGATCCCTGAGAGAGAGAGCAAGAGAGGCCTGAGCCCAGCCCCTAACCCCCAGCCAGTTTCCAGACAGTCTTGCACAACAGCTTTGCTGTTCCTGAGCAGGGGAGCCAGTGTGGTGTGTGCAGCCTCCTGTATGGATTAGTCCATGTGGGTCAAACAGCTAAACTGGGCTAGTGACATGGGTCTGGAAACTTATAGTACCACTTTACACCCATGAATCCCATAAAGATTTGAAGCAGGATGATGGACGAACGCAAACAAACTTGGGTAATCTGGTAAAATTAACTTTGCTCTTCCTCCACTCCTTTGGGAAGCTTGGGAGAGCTTCTGGTGTGGAAAACAATGCTGTTTCACCTCCTAGAGATCTTTCAGTAACTGTTCAGTTGTATACCTCCAGCTTCTGGAGAGATTGACCTCTGGCAGTGGAGAAATTTCAAGTTATGGGGAAAGAGTTGAAGTGATCCCAGGGCACTAGTGAGGAATGACAGCAGACTTATCTCTGGTAGGTTCAACTGACTTCCCTAGTCCCCTGTCCACAGTTCTTCCCATTGCTTTCTGGCCCCTTCAAGTGCTGTTTTTCCTCCTGGTCATCATCTGCCATCACTTGGCTGCCCACAGGTTCCAGCCCCATGGCACGTGTCTGTCTTACACCATCCAAGGGCTGCCAGGCTCAAAGGTGCACGCCCTGCTGCTGACGGCTGTGGTGGTGTAACTTCTTTTAATTGCTGTGATTACCCTCCACCCCGTCTTTTTAAAAAATTTTTATAACTAGTGTCAGCCACAGCCTCAGGTCTCTGAGTTAAGATAAAACTGTCATCTGTAATAATACGGTTTAGAAGGTTTTGAAATGAGGTTGCGGGAGTCTGCTCCAGGGAAAGAAGTGCAACTGGGTGTGTTACTTTTTAAACCACTGTGATTCCTTTGGGTAAAAGTGGGTTCATGTCACAGAACTGCAGAAGGGCTGCTTTGTTTCATCTTTGTAGGTTAGCAGGAGTGTCTGAATCCAGAAAGCCTGAAATATTTAATTTTGATGGATATGAGAGAGCTGCCTAACATTATATGGTGCTCAGCTCTGCTAAGTTACAGTTCAGGAAAACACTGTCAAGTTGTCTGCCACCCTGATGCTCTGCTAATTTTTATCTTGTGCTTTTCTTTCTCTTTCATGGTGGTGCTCTCCCGGGTAGCAATATTAGTGCCACAGCCATAAGCAGGCCAAATGCCAAACTCCAGGGAAGCTATTTACCTTGGCAAAAGGAAAAAAGGAGACACTGGAGACAAAGACAGCCTCGTGTAAAAGTTTGTAGATTCTGCATCCATCCAGACATTAAGAGTTGATTTTTTCACTTCTGTTCAAATAAGTTGTTTGGGAAACTGTTTTGTTTCAAAGGCCCAGGCTAAACTGTCCCTGTGGATGCTTCATGGTATGACCCAGTGAATCAGCTGTGTGTAGTGGGGGGACCTGACATCTATAGGATTACATGTTGAAAAAAGAGATTATCTGTTTCACCACCATCTGCATTTGGGAAAACTATTTCTGTGCTTTTGAGGAAGTTTAGAACCTCTTGGACAAACAGGAGGTGAAAGAACAGGAATTTTTTGCTAATTGAATTGGTGTTACACACACTTCCTTTAACACATTGTTAAAGGGCCATTTGTCATCATGTGTGAGATCTGCATTTAAGTCCATGCTGTAAGGGCAGCCTTGAACTGGGAACAGTAGGTAACCCAAGACAAGGAAATCCCTCCCCAAAAAATCCTAGCGCTGAAATGTTGTTATCTGCTCACTTCTTTTTTATCTTCAACATCTCCGTTTTCTAGTTGTGAAATGCTACATTAATAACATTTGCAGCTGAATTAAGTTGAAAGTAACAACAAACTTGAGGGTCATGTAAGAACAGATTTATGGATAATTGTATACAGTTGAGTTTCAACCTGCATAAAATACAGTTGATGTACCTGCAAAAATCACTGCAAACTCAAATATTGAGCAGAAGAGAGAGAGAGAAAGAGGTGTAGGGCTGCATATGCACTCCAGAATAAAACAAGAGCAACCTTTTGAAAGTAGAACTGTGTAAGGAATACTGTGTTTACTTTGTGTGTTTGTTACAGCCAACGATATAGGCAGATGAGATAAGCCACATCACACAGTGATTGGAGCCCGAGAGATGTCCAACAAGGGGTCTGAAGAATAGCTTTGCCATTTCACTAAAAACATGGCTAAGGCAGTTTTGTGTGTAAATGAAATGGTGGGAGATATAAGCACTATGATTTGAATCAGCAAGTCACGTTGTTAGAGTTGTAGATAAAACCTGTACCTAGGAAAAGATCAGCTCTTTAACCTTATTCTAATTTGCATGGGCAAGTTTCATTCCACCCACGTCCCCCAAGTCCTTTGAGATGCCTCTCCAGACCTGAAATCTGATAGAAATGGTTCTTGTTTGTTGAGAATTACACCTTAGTTTTAACAGTAACTCATAACCAGAGGTCTGGTCTAATCAGTTCTACCAAGAAGGTGCCTTCTCTGAGAGCAAATCTTACAAAGCCAAGAGTTTTACTTGTTGGTTTGGGGTTTTTGGTTGGTTTTTTTTTGCTTATTTGTTGTTGGGGTTTTTTTGTTGTTATTGAGTTCAAACCAGTTCACAGTCATGATTTATGGAAGAACAGTAGGGGCTGAGTTTATGATTCTCTGGGTGCTAAGAGGCTATAGCACAGACCCAGTGCACAGGCAGCTAGCCAGTTGCAGGAAGCTTGTTCAGGGCAAGAAACACCACTCAGGAGCTGGAGTGCAGCTTTATTTAGGAGTGCAAGTACCCCAAAACATCACTGACATTATTGACTGCATGGTACACAAAGTTCCTGACTGACTGCAGACTAATTACAAGACAGCATGCGAGATTTGGGTGTCCCACCAGTGAACTTTGTAAGATATAAAGACCATGTAACTCACTTACCAGTGTAACCATAAACAAACTGCCAATTTTTCTATCTTCATTTATCCTTCTTATAGGACAGCATTAACTTTATGATCTCATCTTCCACACCCAGCAGGTGTATCAGAGAGCTCAAGTTTAAGTGTTTACGTGTACACTTGGCCAGAGAAGGGAGATGGGGTAGCTGGTTCTTAAAAAAGGTGTTGTACCACAGCCTGAGGGAGAAGTGTGATTTCAGAGCACCTCCTGCCGTCTAGATCCTACTCCTTTACTGTGTTCAGTGCAGTGGCCAGCTTTGTGTTGGCTATTTTGTAACATTCTGTACATGTGTGGAAAATTAATTTCAATTAAGCTTAGTGAAGTTCACAGCCACGTCTGGAAACTCGCTGGAGGAGGTAAGGTATATTTGCAGGGATGGTACAAAGGGATCTAGCATTAGGCATGACTTGATTTACCATCCTCACTGATGATTAAGAAGAGTTGAATAGTAGAACATGCTTTGCAATGTGACATTTTAAAATTATTCTAAACTCCTTGCAGACCTCTTAGAGGAAAAAAGGGGTTTATGGGTCTGACTGGACATAAAAAGGAAGACATAATGTAGAAAATAATTCATAGAAAAAAACATAGACAAATGTGTGTACAATAAACATAGGAAAAATAGTCCTAAATTATCTGGGTCATTCTCCAGGATGCTCAGAGGAGCCACTATAAATCTGTATGAATGATCTGTTAAGGTGGTTTCACAGAACTCATATTAGCTGGAGCAAATCAATGCTTTATATGCACGTGGAAACATAATCTTATAGAAATTAATAAAAAACTTTGGGTTTCACTATAGATTTCTTCTTGCTTCAGAGACATCCACAGGAAATAAAGCAATCAAATTTAAAAAACACAGCAGCCATGAACCCTATCTTGTAGACTGAATCAGAAGGATTTAAAATTTTTTCTTCCTCCATGTACTGAGGGGAATAATAATTTAGATGAAATTTCCATTCAAAATAGCTTTTACAGTTTCCCCCTCAGGGAAAGAGGGAAGTCTCAGTAGGGGCTGAGAGACTACAGTGCACTAGGTGAGAAATAGCTGCTGGGAAAGTGTCAAATATTAAACAAATTTCGTCTCAGCAGCCCCTGCCCTGCTGAAGGTTCCAGAAAAGAAAAATTACCAGGAGTGAAGCAAAATGGTGGGAAGGAGAATAACCTCTTTCCTACTGCTGGAGTAAAAGGAGTTCAGCTTTTGTCCTGATAAGCTCTGAGGACAGGCAGGGAGCAGCAAGGTGTCAAGGGAGCATTCAGCAGCTCCCATTTTAATTTCCTCAGCAGCAGTGTCACAGCTGTGCTGAGAAAGGGAGACCAGACCCTCTGAGCCAGCTCCTCTCCCCACCACTGAAAAGAGGCTGTGCTGGCTTCAGATAACGCCACAGCCAACATGACATCTGCAGGAAGTCATACAACTTGGATATTTAAAGTAGCTAGCAGATAAATGATAAAATAATCTGAAGATGCCATGTAAATAAGAGGTGGTATCTGTGGAGCAATGCTGTATCTGTAGCTTACTCTTGTGAAAACAAATGTCACTGCCAGAGCCCATGGAAAAACGTGGATTTAGGGGAACCTTCTAATACTGAAAGGGAATGAAAATGGAATGTTTGTTACTCACCCAAAAGCCAGTTACGAGTGCAGTATTTTCACCCTCGGGGAACGATTAGGACAATTTGAAAATCTTTATTTTATTGCTGCAAGCAGAGGCAGGCTAATGGGGAGATTTCCAAGTTCAAAAATAGTTACAGAGATAAAGTGGTATTATATTTAGCAGTACAGAATTTACAAAGAAATCCATGTTGGATTTAAATATTAATATATTTCTGGATTATTAATCCACATATGTATGTATTTAAGCCTCTCTCCTTAAAAAATACCAGCCTAAATCATGCTAACTGACCTACCTTTATTTTGTCATATTTGATGGTAACCCATACAGTCACTGGTACATTTCAGTGAAGGTCTCACTCTTCTGCAACCCATTATTCCTTAAGACCTATCACTCTCTAGTGTGATCTTATGAGTAAGAAATTTTCTCCAGAATGAGTAAAAAGAAGACAGATGACTTCAGGATTTCATGGAGTAGCCTGAATACTCAAACTGGCAGAGCAGGGGAAAATGACTGGCAACTTTGGCATTCAACAAGCTGTGTGTTTTGTCTTCAAGGACACAATCCAGCACCTTCAGTCAGACAATCAGGGGTGTTTCACAGATCATATTTTCTCTAATGCAAATTTTGCTAGGTTGCAAAAACCATGAAGACCTTTAGAGGGAAAGTCATATCATCTGGAAGAGGGGCCATATCATCCTGGGAGAGGAGAAATCAGATTACCCAGAATTGAATGATTCTCTAATGAGGAAATGGTTCCCAGGGCAAGAAACCAATGTGCCACAGGGGATGTGCATGTCCTAGAAAAATACAGACAAGGGGATTTTTTGTTGTCACACAGCTTAGGTGTTTTGGATGTTTCCAAACAGTGCTTTAGCCAAGTATTTCTAAATGCTGCTAATCAGTGTCCTGAAGTTGAACCAGGTGTCAAAACATATCTCTTGGAAAAATTAAGTAGATCTTACAGCCAAAATATCTCTTAGATACTTCAATGCTTTGAGATCTTCACAGGAAGGTTTTCAGTTGTCAGGAACTTGTATGTTTTGCACATTCTTTGGTATGCACAATTGCTGCATTTTCTGGCACCACTGAGGGCTCTGTCCTGCAGGATGGCACAGAAGAATAGTGGTGGAGAAATAGGACTCTATGAACTGGTCCTAAAGCTTTCACTGATATAAGAAAATCCCATGAAGTGTTCTGAATTCAGCAGATCAGCAGATCTCTAAAAGCAACATCTGCCATTGAAAAACTTCAGGCTTGATGTTTTGCTATCATTCAAAACTTTTAAACACTGCCTATGAGACAGGGTGCTTTTTCAGACATGAAGGGACAGAAACTTATAAGACACTACTATTTTCTATTGCTCTTCACATTTACTTGGTTCGAAAAATCAGAGATTCTGCAAACTATTGTTTGCTGAAGTCATCTAGACTGTGTATGTTTTACTCTAAACTCATCCCTCTCTTGCCTGAAGATTAAAGGCAACTGCAGCTCTGCAATATGACAAAGACAACCTGGTCTGGGTTCTTCACGACCTCTTTTTGGCAGGAACAGAAACCACAGTAACCACTTTGCACTGGGCACTGCTCCATATTTTGACTTATTCCAGAAGAGGTGGGAGACTAATGAGGTCACATGCAAAATCGCTTGAATTGTGCTTTCTCAGAGAACACACCAAGGTCAGCACAAAGGTAAACACTTGTAAAACTGCATCCAGTTGGAAATTCATTCTCTCTGTGAGCTGACAAACACACCTGATTTATTGAGAATCATGGGCTCACTCAGGCCCCTTAGCTTCATCTTGCTGCCTTGAACCTTGGCAAGAAGTACCCACTCTTTCTTCCTTTCCGTGAGAGTCAGGATGAAATCAGAGGGAGCCAGGCACACAACAAGCCTGTGTAAGATAACTGGAGAGTACAATGTCTGCAGCTGTGCTTCGAGCACAACCAGTTCCCCAGGCCTCTCCCAGGGTGGTCCTGATGAGACAACAGTGTTGACAAATTGCACATTCACTGAGAGAGGGGAAACACCCATCCTTAACACACAGTGGCAACACGGGATCAAAGGAATACATTCCTTACAGGCTGCCACTGTCCTTCACCAGTACAGCCTGTTCCGAGCAGTGGCAGATCCTCTGAATGTCCTTCAGATTCCTGATGCTGAACATTCTCTCTCAGAGAAAGGTTTTATTTGGGGAAGAAAACAGTACTGGCAACTCCTGGGCTCTTGAGAAGTATTTTGCAATGCTTCATTGTCTTTCATAATATTTCTGAGGAATAACAAATTCATTAGATTTGTTTTCAGTCTTCCATAAAGTTCTCCCATTATTATGTCTCTCCATTCCTGAGCCATCCATACACTTTATACCTGCAAAATCTTATTAGGGCATTAGCTGAGGATGTTTTAGTGCATTAGAAGGAAACAATCACCAGAGAGTGTAATATAATTTCTGTACAGGGTAGTTATCTGTTTACTGTCACTGGAGTGGTTAACTGGGAATGTATTTGTGACAGCAGCAGCCCAGAGCTCTGTGCTGCAGCTAAAATGATCAGTGAGTCTGCCAAAAGGGATGGTCCTGCCCACTTTTGTCCTTGGCCATGTTCTCACTCTGCTCAGTGAGGCAGCAGCCAGCAGGTGAGTGTGTTCAGACTGCTGGGCCAGCAGAAAACTGTTACTGCAACTAAAACTGAAAGGCTTCCCACCAAATCAGTCAAATGAGTCCACACACTTTATAGCTCTCTGTTGCTGGATCCAACCCTGGTGAAAATGAGGGGAGGGACACTTTCTTTTCAAGGCATCTTGCTTACAGGTACATTACAGGCTGACTTTAACTTGAAACTACATGAAACACCTTGTCCAGGATCACATAGGAGAGCTGTAGCACAGCAGGGGACTGAATCAGGTCTTTAAAATGCAAGCCAATGTCTCGAGCAGGGCACCAGCCTTGTTCTCACTGTGAGAGCTGAAAATGGACCCACCTCAGTTCACTTGATCCATTCTCCTGCTCACTCTGAGCACAGTGGAAGGTACACACTCCATTGCTGCCCAGATGCCTTTACTTGGGACTAGACATGGTTAACTTCCTGGGCTGTCCAAGTGCTCCACCATGGCTAGTGTCTGTGGATCTGGGGGCTGCAGGCTCTGGGGCTAGCAGGTCACAACAAGGAGGGACGTGAGAACAGCAATGTTTTCTAAAAGTCAACTTTTTGTTTGTGTTTTGGTTTTTCTCTGTAGCTGGATTTCTTGGATATTACTGAACATCCCGAGGTCCTAGAGGAAGCTGCTTCCAAGACTGGCACCTATCTCCTTAACCAGCTGTGGACACTGGACTTCCAAACTCACCATGAAACACATTTGAAGGTACTGGTGCTTTTTACAGTTTCATGAATCTTTCAGCTGTAGACTCCTTATGTATCCTTGGCTAGAATGTAAAAACACCTTTTTGCTGCTTCTTGGCTTCAGTCTGAACGATGAGCTTTCCAGCAGAACTCAAGCCCTGTGTCTCCTTGATGGACTTTAGAGAGGACTAGTAATGAGTGGAATGGGCCTGTAGCAACAGATGAAAGTGGCGTAAAGTCACCTGGCCAAAAATAATGTCTGAGGAATCCTGTTATGGCGGCACAGGTTACAAGGAGGAATGAAAGGAAGAATCAGCAAAACTCCTCAAAGAGAAGCAGAAAGCAAAGTTTATTTGCTTATGGAGTTAATTCTGTAGCCTTTATTTTGGCAATGCTGCTGGTGGTGCCTTGGCACAACAAGGCCATGGAATGCTCCATGGCAGTAGCCTGTCCTGGCCAGTGCAGATCCAGCAAAGCAGGTGCAGATCCAGCTCACCAGAGGTGTTACTGCTCCAGGCCAGTCCTTACTGTTGAGAAGAGGAACGAAGGGAAAAGGATGAAGAAAAGTGATGTTACCTGTGGTGTTACGATATCGAAGGTTGTGTTGAGACAAAGTTTCCTCTTGCCCAGAGTTCTGCTGGTTTTGGGAGTGTGTTGCAAGTGTCAGTAATCACCAGAGCCACTGTGCACTGCAAAACAACCAAGTGGATGGATTAAAGTCCTAATCCATTTAACTGCATAAGTGAGCAGCTGTACAGACCTGCAGCCAGGTGACAGGTCTGTACTCTTTGGTAGGGTAGAGTATCAAGACACTGCTTTTCTTTTCTGTTTGACAGTGTAGAGGTACTTTAATAATATTACTGACAATCCTTAGTATGGTCTACACACTGCATCTGCCAAGATAAGCCAGGAAGGATTCATGCTCAGGACTCAGGCTATGCCCCCATCTCTGTCTGTCCTGGGAAATACACCCATATTGATAAAGAGTTGAGTCCCTAAGCCTAGGACATGTGTGAGACAAAGTGCATCATTGAGGCCTCCTGTTTTCCTGTGTGTACAAAAGGAAAAACAGACTCTGCTGGTTTTTTGGGTACCAGCTGGAATCCAGTTCAGGGATTCAGACACTTGTTTCTTCTTCCCTTTCCACCTTACTTGGGTTATTAAGATAAAAGACTGGACTCCAACTGCTGTGAAAACCATCCTTCAAATTACTTTCCCTTATGGAAAACAGCCATTGCTCCTAGCAAGTGACATCAACCAGGTACCCATTCATATTTGCATGCATTTTCAGTGTGGTCAGCATATTCCAGAATCCCTGGCTACATCTTTGTTTCCAAAAGTTGCAAAGGAGGAGGCCTGCATATGCATCTAGAGAGATGCATTCCTGTTTATAGATGTTCTGAATCCAGCAACACATTACCAGTGGATTCCTAAGAGCAAGCTGGAGAACTCAACACATGTGTTGAAACTGTGCTCAAACTCTTAAAAACTTAACAAATGCCATGTTTTCACCTGTTCCCTGAATATCCCTGGAGCAAAGAGGTGCCTTTTCATCTTTGAAGTGTCCAGCATATATTATCAAAGTGCTGCAACTGCTCAGAAAAAGGTCACATTTTATATATATAGTTACATAAATATGGGTATAGTTGCATATGCTGCAGGGTTAATATTTATTTGTTCATCTCTTTTACACTTTAAAATTCCTAAAACATGTGTTCGGAAATCCCTACCTCCTGTCCCATACAGACACAGGCTAGCTGATGTTGTTCCTATCTGAAATCTCAAATCTTTGTGCAAGGTAACACTATCTCATCTTCCTTCCCTCTGTGCAATTAGGTCTTTCTCAACTATCCAGGTCAAAGAGTTTAAAATTGGTCTCTAATGAATAGCTGCCAGCGACTTGATTTGCAGAACTACTGAAAACCCAAACTCCACTGGCAGTCAGAAAGATCTGTAGGAGTTAAATACTTCCCAGACTGTTCAGGGTACTCAACACATCTCCAAAGAGAAACTCCAGATCAATGACTGGTTGCAAAGTTTGCCCCACCGGCCTCACCAGATCGTCCAGCACAGCAGTGAGTGAACATTACCATCTAATGGCTGCGCCTGCTAATTACAGCTATAATTCCTACATTAACGGTGGAGCCTGGTCCTTGTCTAAGTACTGATACACTGAAAAGGCTGTAGGATTGGAAAACGAATAAGCATAGAAAGATAATAAAGGCAGAATTTATGATTTTGCAGTATCCATCAATCACCTCCGGTGGGCAATGTGAATGGAGGAATCCTGCTAAAATATTTCTGGCTAACATGTCACAGTTGCTGCACTGATGGCTACACATGCTGCAGACACATGAATAATGACCACCATAAATAATAATGCAATGCATTAGTAACTGTGAAAGCCTTTAAGATTCTAATAGTGAAACATAATTCCAGCCTCTTTTTTTCCTGACAGCAGGATGAAATTTCTCACATCCCTTCCCCAGCCAATCCAAGGGCTGCACCAGTGCTAAGCTTCTCCCCTGTTCTTCTCCATTTTGCAGGCATCATCTGTGCCAGTGGGCATATCTGGAACCAGAAGAGATGATTCAGGCTGATGATTGAGAAAGTTAGGACTAGGGAAGAAAATCCTGGAAGCCTGGGTCCAGGACAAAGCTTGCTTCTTCACTGAGCTCTTTGTCAGAGGAAGAGGGGAAATACAGATGTGTATGTGCTCATGACATAGAGTCATTCCCCTTATTTCCAGCCCTGCTTTTTCTGCTGGAAGTTGCAATTTCTGCAGGAGGTTAGATGAGAGGTTTACCCAGCTGATGCTTCACACTGGAGCCTAGAACATCACACCTGACTCACTGCTCTCCTGTTAACCCTTTATGGGAGAAGATGACAGATAAGAGGCTCCCAAATTGTGCTGATTCTGCACTTCCCTATAGGATGGAGTTTCCCCCTCACTCATTATAAAGTTGCTGGAAGAACAATAGCCCAGTTTGTTTCTTGATTTCTGCAGTCTCGGCTACTTGTGTAATCCCATGCAAATCAAGACCTCAGTGTAAGAGAGGGTCAGAGCCTATAAAATAAGTTAATTATGCAGCTTGCTTTGTTTGGCATGGATCTCTCTGTTCCACTCCCTTCTGCCATCAAATGGATGTGCTTTTTGGACATTGCTTTACTACAGAGGCTGCCATGTGCCGGCAACTGCTCAGAGGATCCCAGGCCATGGCAGAATTCCATGGCACCTCCTGGCCTCAGGTGAGCAAGGGCTTCCCTGTGATTGTATCAAAGCCTGGCAGCATTCCTCTGGGAGCTGTGGCATGGAATGGTTGTTCTTTGCCAATGCACAGAGAGGAAGAAGAGTTCTTGAATAAACACTGAACTCTGCTACAGCCAGCACTCACTGCTGTCTCCTTCTTTCTCAGTAATGATCCCTCTGCAACCATTCCTGGCTTGCTATGCCTACAGACCCTTGAATCTCCTGTAACAGCTCTCTTCAGAAAGACAGGCCTGACTTTACATATATAATATGCAGCATCAAATTTGCCATGGGGCCAGAATCAGGTTTTTCCTCTTAGCTTGTGCCTTGGATGGTTTTGTAATAACCCTGATTTCCTGTGTTAGACTGGGCTGCAAGGACCATCCAGAATAAACAGGACAAGCTAACATGAATGTGGCTTTGAGAACTACAGACAAATGTTGACTTAAAATTTAGGAAGGAACAGGTCATTTGGGAAAGACTTCACTTAGAAAACTTAAGAAAATTTGATTTAAGGGCATTTAAATCTGCCAGATCTGAAAGCTACCAGTGGAAAGCAGGCAATCCAGAAATGTATGGTAATGGTCAAAAATAATTAAATAGTAATAAATTTCCTATAGTCAGGCAAGTAACAAATGTGGATCATTGCAATAGTTAGGCACAGTTCAGCTGTGAACATTCACCCTGTAAGTGCTCTGTGGAGCCAAGATGTTCATGGCATTCCCCTGCTTGTATTTCCAGGTGCAGCTTCAGGACACTTTCCCATCATTGCTGAGGCCCTCAGGCACTTTGCTGATGAGAGGGCTGCTGGCAGTGACACACTTGCAGGATCTGTGAACTCTTACTAAGGCTGAGATCAGGCACCACCAGAAGAGCTGGGTGCCTGCACAGCCACAGGACTTCATTGCTGCATGCCTGAATGAGATGTTAAAGGTAACTAGTAATTGTCTCTTAAGCAGCTGCTACATGTTTCAAGTGCTTTGTAGTTAAGGTATTTCCAGAAGCACTCCTCCTTCCTCTCCTTTTCTTCCTGAGAGACCGCTGAGCTATTTCTTTCTTTGAATTCAACCTAAAACGTAAAGAGAATGATGTTGTTCCACTCTAGACTGAAAGAAAACTTACTGTGTGCTGTCTTCCTCTTCAGCAGGGTCATATTTTTTTAACAGAACAACAAGGCTGCTGTCTTACCAGCTCCACCAATTCAGTATGGAGCCTGTGATGAAAAACAGATCTGTTGCTGGGAATTTGCTATGCCGTTAAAACAGTCTTAAATCTCACTGCCTGTCTCCTGTCTGCAGGCAGAGGATGACACGCTCTCTACATTCAGAGTGCAGTGACCACAGATCTCTTCAGGGTGGGCTTGGACACCACATTCACTTTAAGCTGAGCACTCCATGATGGTGTATCTGGGAGTGCAAAACAGGAAATGTGTGTAGCTGCACTTACCTGTGTGGTGTTCTTGCTCATGGCTTATGTAGACTCAGCTGCCCTGATCCTCCAGTGTAAGATGGCTTGGGAATTTTGAGTTTCTCCATAAAGCAGTATGCACATCAACAATTCTTGAATATTCATTATTAGTCCCTTTTTTAAAATTCAGAATGACTCCAAGAAGTGTCAGATGCTGTCATTTGTCCATCCTGTGGAATTGAATATAAGGACTGAACAACCCTGCCATGTGCAAAAGCAGCTCTACAAGAGTGTGTGTCACAGCAGCACAAGTGACCCCAGGGTTTATGGGAACCCAGGACACCACACTGCAAGGCTTCTCTGTCACTGAGGTCTCTTAATGCCACTAAGCTTTGGGTACAAGCCTTAGACAAAGCAAAGTCAGGCATTACAACCCTCTCACTGATTTAAAATCACATCTTGTGTTTACGTTTCGTCCCAGGCTGCAAAACTGCCCAAAGGTGAGTTTGAACAGCTCACGAGGAGTTCTTCACTGGGAACAGGATGCTGGATGTTATCTACGTGCTATAATATGAATAAATCTGTACTCAGTTTCCCTGTCCTGTTGTTCACCACTTTTCCATACAGGATTTCAAGATTTAGGTCAGTGTATAAAGGTACCAGTATAACAACCTTTGGATTCTTTTAAACTGGTACAAGCTAAATATAAAACCCACAGAAATTTCAGAAAAACATCGCCTCTGTATGCAATTTATTGTATCAGAAGAATATTTTAAATCCATATCAAACCTGATAAGACCTATGTGGCTTTGGGGGAAGATGTCTTTGAGAAAATCAAGATCCAAGTCAGGGGTTTTGATCAGTGTGAAGCCTTCCCCTCAGTGGGGTTTAGTGGTGTTTTTTCTTTTTTAAGTTTGATAACTGTAATTACTGCATCCTCTGGTGCTCTAAAATCAATCTTTAGGAGTGTCTAATAATTTCTAATAAGCTATTAAGTGGGAGATAGCAGAGTGTGACCCTGTTTCTCACCCCATAATAATTACTTGGCACTTGCATTGGGCAATTTCGAGAGAGTGATTGATATCTTGGCAATTTAAGTCATTAGTTTTTGATCCTGTGAAAAGGATCTTTGTATGAAAAGGTCTCCATAGTGATTTGTGTAACACATCCTTTCTGAAATATTTTGGTAAACTGCTGGTCTTCAGAGCACACAGATCCCGTTCAGGGATCCCTTTTGTTACCAACCAGGAAATTCTTTATGAGTTTTTAAACTACTTCTGCTACTATTTAATTTCTAAATAATTTTCTATGTCTTCTAGGGTTATGAACACAGGTTTGAGCCCATAAGACAACAGGATAGGAGTGCCAGTGGTAAGGATATTTAGCCTAGGAGCTGGGGGGCCCTTTTCCCTGTTCTGCCATACTTCTTCGATTTCAGAACTATTGCTGAGACACCCATTGCCTTTGCTTTCAAACAGTAAGGTAGGAATTACACCAGCATTACACTACTGTGCTTTACAAGGATGAATACACTCACACACTATAGGACAGAGGACACGTAGTGCCTTACATATATGAAGACAATTTTTTCATGTTGCTCATCAATAAGACTGTTGAGAGATATTAGTTGTTTTAAGCAGACTGAGTTACACAGTTATAATATTGTGTGTGATTTAATATGGGTTTTATGCTTTGCTTGCTTAGCCTGAGTACCTGGATTACACAGGGGATGAACTTTCTGACTCTTTCCACATCACAAATTGGTGGAGAAACAGAAACTATGGCACTCAGAAATCCAATGACTGACTCTGCCAGATAGCAGAAATTATTGGTCAGATTTGCAAAGCACTACGGAAAGATTCTGTGCTCATGGAGTAACCTGGAATGGACTCATAAAGCACAAGATGAATGAGAGACTATCCCCCCTTATCCTCTATTACTTATCCGTTATTACTTCATGAGCTTGTAGGTTCTTTACTGGGACATTTTTCACGTTTTCTGTGCCATTCCTCACTGTACATGAAGGAAAAGAACGATGGGGAGGGCGTAGAGCTGGGGTTCCCTGCCGCTACAGGAGGCAAGGTGGGAAAATCCTTTGAAGAGTAACTGAGTCCTCAAACTATTTATCGGAGCAAAATTAAATGCATGAATAATTAGCAACTCGCTGGCTCTGTCCCCGGCGCCAGCCACACCACACCCAAAATGGCAGCCCCGGCCTGAAGGGCGTTCCCTTCCCGGCCCGCCGTGCGCTGGCTTACGGCTCCGGGGGGAAACGCAGGACGTTATGGCCGCGCCGCCGGAAGCGGCGGGAGGTTTTCGCGAGCGGACCCAGCAGGGCGGAAGTCGCTGAGGCGAACGGGGGTGGCGGCGGCAGCGAGCGACGATGAACAACAAATTCGACGCGTGAGTGTCACCCCCGCGCTCCCCCGACCGACCCCCGGTGCGGGGTCTGCACGGCCCTAAGCCCCGCCGGCGCCTCCCGCCGCTGCCCCGGCGCCGGGCGGGCGAGACGCGATGAGTCACGGGGCTACGCACAGCCCCGTCGCTGCAGCCGGGGCCCGGCCCGGCCCCGAGGGGACGCGGGACCGAGGGGTGTGGGCCATGGGCCCGCGGCGGTCCCGCACCGGGGAGTCCCGGGCCGCCTCGTGGCTCCGCTTGTCTCTCGTCTTTTCCGACCCTTCGCAGGGAATGGGGCGGGCGGAGAGACCTGTGGGGTGCTGGGTCCTGGCGCGGTGTCTGCTCGCCCAAGGCGCTGCCTCTGCTATGCTGGGGGGCGAGGGGAGCGAGGTGGGCAAGAGTCAGCAGAGTTACAATGACAGGTCTTCTTGTCGGCCCCCTGAATAGCAGAGAACCCTAACAAGTAGCTGGGGTTTCGTGTGGCACATCGGTATCTAGTACAAACTACTTGAGTTTGTTCCAAAAAGCTGCTTCGTGGTTCACTTCAGCTTAAAAGTGCGTGCCCAGGATGCTTGTGATGGGCATGAAAGTAGAAGTAGTTTTTCCTGTGTGGGTTGTCAAGTGTAGATTTACAAACTCTGCTGGCCCTTGTACCACGGGGGAGCTTTGGAGCAGAGAACTACCTGGGCTTGGTATGAACCTCAGCTGTGTGATGGCTCTCTTTGTTATTTTTCTTTACCAGATTGAAAGATGATGACAGTGGAGACCATGACCAGAATGAGGAAAATAACACACAGAAAGACAGTGAGAAGGAAAAGAATGATCGTGAGAAACCACAGAGTACTACCAAGAGGAAGGTATGGTGCTGGCATTTGCAATCCACTGCCAGGGCATGGTGTGGCAGTGCTAGGGAGTCAGTCCTCAGTTCAGGGATAAGGAAAATAATGTCTTGGAGGGCTCTGGTCTCAGTGCTTTGTTACTGCTGCAGGGAAGACAGAGGGGCTATGCTTGATTTCAGTAATTTGATGTAACTTTTGGAGGTCTCTAATCTGAGGGCTGAATGCTCCTTTCACTAGCATAGCTGGTACTCTGCTAGGCTTTTGAATGGAAATGAGAAATAAAGCTTTGTTTTCCTCCAAAAACAAGTTTGGAAGAGGTCAGGGTGAAAGGACTCCTGTCTGACAGGGCAGTGGTGGCTTGGAGGTGGTTTAGCAGGCAGTGTTTGTGCCACTGTTGAAATAGCTTCTAAGATGTGTCCCTGTGTGTAGTGTAATCTAGTCAAGAAGGCATAAGACATATATATCTCCTGGTTTGGCACTTTTTATAATCTTGTGTTTAGGAAAACTGCTCTGCTTGAAGTAATGCAACCTTTTTAACTTGCCGTAGTCAGGAGGAAAGTAGAGATTTAAGCCTGGGTAAAAATATCAAGTGGTACCAGATAAGGGCTCTGATTGGGATTTTCTCTTTAAGTTTTGATTCCTGGCTAATGAGCTCTCATTAGCCTCTTTTGTGCTCATTAGAAGTCTTTTTAATCAGAAATCAGTGTCTTGGAAATTGAAGAGTGATTGCTGCCCGCTGCTGGTGATGGGTTCTGCCAAAGCTGACATAACAAGTTCTCAGATTAGTCCTCCCAGAGTACTGGGGTGTTGGTTGCTTAAGGCAGTTGGTGTCACCAAAGAGTTTTAATTGCTTTTGAATCATGGTTCATTATAAGTGGGGTTTATCCTTCCCAGAGGAAGAGAGTGCCTTTTTTTTTTTCTTAATTTGAAAAAGTTAAGGGTCTCACATCGCCCTTTTTAGTTTGTGGGTTTTTTTTCTTTGAGACAGGCACAGTTATGGACTAAAAAAAAAAATGCAGTAATGATGCCTCTGATGGCGTGAATGGTTGCTTTTGTATGCTGTAAATGTAATTTTTCCCATTCCCCTTTTTAGAGGAGCACGCGAGGGATAAACAAGCTTTTTTTTGTTCTGCAGGCTGTGGTCCCGGGGCCAGCTGAGCACCCCTTGCAGTATAACTACACCTTCTGGTACTCCCGACGGACCCCCGGGCGGCCCACCAGCTCCCAGAGTTATGAACAGAACATCAAACAGATTGGCACCTTCGCCTCCGTGAGTACCCGCTGCTGTCCCCGTGTCACCCGGGCACAGGCCCTGCTTGTGGTGGCAGTGAGCAGTTTGCCAAGGCAAATGAGCTCTTGATTTACCTACAGCAGGAGATGTGTCTTTAGCACTTTTCCTCTGCCCTGTGCTAGACCTCTGTGCATGGTGGTAGCTGGAATAATACTAGGAAAAAAAGAGCAGCCATGTAGTTCACTTATGGCTGGAGCAGAACTGGACAGGTCAGCAAGAGAAGAAAGGAACAGCTTTACTGTTCCTTCTCTCTACAGTCCCACACACATTTCCCTCCACCCACGTTCCCACCACAAAGACTGTGTTTGGAATAAGCATCTGGCATGCTGTATTTGCCAACAGCTGGTGGCCTGTTGTCTGTCTGGAAGTGATGGACAAGGTGCAGTTTGATGTTGCAGTCAAATTCATTAAAAGGCAAATTGCTCTTCCTTTCCCCTTCCACTCTGTGGTTGTTTGTTCCTGGAATAAACTGGAGCGTGTCCTGGAAAGGCGGCGTTGGGTTTTTGTGTGGTGCTGGCAGAGTAAAATTGCCCTCAAGAGCCCAATATACATAAGCAAAATGAGTCCCCATTACTGTTCTAGAGCCCAGAAAGTCTGTTGGCAGTTTTCCTCCTTTTTCTTTTCAATCTGATGTTTGCCCAGCTTTTTCAGAGTCTCTTATAAATGTTAATGTTAACCACCAGTACATATCCTCTGTAAAATGAGAATTTATAAAAGTAGCCCTTTATTCCTTCTGGAGGGTGCATAAAAATAGGCCTGTCTGAGCAGCTGGGTTGTGTTACTGCATCCACACAGGATAAGGGTGGGAAGAAGAGCCTGTTGTTTTGGGTAGGTACTGCTCCTAATACCCTGTGTGAGCAAGTACTTTCAGTTAAGAGGATGAAAAATGTGGCTGCTACTTGATGATCTGGCTGTAGCTTTTCAGTCTGATAAATCAGTGTAGACTTAGCATTGATTTTTAGCTCCTTGGAGGAAAAACATTATGTTGGATATTCTGTTGTCTGCTCTTGGCTACAGAGAATTTGTTGGGGCCATTGTAGGCTGTAAGTGCTGCAGTTCTGTTAGGCTGGAGAGAGCCTGGCCAGCATATCTGATAATGTGTATGGGTCCGAATTCTGTTTAAGGAGATTGAAGAGCAAACTTCAGAAGAATTGTCTGGGCTTAGTCTGGGTTCAGATTTATTCTTGGCTTTTCAGTGGAAAGGTCTAAAAGCTGTGAAATGTGAACCACTAGAGGGCACATTCCCTCACTGTGGAAGTGTGATTTCTCCATGGATATTCAGATGTGCGTGACAAAAATAGATGGCTTCTGACCCCTCCTCAGTCTTGGTTCATAATTTTATTTGCTAGAAAAGCAAATTCCAGCTTGGATGGCAGAGGTCACAGATTGGAGTGGAATTCTGAGTGCTGACTAAGTCATTAAGGTCCCCGATAAAGTACTTGGGGTGATGTCTGACCCCTCCAGCTACACTCCTGGTCCTCTTAATAGCTATTGTCTTCCTTAGTAGAGTCTTCTTAAAATATGGAAATTAGTATAATCTCTTCCACTGCCTTGTTCTGTTTTAAAGATCCATCCTCTCAAATCCTTTCTTACCCAGAGACTCTCAAAAGATAAATATGCTACTTTTAAGAATTATAAAAGATAAGTCCCTTGCCTTATAGTCAGATTGTCTCAAGCAGACACAGGGTTGCCAGAATGGAATTGGTCAAAGGGAAGTGGTCCAAGTGTACCATGGCAAAGTGTACAAGGAAGTAAGAGGTATTTAAATAAAAGCTCTGAATAGATCTTAAACTAGCACCAGAATGTATATTTTGTCTTTAAATCTGCATACAGTAAAATTATATACAAAAAATGTCTCATTTGGAGGCTTCTGCAGTTCCCATGGTCACAGAAAGCAGTGGTTGTGCAGGGTAAAGAGTCTTGGCTGTAGCTGATGCATTTGACACATATCCAGTGATTGAAAGTTTGGGCAGTAGGATTTACAAAATATGTTTGGAACTGTTTTCCAGAGCAGCTGTTACCTTAGCACGGATTTCTTCAGACAAATACTGAGTGACTTTAGAGGCACCTGGTGAATGTTTCAAGTGATCACCTGGTAATGGGGCCAGTCAGAAACAGGCACCTAAGCTCTGACACTACTGTTGCCTAATCAACACCTCGGTGACAAGAGAGTAGAACAGAAGAGGGAAAGGTGGCTCTGGAGAGCTGGTCTGAAGATGGAAGCCTGTTTCTGTAGAAATCTTGACTGTGAACAGTTTGAGCATCCTCATTGTATGGTTGGTGTTGTTGCAGGTGGAACAGTTCTGGCGGTTTTACAGTCACATGGTACGTCCTGGGGACCTGACAGGCCACAGTGACTTCCATCTTTTCAAAGAGGGCATCAAACCCATGTGGGAGGTGAGTTGGAGCTCTCATTTCTGTCTTGATCTTTTCCCACAATATTTTGGGGGGAACCTTCTACAGTGGAGGGACTCTTGTCATTAAATGGCACACCATTAGATTTTCTTAGGTGAAATCCTTTTACCTGGATTTCCTGTAAACTTGTCCTCAGAACTCTGTCCTATGTAACCTAGCAGTCCTGCTGCCAGAGAGGGAAGATGGGGAAGTTGCTGGCTGCACTCCCACAGAGGTTGCTGAACTGCCATTGCCAATGGAGTGGGTACCCCAGCTAAGCTCTGTGCCTCCCAGTCTAGGCATTTGTCCCTTATAGCTGCCTCCAGTGACAGCAGTGCAGGGCTTTCCTCTGAAAGGACTGGACGTCTCCAAGTGGAATTCAACAAAGCTGATAAAAACCAACCCTCTCTTTCAGTCAAGGAAGGCAGAGGTGCATATGGTTAAAGCCTACACACATCGCTGGAAATGGNGCTTCTATTTCTATCCAAGTCTGTTAAAAGAAATTTTAAAAAAATCTTTGCCCAGCAAATCATTCTTCCAGTTCCTGGCCCGCTTCCAGCAATGACCAATAGCATTCACAATATGAGGATTTTATGTGTTTCTCTGAAGTACCTAATTATACTGCTTGGTCCTGAGAAATTTATATGTGACCCTTGTTGGCAGTTATTTTAAGCAAGGTGTTTTATAGCCAGTTACTGCAAATACAATTTATATAAAACGTTTAACCCTCTTTGGGCTCCTGATGAGCAAGTTCCTCAGACAATGTGTTGACCAGAGAGTCCCCAAGTTAATGATACTAGAATGTGTATAAAGCATTTTGTGGTAGCCATTTTAAGATGGAGGTGGAGACATTCTTTGGTATTTTTACTTCTGGCCCTACTTCTTTCTTATATTTCTAGAAGAGGACCTGAGATGTCACTTCTGGCCTTCCATTGCTGCATGCTTTGTAGGGCTTTGTTTATGCTTCTTTCTCTTCCCAACCAATCCTTAGTTACTGTCATTCTTGTAGGCACATATGTGCCTGTGTGTGGCTCTAATCTTTTTCTGCATCCATCTGTGCCTTTTCTGGTAAAGTCAGAAGCTCTAAGCATAATATTCCCTGGTGATTTACTATGCTGCAGATCATTATTATTCTGGTGAAGGAAAATCAAATGCTTGACTGAACCGAAGCTTGTTTAACCTGAAAGAAAACTAACAACAACCAGAAAGCACATGATACAGCATCTGCCTCCCAATCACTGTTCTTGCTGTAGCCTTGAATCTGCTTAAGCCACCTTTGAGATATTTTTAGCAGTATCACTCTCTTCTGATGCCCATTAGTCATTGTGGATACTTCGAAGAGTTAAATCCAACTGTGATGTTCTCAACTTGGAAAACAACGGCACTACAGAAAGTAGTTTGCTTCTCACAGGAGTCTGCTACATTCGTAGAACTTGTATTGATTTGGATGGCTCCTGTCATGCTTTGAGGTTTGTCTGGAGCTGAGGCCTTTCCCTTTCAGTCCAGCACATAGCTGAAAAGTAAGAGTCAGGGGAATGTTTCCTCAGGATTGCTTCATTAGCACTTGCTGTCTCTGAGAGAACACACAAATGTTTCATTTTATCTGAGCCCTAGAGAAGCTTGAAGGCTAAAATAAAATGAACTTTATTTCACTAAGAGGGATTGGGCTGCCTTGCCTGGCATCATTAAGGTGTATCCCAGCTTGGCAGAGGGGATTGCTGGGGATTTGGAGAGGAATATCCTGTTTCATGCAGTCCCCTCTGAGTCATCCTTTGTTCTGTGTTTCTGTCATAGACCTGTCTTCCCTTACCCTTCCTAACTGCCACCTTTTTGACTTGTTCCTACCTCTCTGTCTTCAGCTTGGATGGAATTTATTCCCCTGTCACCTTGTAAGATTTCCCAGCTACAGTATTGTACCAGAGAATGCCACAGTGTTCTGCACAGAGGAGGAGCTGCTTTTTGACATAGTTGTGTGTTCTGGGGAGCAGGGGAGGCTGTAGTAGTTTCCAGCTCTTTGTCAGCTTCAAGATACAGAATTACAATATTGAGGTGACAGACTGGGTGCTTAGCATAAAATTTTTCTTTTACTCTCTCCACTCATTTTGGTTATTTTGCTGGGTTACCACAGTCTGGAGCAAACATTCAGCTGTATGATGTGTGATAATGTCAGTACTTCTCAGGGTGGTCCTTTCTGTGTTAACACAACTTGTGAGCCCATTCCTGGAAATGTGGAAGCAAAATGTTTATCAATTTTCCACTTGCTTCTAAAATACCACTTTGCAAACTCTTTCCTGGCCTTCCATGCTCTATGATGAGGGAGTTCTCCTGTTTTACAGGGATCTTGTTTTACAAGCAGAACTACATATACAAGGGATTAGATAAATGGTGAAGCAGTCTCAGGTTTAGAAATAGTTTTAAAGTCCTTACCTCTTGGTCTGTTTGTGCAAATTGGTAAGCTGGTGTTAGTCTTTGCTTGTGGGATCAAAACACTAGAACTCAAGTCCTCAGAGCATAGAACTTTGTCTAGAAGGCTGAGGGCCATTACTTCAAGTACTTTGTATTCAAAGTAAGTGGTTTTCCTCTGTCTCTGTTTATATGGGGGAGAAGTTAAATAAAGTGCTTTTGCTTGAAGATACTTCCCTTGCCCCACCCAATCAATATCTGCTCCTGTTTGTGGCTCTGCTGTCTTGTAGGGAGCAGAAAAATAGATAGGAGAAAACAAATCAATTTATTTCCCCTCTTCCTAGGATGATGCCAACAAAAATGGTGGTAAATGGATTATCCGTCTGCGGAAGGGCTTAGCGTCACGGTGCTGGGAGAATCTTATTCTGGCCATGTTGGGAGAGCAGTTCATGGTGGGGGAAGAAATCTGTGGTGCTGTCGTCTCTGTCCGATTCCAGGTGAGTGCTTTGGAGAACTGGCACCTGCTTCCATGTGGCAGAGATGCAAGAAGTGCCCCGTGCTTACCCCTCCCTCCCGTGCCGTTCCGCAGGAGGACATCATCTCCATATGGAACAAGACAGCCAGCGACCAGGCCACGACAGCCCGGATACGTGACACGCTACGAAGAGTGCTCAACCTACCTCCCAACACCATCATGGAATATAAAACCCACACTGATAGCATCAAGTACGTGTGCTGGCCAGGGGGGTGCTGCAGGTTGCATGTGTGCTCAAGCAGCTCAGTGCACGGCGCAGGCGTTGGCAGAAGTGCTCGTGTGCGTTAGGGCTGTTCCTGCAAACTGAAGTGCAAACAGCAGCAGTTGTTGCCAGCGTGCTTTGAAAGCCAAATTCCTGTGTTGTTGTCATGCTATTGTTGGGGGTGTTTGGTTCTATGAGCAAAACCTTTCTCTTCTTAAATGTGTGATCCAGGGTTATTTTAACAATCCACCCAGCCTGTCACTCAGGTGGTGGGCAGCGCAGGGGGGGGACTGTGGCTTGATGTATTCAAAGACAAGATTGCAGTGGTGGGGGGGACGAATCATTTGAATAAATAGAGATTCTGGGGAATAAAGTGCGGAAGCTAACAGGGATTTATGGTGCCATTAGACTTATAAATGGTCCTGGGAAAGTGCTGTGTGAATTTACAGTGCTGTACAAATGATTTCTAATCATAATAAACGTCATATATTAAGTCTTCCAGGCCCTGGTGACAGAGGCTCTTTAACAAGACTAGAAGATCATGGTACACAGAGAGCACAGCTCTATTTTTAAATAAATGTATTGTAGTTTACCATATCAGGCCATTCAGGGTGACTTTTATTTCCCACAAAGTGATGAAAAATTGCATATATAGGTATTAGTTAGAGGTGAGTAATATATTGTTTCTCTTTTTTTCTTAAGTGTATTATAAGCCAATACACTGATTAGGTCATATTGGCTAAATTAATACTTGAAAAGAGCATGCAGAAAAAGAAGTGAAACAAATGAATAAGACACTGATGGGGCTGAGAGCTTTCTAATCTTGCCTGTAACGAAGGTGCAAGTATCTTTCATGACTTTCTTTCATCATGCTGGCTTGTTCTTTCCACGTAATCACCCTGTCATCAGTCTGCTGTCAGACAGTTTGATGGGATCAATCCTGGTTCTAGCAGACAGCTAGCTTCCAATTTTGAGTGTGGGCCACTAGTGATTATACAGAGATCTCGTTGAAACTGCCTGTAGGCATCTAGTGTTCCATGTGGCCCTCTCTCCTGAGTGCGTGGGAAAGAGAAGGGAAGGAGATGATTTTTTCCGTGATTTTGCCAGTAACGTTTCTCATGCACTTTTTGCCAGGAGAGGGCACTATGGACTCCGTCCATGTTGGGAAATAGCAACGTGCTTATGTGGACACACAACAGAGTATTCTACTCCTGTTCAGCAGCAGCAGCAGACTGTGGACTGTGGTGATGTGGCTTTGTGGTGAGAGCAGGGAGGTGTTGGACTTCTCTCAGTCTTTGTAGGAAAAGCTGTATATGGAGCCAGCTGTCCTAAGTTGTGGTGGTGGTTTGTGTAGAATGGGAATGATGCGGCCTTTTCCTTGTGAGCTGTCACCACCAGCACTTCCTAGCAGAGAGAATGCCGCTACAGCAATGTTTGTTTTTGCTCTGGCAGGTGTAAGGCTTTGAGTGATGGTGCATCCAGTAGTGTGGCCTCATTTCCCTATGCCAGTGTAACATGCTATGCTTGCTGCCCTCTCTTCCTGCATAGCATCCAAGTTTCATTTTGTGCTGCTGACGTGTGGTGCAAAATGAGCTTGTCTGAGAATAACAGGTGTTGGAGGTATCGAGTTTAGTAGCTCAGATTACAGCTGGGAGCTATTCTTAAATAGGGGCCGACTGGCTTGTCTCCCACTCATTCTTATGTGGGTAGGAGGGTTAGTCAGGAATTGCTTTGATGATGTCCCAGACAGGTAGCAATTACCCTTCTGCCATATAGGGCATCATGAAAGCCCCCTTTTTCCCCATAGCCTCGCTTGAGCTGCAGCAGTCTGATTGCAGTGCTCTCCAGCATCTCCTTTCAAAGACACTGGTGTAAATTCAGAGCAGAACTGCTGTCAGTGGAGTTTCTGTGTAGTGATGCACAGACCAACTTCTTGTGCCTCTCTTGCCTGGTACCAGCACGCAGCAAGTGGCAGCAGCTGCAGAGAGGTGGTGGTGACTGCTTTGTGACAGGGAAGAGCAGGACAGCCCCAGCTTTCAGTTTGGCTCTGCTTGGCTTAGCTTCATATCATTAAGGTTCTCTCACTAATGAAGACTCTCTTGTGTAACTAGTTCTGTCCTCCATAAAGTCTGGCTCCTTTTCCTTGCCCATCTATCAAGTCCTGTTGAAATACTGTCCGTCATGAATAAACTCCACTTATGCTGCACATGTACCATGTGATTTATGACTCAGGAGGGCTTTCTAGCCAGCACTCTATATTCACACGCTGGCTGTGTTTCATGAAAAGCTCTAATGGAAGAGCTGTGCTCTAGGCTTTGTCAGGGCTGCCTTTCGAGGGGGGCTCGTGGCATTTTTCATTTGTATGGGCTGCGTCTCTCCACTAGAGCTCTGCTCATGTGCGGGGTTTGATTGGCATTGATTGTGCTTCAGGGAAGGGAGCATGCTTAGCAAGAAAAGAACAGGCGTTTCTCAAAACCTTGACTTTTAGGTAGTGAATTGACCTGGATTAGCTTTTGACACAGTGTAAGTGAACGCTTCTGTAGAAATTGCTAGCATGCCTCTCACTGTGGAACTGAGCCCTGTGTTGCAGGTTTTGTATATTCCTTTTGTGATGATGCATTTCATATTAAATCATTTACAGACACCATTTTTCATGAGTTGTCAGTGAGGCTGCAGCCCCCTTTGTTTCAGAAAGTGGTGGTGCTGCCAAGCTGCATCTGAAAAGTACCTGTTGCGTCACAGCAATTCCAAGGAGCTGTTCTGCATTCTGTCCTTCTGCTTTCAGTGGTGGGGCTAGTGCATTTAGCTAGATAAGCAGATCTTTCATTGCAATTTTCCTGTGTTTGTCCTTTCTCTTTCTCATGATACTGACAACCTGCCTAAATCCCAGTGAGTAGAAGGGTCAGCCTAGTCTGTATGAATTTCCAATCTTGCTAGAGGAGCTAGAACAGTCTCTTGGACTCTGCCTAATTCCAGGGGATTTATAGAACTTTAGACGTTACAGTGCTGAGCACCTGAAGAGAACATATGTGACATTTTGTGGGCTACCTTGTTTCAGTAGCTGGAGAAAAATTGCTTCTCTTTGTTCTCTCAGAGGTGCACTGAGAGAGTAGCACTCGGATGCAGTGAACCACTTAATAGGTTCAGTTCATCAGTATTGTTAACCTTGGAGGTGACAAGGTCCAGAAGTGACAGTGGCTTATGGACAGTGGTACTTCCGTGGCTTGGAATTAAAGGAAAAAAAACCAACCTCTTTTGCTGACCTAGCAGGTGCACTGTGCTTTTTTGAAAGCAGAATGTTTCCAACCACAGCCTGGCCGTGTCTCAGTGAAGCCACTGAAAATATTCAGGTATCTGCAGTTAGGAGAGGGGTGGAGGGGAAGCAATCACTTTCACGTTTGACTTTGAGCATTGCAGCATGAAGTTCTTGGCTGCCTTGCAGACACCTTTGCCCTGCCTGGGCTTATCAGCCTTTCTTTTCAGCACTGATAACTGTGTGGTCAGTGACCATCTCCTCTGTTGAGAGCTCTCACTGGCAATACCACCCAGGCAAATTCAGCAACACTGCTTCCAGTGCCAGGAGAGACCAGAGTAGTGGCCGCCAGCAGGTTGCCACTGAGCAGGCTGGAGTGAAAATGTTTTGGTTGCTGTGTGATGTTATGGATTGTCCTGTCAGCTCTAAAGCAAGGCTGCTTTTTCTGAAAACAAAGCTCTGCTTATTCGTAAGTGCCTGCTGCAGTGAGAGCTGAGCAGGGTATAAAACTATCCTTTCCTTTCAAAGTCACCAGTGATAACTAATGGGATGGCTCGAGTAAATGAGAAGAATAGTTGATCTTAATAGAGCTGGCACTGGGTTCATTTCACTGCAGGCAGTTGGAGGAAATGGCCTCAGACTATATTGTAGGTAGGAAACAAGAGGCTATCCTATGGAGGGAATAATACACTATAAGAAGACTGCAGGGGTGAGGTTCTCAGGACAAAAAGAGAGGAATGGCAAAAAAGTGAGGAATTAGGAAGAGAAATCCTTGTGGAAGTGGCAGGTTTTGGGCAAGAGGATCAATATTTTAGACCGTAAGCTGGTGGCAGGGTGCTTGTGAGGTCTCCCTTGTCACAGCGGAATTCAGATAATCCTGCAACTGTTGTGGTTTTGTAGCACTGGTTTCCATTTGCTTGCTAATTTCCAAAACCTTGGGAGAACTCTTCAATGCTGGTGTTCTAGTTGTGTCACCTGTGCCTGTGACAGTGTCTTAAATGGTGTGGGCAGGGTTGACCTTGCCTAAAGAGAGATGGTTTGCAGATGGGACACATTGTCTGATGCCTGTCAGGGAAAGGCAGGTTGCCTTGGGCCTTGCCAGCTCTAGAGATGCATTGTTTCACCCTCATCCATTCAAGTCTGACAGTAGGAATAAAATCTAGAGGTAAGCAGTGAGGTTCCAGTTCTGATAGCTGTCCTCTTCTCCTGAGTCTCTGCAATGCTGGCTTCATTCATTTATCACTCTGTTCTTCAATTCCAGTAATGTTTCCAAGTGCTGCAAGTCTAAGAGCACTTGCATAGATCTGGTCTTTGAATTGATGGATTCACTGGTTCATTCTGTATCAATATAATATGCTTTATTCAGAAGTGTCCATGACTTTGTGAAAGGCTTCCTTATCTTGGTGGCCTGTCTCTTACAAAAAAAAGTGCCTATAACCTATTTATTTCATTTTTTTTTCAAGGAGGTCCATTTAGTTGTGTTTATTTAGTTGTGTTAAATTGCCTTTGCTACAGGTACTGCCAGATAGGTGAAAAAACTATTTCAGGCGAAAAGACTATCCTAGATTTTTTTTCAAGCTGTTAGTCACAAAATTCTTGTGTGGCTGTGAGCAAATCCCAGGGGAAGCACCCAGAGAGAGGCTGTGCTGCTCTGGACACCTGCAGAGTGTAGTGAGTGGTCAGTGTGCTGGGAGGTTCCACCTGGGCTGGCAAAAGAGACAGACGTTGGTGCCCTTTCTAAGGTACCATAAGTGCACTCTGAGGTCTCTGAATCCTTTCTTAGCTGGGGAAGGAGAGGGTAAGGAGCAGGGTTGCACAGAGAAATACTGGAGGCAAACTGCTAGGACTTAATTGAGGGTGTTTGCAGAAAACAGCTAGTGCTGCTTGCACAATGATGATTTGGAAAGCCCCTTGAAGCAGCTAAGACTGCCCTTCCTCTTTTTGTTGGAGTCTTCCTCTTTTTTCTTTTTTTCCTTCTTTTTTTTTTTTTTTTTTTTTTTTTTCTTTTTTGGGGAGTTGGGGTTTTTTTCTTTTTTTTTTTTTCTTTCCCTTTTAGGGAGATAGTGGCTTCTTTTCTCTTTTTTTTCCTCCAGCTCACTAGCTGGGGCTAAAGGGAGCCCTGTCTGGGTCCTGACCCTGGGCAGTGGGAAAGAAGGTGGGAAGTTTCAACAGTTGTGGGTCAGAAATGAGTGTGGAAGAACAGCTCTGGCTGGCTTTGTTTAGCCTGCTGTTTCCATTTCCCATCTGTTCAATGGGAATAATCTAAGTGTTCGGGATCAGTTCACTGCCTATGTGATCACTGTGCAGACAGTATGGCAATAAGGTACTAAAAATGTCTATACATAAAAATAACCTCTTAGACTCTCTGGCACTGTGCCTTTGGCATGTCACAGGTCATAAAGATTGTGCCAGATGAAATTAACTGGCAGACTTGTTCACTATGGAATGAGAGCAGTTTGCTCTCCTAGCATAGTTTAGGTACATTAGGGCAGACACATCCTGGTGGATTTTTTCAGTCAAGTCAGCAGATAGGAGTCATTAGTACTATAATATATATGAGGGTCTTGAATTAAAAGTTCTTGGCTGGAAGAGCTTTTTCTCTCTGTCTATGAGGACAGAGATGAAGGACTGTGCATGATGTTATTGGGATGTTGGAACAAGGAACTCCTTAGTTTGAAAGGAGTAATAAATTTATCAATTATGTTGACAAGTAATCTGCCCTTGTGTTCCTTCTGCTAAGAAGTTACAAGTTTGGGAGAGCTATGGGAGAGGAAAGAGAGATATGATTGTGGATGATGGGAATGTGGTAGAAATACAAGGGAGGTTGGAGGGAAAACATGAAGGTGGAGACTTTTTGACAAGCCTGGAAATGTGCAAAGCTTACCAACAGCTAAGAGAGCTTCAGTTTCAGAATTTCTCTTCTCCCTAACTTTCTTCTGGAGAGAGGCTATTGAGCTCTGAGGTCTCTGTGTTTATTTGGGTTATGACTTGCTGGGAAAGAACATGTGACACCTGAGCTGCTTTTGCAAATTCTATTTGGGAGCTTGACTCTGAGGCTCAGATAAGAGCCAGGTTGGTGGTCTGGTTTTGGCACAGGTGCTGTCTAACACGGGATTTCCATTTCTGGACTCTCTTGTTGTATTGCAGTGGCCTGATAAGGCAGTGCACAAAACAAAATGTGAGGTAGCTGAGAAGTACCAGCAAAAAATATAGAGGGTGGTCTGAGTTTATGATTGACCTGGGTTCCCTTTAAGGTCCCTCCACCTCCATGGGACTCTGTGGCTTCAGAAAATGGCTTGGCATGTGCTGTAGGCACCAGTACTGTTTTGCTGGGCATGGAGAACTATGAGGTTCTTTGATGTCTCTGATCCCAGAAGATAATAGTCATGCTCACATTAACCTCAGCATCTTTTCCCTGAGAGGGTTTTCAGTATGCTGCCTTCATAAAACCGACAGCCATTTTTCAGTCTGCTGCCTTCATCCGTCAGTAATGTTCTCCACCAGGGAATGCAGTGTTGGGCCTGTCCCTCTAACTTATCTAAAAACATTTTCATTTCAAATAGATGTGATGTTTTTACTGGGTTGTCATTAACAATACAGGTTTACAATAGGAAATGAGGCTTCCTAAAAACAATTGGATTCTGCTGCCTGATCGAAGAATATTGTAAGAACTAAGCTGTTTGGCATTAAAAGGAGCCCCTTTTGGGGGATTACCTGCATATGCAGTATGTGGCAAAGCATGAGGCCAGTAACTGGCTGAGTTTAACCAGCCAAGGAATGTGATAATCCTCCAGAAAGACGTAACATGGGCTATTTTATGAGCAATAGGAAATGGATATTCCGTTTGTGACTAGGAAGGTCATACCTGTCTCTGGGTATTAATGTGGCTTTATCACCAGCAGCCAGTGGGAACGCTTCATGTCTGTGCAGAACGCTAAAGCTGCCTTGTGCTGTCAGATGTTTGGCTGGATTTTAAGGATGCTTCTATCCACTAGGGCTATCAGAGAATATTGCCTTGCTCTCTGAAGACAAGTGCCTTTCAAACGCCATTGAATGTTTCTGCTCTCGTTAAAAGTTAAGAAGCCTTTGATCTGAAGTGCTATTTTTTGGTTTTTATTTCATTTTTTTTTCCCTCTGGCTTGCCAGGGCCTGGGAGGAGTTTCATGGCCTGGTGAACAGCAGTGGCCGCTGATCGAACGCTCCCCCTCCCTCTGTCACACCCAGGGTAGGGCCTCATCTTTCTTCCTATGTGACTTCACGGCATACCTCTCAGCTTCCAACCTTCTTCCCATGGGCTGGCACATCCTCTTGCCTTACGGGCCTGAATGGTGGACCCATTCTGCTATTTGTTCTTTTCCAAAGGTCAAAACAATTTTTTATAATTTTTTTTTTTTTTTTTATCAGACACCAGCATTTTCTGTTGAGGTGCTGTGTGCTATTTTGGTAATGTGTCCTTCCTCTGTATGAGGCACTTGTATCCCAGACCTGGTCCCAGGAGGCTGAGAGGTATGTTTTCAGCTTGGGTGTGTTGCCTAGGGTTGACTGTAAGCAGGTATGGAGTGGTAAATGAATCCTAAGCACATCCAGGTGATGGACATTGAGAGAGGCACCTAGGGCCTGACACACAGCTCTTTAACAGGGGGCTGAAACAGAATAAATTAATTAGTCAATAAAAGCTTGTTCAGGAAGGACACCCAGTAGCTACTGTAGGTAGAAATAATAATGTTGGGGCTAGTGGAGATGACCAGCCTCTACAGCTGGTAGTGTCAGCCAAGATGTGCAGAGAAAATAGCCAAGGTGAGCCCAGGGCTACTGGGAGCCTCACAGCTCAGATTGTTTTTGTCCCAAGTGCCCTCTTCCCTGATAGCAGGCCCTTAAGAAGGGCCAGCAAGAGGCCTGGCCATGAGAGATGGGTTGGTTGTAGCCATGTAGGATCTCTGGATTGCTGAGTGCCAGAGCAAAGGAATCTCCTGGAAGGAAGTATTTACATTGTCCATTTCCCATAAATGGGCAGTGGAATGTAGCTGCTCCAACACAGCTGAGCTCTGAGGAGCTGCTGGGAATCCCAAAACCTCCCTCAACAGCACTGAGTGAGCAGTGTTCTCATACCTTGCTCTGAAGTCATGGGTGAAAATAATACTTCTCTCTCCTCACAGGTTTGGCTCTTTGTGAGGATCAGTGTTTACAAAATACTACTCAGGCACTTGGTAGTGTTATTGTTAGATGACATTCACATGTCCTTCTGGAAGAGGAAACCAGCTCATTTCATGACATACCAGGCTCTAAAGGCAGCAAATGTGCCAAGGGTATAGGAAAACAGTGGCAGAGTTCATGTAGCTCTCAGCTGTATTGGGTGGCCTGTGCTGAGCAGGGATGAGCAGAGGGCCTGGGGCACCCCAATAAAGGCAAAAGGTGGGAAAATGTAGAAATCTGTCCAGGAAAAACCAAACTGAAGCGTGCTGTCCTCCTGAGGTAGATGGCACAGGTGAAAGTCCAGTATGGGATAGAAAGCCAAACCATTGTTGCAAATTAACCAGAATCCAGTTAATGAATCCTGAATCACATTCCCAAATAGCAGCCCAACCTGCTCTGCCGGCAAGTGCAAAGTGAACTCCAGTCTTCTGCAGATGGCCTCCAGCATGGTTTTTGCTGTCATGTCATAGCAGAGTAACTTTTTTAACTCTCTCAAAAGTGGTTTTTACTTCCTTCTGCTCTTCCAGTTCTCCAGCCCACCTCCTGGAGGTGTTCCAGTCTGTGCTGGTACAGCTGCCTTGCAGTTCTGGCAGCACACAATCATAGCTCAAGGGTTTGAGTGGAATTTCAGAGTCCTGCACAGCACCTTGCTGCTGAAGTTTCTGCCTTTGCACTTCAACCATTTGGTGTGGTATGTCCTGGAGCATCCCTAAATGTTTTGGCTTGGGCAACTTACAGCCCTGTCCCTGTTTATGGGAAGAGCTGCCAAACCTATCCTCTCAAAGTAATTGTAATCTCCTTTTGTTTCCAACACACCATCTATTTTTGTGGAAATACGCTTTGCCTGTTGCTGCTGCTCACAGGCTGGCAGTAAGCAATAACAGATTTCTGTAACCTGCCCCATTTTCAATTGCTGCAGTGCCAGGGGACTGTACTGAGGGAGGTTGTAGACCAGTACTCCCTCCTTGGTCAATAGCCCCTGAGGCTCATGGCTGTACTCATCAATGAGTAGAAGCTGCTGAAGAAACTTCTATTTAAACTTGAGGGGAACACATTTTTCAGATTAGATGCTCTTTTAAGGTAGGAGAGATCAGAGAGCTAAACTTGTTGACAGTATGACCAAATACGAGGGACAGAGGCAGGGGGAGGTTGGCCTGATGGTGTATTTGTGCTCCAAGCAGAATCCCCAAGATAAATGTTCGGTAAGGAAGAGACCTTGCAAGTTGTTTAAACACCAGAATCCATCAGGGAGATTTCCACATTCTGTCACGTGCTTTGCTCACAGGAGATGACAATTTTTTCTTTTCACTGAATGGGGATGAACCAGGATCTCCCTCTGTTCCGAGTGTTCTGGAGTGACAGCTGACTTGTGTGAGAAGTCTGTAGTTAGGAAGACCTGAATGGGAAGTTTAACAAGCATTGATTTTGAGTGATGTACTGGGATGGCAACACTAGTAGCTGTGGTGGGGAGAATGGGGAGGTGCTGTGGTCTGAAGGAATGCACATCTTTAACCACTTTTTTTCTTCCCTCTGTTTTCCAGGGATAATTCAAGCTTTCGAAACACAAAAATCACATTGTGAGAACAAGAGTTGGCACTAAGCTTCTCTCTCCGTGTTGAAAGCACTGAGAGTGCCCTCCGACCTCTGAAGGGACTCATGGGCCACTCTCGCACTCCTCCCTGGGGGAAGGATCCATCTGAAGCCCTCCAGCAGCGGTGACAATACAGGCCGATTTTGTCTTACACAAACTTTTTTTTAGCAGTGGGGCGGGAGGCAGCCTTTCAATTAGCAGTGGGCCCTTGGGGCCACATCTTGCAGCACTTTCCTCTCTTTCTCTACATGGCATGCAGGATCTCTGGGATTCTGCCCCAACATCAGAGCCTTTGCTGAGGGATACCAGTATTATAAATCTCTCTGCAGCTGGGAGGAGCATCCCAGTGGAGAGTCAGCCCTGTGGTTTTCAAATGCCCCTTTTCAGTTCTGCCAATAAATTATTGGGTCTCTTTGTTTCTTTAGTCTCTCTTATTTTTTGGCTCTGTCTGAAATTCGGTGGGGTGGTATATCTCTAGGCTGCTGGCTTTGTCTTTGCCTCTTTATACTCCCAGGTTAGCAGTGCGTTGCACCTATGCCTGTTGTGGAGAGGGATGTGAGCTTCCCTTAAACCAGGATAAAGAGCTGTTTGGTGTCAGCTGCCTTCACTCTGTCTGTGTCAGTAAAGAGCGAGCAGCACTGGCTGAATTCAGAGCCAAGCCCACTTCTGTTGTGCACTGGGGTTTGCAAGTCTCTGGCCACCTGGGAAACTGGGCCCCCAGTGGGTGTAGCAGAAGAGGGCGATGGCCCAGCCTGCTGCTCATAGCTGCGTGACAGCTGTGACCAGAAGAGGGGCTGGGAGTGACCCCCTGTCCTCTGGGGTGAGCCTCAAATGATGGGTTGTTGCCTGGAAAGCCAGCATGGCTGCAATTTGGATGCCACGGAAACAATAGGAGCTAATTATTTCCTCTGATTCTGCTTGACTACAACACTAATTGTACTCATTAACAGCTCCAGCCTTTTCTCCTTTTCCTTGGGGAATCGCACAATTGCTTTTCATTTTTAATGGAGCCTTTGCCTTGGGCCCAGGAGGGGAGGCTGTGGCCAGCGATGGGGCACATCTCCTGCCCCACGTGCTCTGTGCAGTCCCCCAGGAGAAGGGGCTGCTTGGGCCAATCTGCTCGTGACTGCCGAACCAGCAGAGCCCATGTGTGGGACAATTACCAGCCTTGGGGCCTGGGAGACCTTCAGCCTCATGACTCCAATTGCAAATTCCTTGTCCTGTTATTGAAGTCTAGATTGAAAGCAGCCAGGACTGGCAGAGAAAACTGTTTAAAATATTCCATCTTCTGAAGGGTTTGTTTTCTTCGTTGAGAGTGTCAGTTCTAGGCTGTCTCTAGAGACATTCCTTGTACTGACAGCAATGACTAAGTTCTCCCCATGGTCAGGCAGTTAGCACCTGGCTGGGCAGGGAGCAGGGCTGTTCCCCAAGCTGTAGTGGCATCCTTGTCTGTGTTTCTTGAGACCCATGGTCCTGTTCCTGCTTTTGGCACTTGTTTGTCATCAGCTCTCAACCAAATATTCTTTTCCAGACATGGTTTGTTTTCCCTGCTGCGAGCAGGTACTACTATGGCTGCTACTTAAGATTCCTTTTAAATACAACTCTCCCCTGCTGCTCTCCAGTATTTGTTAGGGGGGATTTAGTTGTAATTACATTTTGGCAATCTAAGCAAAAATAGCCTTGCATGGCAGGGCTGAAATATTAGCTACAGGTTCCTTTTATTCACAGCACATTTAGCTTTTTGCACATGACATCACTTAGGACTTTAGTCCTGTTGTTGTGCCCAGCTGTGCGTCATGTCCACCTCTGTTATTTCATGTACTCGCCCACTTCTCGCCTCTGATGCCCCTTGTCTAAGCTGGAACTGATGAGTGCAGGCTTGCTATTAAATCTGAAAATGCTGCAGTCCTGCTGTGCTTGCCCTCAAATACGCTTTGTGAGTGAGCTGTGGAAGAGCCCTTCCTGGAGAGGCTGTTCCTCTCCTCCCACTGCCTCTGTGGTTGAGATTTAGAGGAACTCAGCAGAGGTTCCTCTTGCTCAGTCTTGCAGAGAGTGAGCTGGCTGGGTGTGGAGTTTGTGCTCTTTAAGGCTACTTTTCCTGAGGTCAGAAGAAAAGCAGGGGTTGATCAGTGCCAAGCACCAGGTGCCTTCTATAGCCTGGAGAGGGGTGGAGCTGGACTGGTTTTTGAGCTGGACTTTTGGTCTGTGGTCTGCTGTGTCCTGCTAATCAGAATGGTGAAAACACAGGCATGAGGTTGTTTGGGAAGGGAAGGAGCTTCTGTCATGCTCTAGAAAAAGGTTTCAGATCCTCTTCATTCAGGAAGGAAGCCTCTAGCCATGGGAGGCCCAAATCTGTGGTGAGTCAAGACCTTTCCTGCTTTCCTTATCCCAAAGGCTTTGAACACCCTTGAACTTCTTTAAAACCCTGCAAAGCAACCTTTGGGAAAACTGAAAGAGCTTTGAGCCCTGGAGCCCAAAGAAGAGCATTCCCTTGGGGTCTTCTTTTCCAAGGGGATAATTAGCTGGAATTCTGGGCTTATGGGCCCTGAATGTCTCTAGCTACAGCTGGTCAGGTAAGGGCTGATGGCTCTTCCTAGCCCACAGAAAGGAGTTATCTCTGTAGAGGGGAGCAGCTGGAGGACAATGTTGCCTTGTCTTAGTTTTTCTTTATGGAGTGTGGGCACAGGAGGCTGATACTGGGCTGGGGACGCTTTTCCTCTCACTGCACTCCCCCATAACCTCAGAGGGTGAATGATAACCCACAGAGATCTCCTGAGGGGTCATAAAACCACTACTTGGAGATGGTGGTGAGTGTGGTCTTGGTCATGTGCTCCTGGCAGGCTGGAAGAGCTCATCCATTTCCACTTGTGCTGTATGGACATGCTGGAGCCTGAGCTCACTGGAAGAAGCAGCATTCCTGGAGAAGTAAGAAGTAGATGACAGTAGCTGGTTCTGGAGATTGGCAGCAGGGCAATAGAGAGCCAGTAATCAATGGGAAATGGTCAGGCAAAGACAGATCAGAGCTCATTAATTATGCATCTTCTTGGGGACGGAGGCCTGGGGGCTGTGGACATGGCTCATGCTCTGATTTGGGCAGCTGGCTCTCACAGGGCTGGGGATACTGGGCTGGGAGGGTCTGTCCCCTCAGCCACTGAGAGGACATTGCTGTGGCAGGACAGGAGTACAGTGCCCCAGGACCTGGTCACCTCACCTGAGTCATGGCCATGGGAGGTGACCCAGGCAGGGGGCAGGATCCAGCCAAGGTTCTTTGAGCATCCCTGCCTGCACTGGTGAGCACCAACCCCACCTCCTTCAAGGTGCCAGCTGGGGGCTCTGTATTCCCGTGGTGTTGGTGCTGTGGGCATTACACATCTCTTAGGGATAGGGCAGGAGAAGGCTTCTTGCAGAGAGCAGGGGCAGACTGGCACAGCCCTGGCCACTTCCAGCCATGACCAGGCTGCAGACATCCAAGAAGTTATGTCTCAGCTGCTGTGTGTTTTCCTCCCTCCATCCATGCCCACAGTGCCCTCACCTCTGGCAGGCAGTGCCAGGAGCAGTTGTGAGCAGTAACCAACTGGTTTTCTCCCAGCAGCAGCAGAGGCGGCCAGTGCTGGGACTGAGAGACTGATGTCTGTCCTGGAGCCAGGTGCAGGTGGCATGAGCTGGATCACTGAGGAGCAGATGCTGCTTGCCAGCATTCCTAAGCTGACCTCTCTCATCTCCCCTGCCAGCAGGGACAAAGCCAGGGGGCCTCAGAGGTCACTGAGGGGCACAGGGGGATGCAGTATTGCTGGGATGGGGGGAAGGGGCTGTGCTTGACAGAGATGATCCCATAGGGCAAAGAATGTTGGTGGGGGAGGGAGTCGTGCTGATGCTCCCAGCTCAAAGGATGCCATGGGCCACACATCCCTGAGGGTGTTTGGGTGCCTGGTGGCCCAGAATCTTTCCACCTCAAGCTGCTTGCTAGGGATCAAGGACAGCACTTCAGCTGTTCCCAAGAGCCACAGTCAGAGCATAAATGGAGGGAAGAATTAGCTGCCATTAATCCCATCCATGGCTCCACTGTTGCCCCATGATGGGCAGCTGTAGCTGTGATTTCTGCCCCGTTGCCATGACGGGGATCACAGTGTTCCCATTTGCCCTGGGCTTGAATTTGTAAATTTGCAGTGGGGTGATGTGCTCTTGCTGCCAGCACTGCTGCATGGCCCATTACATGTCTGACTCTCCAGTTTCCCTGTGTCTCATCTCACAGGACTGTGCAGCTTAGAGGTGTGTGGCCAGCCTGCATAGGGTGCACATCCAGCCTCTGAGGCAGGTGGGCATGGAGCAGAGATGCCATGGAGGCTTGCAAGACTTGGAGGCTTTATTTCCATGATCATCACAGCATGAGCACGCCATGTTTCCCCTTCCCCCATCTCCACCACTGGGCTGGTAGGCACCTGTGAGCATCACTGTGGCAGGTACTGCTTGGGGTCCCCAGGGAAGGGCAGGGCGGGTGCCTGGTTGAAGTGAGCCACGAGGAAGATTCCAACGGTGCCACACACAAAGAGAGAGGCCATGATGAAGAAGCAGACACGGTCGATCACCACTCCCACCATTATCCACTCTTCGCTCTCCTGCCAGTGACACAAGAGGGGTGAGGGCTGCCCCCACTGCCCCCCATGCAGATCCCTCTCCCCCTAGCCTGACTCACGCTGCTGAAGTCGTTCTGCTCCCGCGTGGCATTGGCGATGTAGTTGCAGGCATCCACGCAGGCGCGGATCTCAGGACCTGCCTCCTCCAGGCTCTGGCAGAAGTCCTGGGTACTGCCACTCTCCAGACCACGTCCTACCAGCAGCAGAGCCAGCACAGCGGGCACCAGCAAGCGCTCAGCCACCTGGCACAAAGCCCAACTTCACAGGGAGGCGCCAACCCCCCAGGGTCACTCACCAATCTTCTCCAGCACAGTTTTCATCAGCCCATCTCTTTCCTTCTGCTTCTCAAAGAGCAGTTCAGTCCGGGCTTTCCAGAGCATGTACTCATCAGCTTTCACCATGAGGCCAAGGGAGCTGCGTCTGCGGATGGCTTGCGGCGGCCCTGGGGTCTCCTCTGGCATGGCCATGCCGAGGTAGCGGGGCAGGAGGTGCAGGAACACCTGGGCAGAGTGTCACCTGTGGGGATCTGTCCCTCTCACACCACCTAGAGCACCCAATGGGTGTGACTGGTTTCCCTGGCATTGCCTGGAGCATGGTGCTATTGGGATGTTGGCACCTGCTGCTCCCCAGTGCTGGGAGTGGCTTGGTGGCACATTGGGCCCATTTGGGAACATCTGGGGCTTTCTCTTTGTACCAGGACTTGAACTCAGATGAAGGCATGCCTGCCACTTTACTCTGCAAGGGACATGGCCTTGATGCCCGAATACCCATCCCATTCCCCCTGTATAAAGGGTAGGGGGGTGATGGCTGGTACCTGGCGCACTCTCTGGGACATGGAGTGAGTGTTGGGCGTTCTCAGGGAGACGTTGAGGACGATGACAGCATTCACCACAATCACCACTGTCACCACCATGAGGAAGGTCAGGTATCTGGGGAGGGGGCACAGAGCCTCAGTGGGGCTGCTGATTCACAAGCTGTGATCATGCAAGGTCCTTCTCAGTGCACTCCTGGGCTGGAAGCTGGTGACTGGCAGTGAAATATGGGCACGTGGTAGCCCTGTGTCAGCCCCATCTGGGCTGAGGGTCATTTCTGTACCAAGGTCCTGTCTCTGGGCACTGGCTGCTCCACAGCACTTGAGACCCTGCTGGCACAGTGTGACAAGAGGGCTGGCACCCCGGTCCCAATATGTCACTTACTTCCCGATGAGAGGCACAGCCTGGGAGGTCTCAGGCACCTTCTGGGCAATGAGGAAGAGGAAGACAGTCTGGGCCAGGAGAACATTGATGGAGACGGTGCATTTCTGCCCACCCGCTGCCAAGGAGGAGGAAAGACAGTGTTTGGCACAGGGCTGTGCTGTGGGCATCGCCCTCCTAAGGCAAAAAAAACCCCACCTAAAATCTGAATTAGACAGCAAGCAATCCTGCCTTGAGGCATTAACTATGGGATACCTGGAAATTTACACACTCCCCCCAATCCAAATACTACAGGAGTGGGTGAGAGATGATATTGATCGTCCCCAAGCACAGAGGGGACAAGGAGCCCTTCCTGGAGTGTTGCTGTCCCCTTGCACATCCCCATGGCCTCGGTGGGCACGATCCCAGGGTACCTTTGGCGGGCAGGAAGTAGACGAGCACAGCCATGGCGGAGATGAGGACACAGGGCACGATGATGTTGATGATGTAGAAGAGTGGCTTGCGCTGGATGATGAGGTAGAAGATGACCTGCTGGTACTGGATGTCATCTGGGGTGAAGTGCTCCGAGTTGATGATTTTCCGAGCAGGGCGGTGCTTGATGGCCCATTCGCCGTTCTCTGCATCGTGATGGTGCCAGGTGAGTCCCACTGTCCCCATAGGGGCACTGGGCCTCCCGCCCCCCAGTCCAGGGAGGAAGGGGAGGACTGGTGATTGGCATGGGCCCCACAGGACACCCAGGCTGTGCACAGTGCTAGAGCCGCTCGTGAGGGAGATGAGCGCTGTGGAACATGCCATGGTACCTGGGCAAAATACCCCAAAAAGCAGTTGAATGGGGCAGCTGGGCACATACGGGGCACCTTGAACCCCTTGGGGGCTCCCAGGGCCACAGCTGTGGGGCTGGGGTCCCCCCATCTCCCCATTTCCACCGTGCCACAGAGGGAAGCCAAGCATGACACTGGGTGACACCGCACTGCTCTCCCCTGCTCTCCGCAGGAGCGATAGATTTTTCCCCAGTCAAGATCGCAACTCAGGCCGGTAATGAAAAAATAAATCTCGCTGCCCGAAAAGCATTTTGTTCCTTCAATATGCAATTAAAATGTGATGGAAAACGTCATTGTTTGGCCATGACAGCTACGTTCCCAGCATCAATCAAGCTTGCAGGAGCGGTGCTCTCCGGCAGCAGCTGCCAGGCTGCAAGAGCCCTGAACCGGGGGGGTTAGAAAAACAAATCTCTCCCACACTCCTGCTTCCACTAATAACTTAAGTGCCCATGTAATGGTGGGAGCTGCTAATAGTCCCTGCAGCCCTGCTTTTGGCAGCACCAGTGTAGCAGCAGACCTATTGGATGTCCCCTGTAGTGGGACACTTGTGCCATGAGTGTGGCTGCAGTGTTACCTGTGAAAGCCTCAGGGTCAATGGAGATCCACTCCACGGTCTGGCCATCCTCCACTGTCAGCAGCAGGTTGATTTCATTGGCACTGTACGTCTGGGACCTGGGGAGGGACAAGGTGGTGGCACAGGCTGGCATGCAAACTGGGTGGGCAAAGGGTGCCAGTGTGGCACCAGGTCATGCTGGCCACATCAGGCTCTGGTTTGGGATGCTTGGCTTCTCCATGATGCTTCCTGCCAAGTGGCAGGGAATAGGTAGGTGGCACTTATCTGCCCTGGGGCAAAGGTGGGCATCCCATGCTAATCCCTGTATCCCAGGGGGAGCTGCCAGGGTGCCCATGCTCACTGGAAGACCATGGTGCAGTTCTGCCAGTCAAAGGGGAAGTAGGTGACGTGGATGACACAGACGCTGCGGTAGATGGCCGGGGGCAACCAGTAGATGCTGCCATCAGGGGACACCAACACGTTGGTGTAGAGGGTGATTTCGAATGTCCCGTCGATGCTGGGGGCAAAAGGATGGGCTCAGCCCCAAACTATGCCTGGGGGGCAGCTGACAGCCCTATGTGGGGACGTGTCCCCATTGCCCTGTCACCTACTTGTTCTCCAGGACGATGTCCGGCAGCCAGACCATGGTGGAGGGCACGCGCAGCAGCTGGATGTTGTCGTATTTCTCAGGGTCCCAGCTCAATCGATAATCGGACCATTGCTGGGGGGAGGAGAGATGAGGAGGAGGGGTCATAGAGCCCCCCAAGATGTAGGAGATTGTGAGCTGCCTGTGCTATGCTGCCCACAAAACGGGCTCCTTTGGAGGTGCCCACAAAAGAGGGTGCAGTTTACAGTGGCAGCCTCCCATGGGGTGCCACCCTCGTATGCAAACATGGCTGGGCGTGATCCTGCCTAGAGGGGAAGGGTCTCACCATCTCGATCCAGACGTTGGTGGTGAGGGTCTCCTCCCGTTCATTCTGGCAGGGAAGGAAGAAGGGAGATGGTTTTAGTGCCCTGCTTTCTGCCCCACATATCTATCACAGGCGCTGGGGGTGCCTGCGGGGGTCTCTCACCAGGGAGATGAGGTTGGTGAGGGTGAGCTTGAGGGAGACATCGATGATCTCATCCCCCCGCAGGGCCGGGCGCAGTTGCCGATTGTAGTTGGACATGAGGTCCTGGAACAGCTTCTCCTCCTGGTTCCTGCAGCCCACACCTGGGAGGGCACACGCCATGGGGACACACCAGGGGGAAGACAGTGACTGATGTCCCCAAGACCTGATACACTGAGGGGGGGAGGCACAGGGGTGTGTCCATGGGGACGGGATGCCCGGGGGTGTGTTCCTGCGGGTGTGTGCGCTCTGCTCCACGCTCCCGGCAGTCCCGTCAGTGCCCCGCCCGCAAGCAGGGGTGTGTCCCCACCTCGCCCTCACCCAGCTCACCCGGGACCTCCCCAGGGCAGGACACGGGGGCAGTGGGCTGCCAGCACAGGGACAGCCCGGTGGGGCGGTGCCTGGCGCGGTACTCCCAGGGGTGACGAACCCCCAAGTGCAAGGGTGGGGGCGGCCAGGTGGCCTCCAGGCCTCTCCCTGGGCGGGCGGATCTTACCTGCCAGGGTGCAGAGGACGAGGAGGAGGCCGTGGCCACGCATGGCGGTGCCGTGGGGAGCAGGGGCTGGGGCTCCGCTCCGCCGCCTGCGCCGATGTGTTCTGGGCCTGGCGCCCGCCGGGACAGGACAGCTGTCCCCTGCCACCGTCAGCTGTTCCGGACAGCCGCGGGGGCCCGGGAGGGACTGGTGACCACCCACTTCCCCCACTGGTGGGGCGATGCCAGTTTGCTGGGAAGCTCCTCTGGCATTTTGTGCAGGAGAGGTTGGAACTGGGGCAAAGGGCAAAATGAGCTCCGTGCCTTGGGTTCCCCATGGCTCCCGCAAAGGGATGCATTTCCTCGCAGTGTGCAGGTGCCCACAGGTCATGGGAAAGGGGTGCCCCCCTGCCAGCACATCCTGTCTCCGCCATGGCATTGGCTGCCCCCAGAATAGAGGGTGGGGAAGGGGCAGGCAAGTCCCACCACATCAGCCTGGGGAGTGATACCCCCCCGGGGGTTCAAATCCTTCCAGCCCCTGTGTAGGAGGGTCATGGGGAGTGGGGGGATGGGGGTGTGGGGGTGTGGTGACATTCCTGGCTCAGTGGAGAGGATGTGACAGCTGTCCTGGGCCACTACCGGTGGGGGGATGTCAGCTGAGTCCCCTGAAACCAGAGCCCTGGCATCCCATTGCTGAGCTGGGGAAGGAGACACCTCTCAGCCTTGCAGTGTGGGATGGGGCGTGCTGGGGGGGCACTGTGGGTCTGGCTGTGGGATCATGAGGGCGAGGGGGACGTGTGGGCACTGATGGCATCTCTGCCAGCTGCAGTGGGTCTGCAGGGGATGGTGCCATGCTGAGGGGGCCAACTCCTTCCCCAGCCCTTCGTGCCCCAAGTGCCAAGCCCACAGGAGTAGCAGGGCCGGTACCACCACATGCCCTCTGGGAACCACCCCTTCCAGCCACAGCTGGGGTCCATCATACTCAGGACACCCAACAACACCCCTTCCCTAGGTGGGCATCACCCTTCCCAGCACACACACAGTGTTCAGGTTGGGCATCGTGCCCAGTGGGGCACACCAAGGGCAGCCACCAGTTCAGTGCCCCATGGCAAGAAGTACCCAGCTTTATTTTCCCAAACCAAGCTGTGGGAGAGGCTGGCACATGGGATCCCCACAGCCCCCTAGATGAAGCGCTTGTTCTCCTCCCGGTAGTCGTAGGGGTCTCCAGCAAAGGGCAGTGGCGGGGGGTGGTTGTAGATACCCATGAGGAAGATCCAGAGAGTGCCCACCACCAGCGTGGGGGTGATGAGGAAGAAGCACAGGCGGTCCAGGGTCCGGGCCACGCGGTTCCAGTTGTCGATCTCCTGTCGAGAGAGCCAGGAGCCAGGCAGTGTGGGGACACAGTGGGCACAGGGAGCCCCCGTGCCCTCCCAGTGCCCATGGCCCCACCTCATTGTAGTTGTTTTCATCCCTCATGTGCTTGACAATATAGTTGGCGTTGTCAATGACGGGTTTGATGTGCTCGTAGGGCTGCTCCTCACCTGAGTCCATGCCCAGCGGCGCCAAGCCTGGGGATGAGGGGGGCAGTGAGATGGGCTCCAAAGGGCTGCCAACCCTGGAGACCCCAACCCCGCCACCCTTCCCTATGTCCCTGTGGAGGGGCTGTGGCTCACGGGCAGGGGTGACGCGGCTGGTCAGCCCGTGCCGCTCCGACTGCTTCTCGAACATGAGCTCGCTGCGGGACTTGACGCTGAAGTATTCCTCTGCCTTGGCGATGTAGCCAGCCGAGCTGCAGCGCCGGATGCACGGGGCACCCGTCGGGCTCTCGGGTGGCTGTGTCATGCCCAGCAGCCGGGGCAGGCTCTCCAGGAAGACCTGGGACACAAGAGGCTGTGTCGTGTCCCTTGGCCACCTCCGCAGCGTGTTGCTACCTTGTCCCCACTTTCTGCCCACAAACTCCATGTGGCACAGATGCAATGCCAGGGCTGTGCTGTCCCGTGCCCTCTGTGGGGCAGTGTGACTGACCCCTGTGGCCACCAGTGCACCCACCCGAGCCCACACCCCGCTCACCTCTCTGACCCAGTCAGACATGACGTGAGTGCTGGGGGTGCGGAAGTGGAAGTTGAGGACCACGACAGAGATGATCACCACGGCTGTCACCAGAAGCATGATAAAAAGCAGATACCTGGTAGGGAGCATGGTCTTGGAGCTGGGGTTGCCACAGATCCTGGGCACAGGCAGAGCTGCTGTCTGGCACCAAAGGACTCCAAAATGTGCCCAGTGCACCCAGCAGTGCCCAGGACTCACTTGCCAATGAGGGGGATGGCGTGGGAAGTGGCAGGCAGCCGCTGGGAGATCAGCAGGAGGAAGACAGACTGGGCCAGGAGCACTGAGATTACCAGAGTCATCTTCTCACCACCTGGAGAACAGGTGAGCTCAGGGCAAACCTTGCCCCAGGTACCTCTACCGGAGTCCCCAGTGCCAGGGTTGCCCTTGCAGTGTCCCATGGTACAGTGCCCTACACAGGGGGTTTCTGTCATGGGGTCCCTCATGGGGTATTCTGTGCCTAAGTGCACCTCTGCCAGGCTGCCTGGCTGGGGTGATGGTGTCCTACATGGGGATATTTCAGTTCCAGGATGTCCTCATGCTGGGCATTGGGGTGTTGCCGTGCTCCAGGATGTGGTGCAGGTGCAGGACACGGCGGTGCCCCATGGATGTGACTCCCATTACTGGCACACCATGCCACAGGGCTCACTCACTGTCAGCAGGCAGGTAGAAGACAAGGATGACCATGAAGGCGATGAGGATGCAGGGTATGACAATGTTGATGACATAGAAGAGTGGCTTGCGCTTGATGATGAGGTAGAAGGTGATGTCCTGGTGCTCGCTGGTGTCCAGGGGAATGTCAGGGTAGATGTTCTTGCGGGCTGGGCGATGGATGATTTCCCATTCCCCATTTTCTGCCAGGGCACAGGGGACAGCACACAGCATGGGGGACACCTGCCATGGCTATCCTCATCAGGTCCACTAGCACCAGTCTCCCCTCACCCAGGGTGTGGATAGCATTCCAAGGTGGAATTAATGCCAGGATGCCAAAGCCCCAGGTAGTGGAGTTTCTCCATGGCAATGTGCCTCAACTCCAGAGTGCCCCCCACCCCTGCCCTCTACAAGGCGTCCCATTGCCACAGGACATGGCAGAGAGCACCAGTGTTACCTGTGAAGCCTTCAGGGTCAATGATGATCCACTCCACTGGGTAAGACTTCCCTGTGTCTGGGTCACTGTCTGTCTTCAAGTGCATGTTGATCTCCAGGGCACTGTATGCCAGCGACCTGGACCACAGCCGGGGGGACAGGCAGTGAGGGGCTGCCGGGTACCCACCACCCAACCCACCCTGACCTCCAGCATGATGGACTTAGGCCACCAAGTCACCTACAGACCCCCACCTTGCTACACCTCAACAGCAAGTGGAGGCTCTGGCAGCAGCAGGTACCCTGCCCGGCACGACATGCCCACCCTGCTGCCCTGACCCAGCCACCCAGCACCTGAATCTGAGGGAGCAGTTCTGCCAGTCAAAGGGGAAGAAATCAACATTGATGAGGCAGGTGCTGCGGAAGATGGCAGGTGGCAGCCAGTAGACATAGCCTGTGTTGTAGATGAGGACGTTGCAGTAGTAGGCCACCTCGAAGAGCCCATCATTGCTGTGCCAGGATGGAGACAAGGTTATGGCATGTCTGGGAAGGGGCCAGGGAAGTCCTGGACATGCACTGGTAACAGTTCAGAAGGTTTGGGAAGAGAAATTAAGGCACAGCTCACTTGTTCTCCAGGACTATCTCAGGCAGCCACAGCATGTCTGGCGGCAGGCGGAGCACCTCGATGTCCCCAAACTCAGATTTGTTCCACTGCAGGCGGTAATCGGTCCAGCCCTGGAGGGGAGGACCCCAGGTCACCCCCTCACCATGCTGGGCCACCCCAAAGTGGCCCAACTGATGCTGTGACACCTGTCCCTACTCACGTGCTCGAGCCATACGTTGGTGGTGAGCGTCTCGTCCACCTCTTTCTGCAAACAGCAACATGGGGCAGTGAGATGCCAGAGTGTCCCCCCAGGCCAGGATCCCCATGCAACCAGCCCAGGTGGTGAGGCATGGCTGGGGGGCACCTCACAGTGGGCCCTGCCCACTGGTGCTCACCAGTGAGATTAGGTTGGAGAGGGTGAGGGCGAGGTAGACATCCACAACCTCGTCAGTGGAGACCACAGGGCGCAACTCTTTGTCATAGCCCTTCTCCTCAAACAGGTGGTGGATGAGTCGCTCCTCGTGGTTCACGCAGAGCCCACCTGGGGATGTGGGGTCAGGCAAACCAGGGGGCTCAGGGATTACTCGGCCCAGTGCCACCCGCTAGGGATGCTCAGCAAGGGCAGGGTGGTATAAGAACAGAGGGGAGAGGAACAGGCCAGGACACTGCATGTCTGTGCTGCACAGGAAAACAGACATGGACATGCAGGAATGACAGACACGTGGGAGCACAGGACAAGGACGTGGGCACAGACACAGAGGGATACACAGATACAAACCCAGCACAGGGAGAGACATTTGGATACAGACATGGTGAAACTGTGCACATAGATGGCTGTACACACAGAACACACATGAACTCATGGACACGGACCCCGTGTGTGCAGGGACACCTGGTCATAGATTCAGCACAGACAGGCACTTAGAGGGACACATGGATAAAATGACACTGTGCACTGACGGCACATTGCCCAGGCAGGGACTGGCTCTGGGTGGCACAGCCAGGAAAGAAGCACAAAGGACATGCAGTGAGAGGACTCTGCCAGGTAATACCCAAAATGCAGCCCTGGGGACCCTGCTGCCCAGTTTGGACCCTGCCACCATCATCCCCCACCAACTCCATCGAGGGGGCCCATAACCCCATGGGCACCCCATGCCGCAGAGCAAGAGGGCGCCCCATGACCCAGACCCTGCTCACCCGACAGCATCAGTGCCCCGAGCAGGGCCAGCTGCTGCAGCAGGCTCCCCATGCAGTGCCCGCGGTGCCCTCACGCCGTGCCAGGCCCTGGCTGCTTCCCCGCCCAGCCCGGCTGAGCGGATGTCCGGCTGCCGGAGGGAGCGGGAGATGGATGGTGCCAGGTGCCGAGGGGGAAGGGTACCGGCACCAGAGAGCCGCTCCAACCCCTCTCTTCCGGCACCCCCACGTGCAGGGAAGGGGAGATGGGCAGACACAGCTGGCCTTGCCGGCCCCACGGGTGTCAGCCCATCACCCTGAGCCTGGGCACCCCAGCACGGCACTGCTGGGCACGGGGAGGAGCCGTCCCTTCCCTGCTGCTCAGCAGTTCCAGTGATGCAGCTCGGAGTGGCAGGGTTCCCACGGCAGGGTCCCCAGGGTACCCACTGATGCCCAAGCACAGGGGTGGGACCCACCGCTGACCACTGACCCAGGGCACGCTCGGCCCCTGCATCAGGAGCTTTCCTGTGGGTCCCTGATGGGGTGGCACTGGGGTGAGCAGCAGTGCTGTGCTGTGGGTGCTGCGTGGGCAGGAGGGGTGTCTGACCCCTGGGGAGGAGGCTGGGGAGTCTGTGCCAGCGTGGGCACAGCAGGAAGAAAGGCTGGAGGCATCACTTCAGAGTACAGGGGTCATGGGAAGGGGGATGCAATGGGATGTCATAACTCCCCTGAAAAGTCCCTCCACTGTCACCCACTTCACCAGCACTGTGTGGCACAGCATTCACTTCACATTCACCAGCTACTGGAAAATAGACCCCTTCTTTATTGAAAAATAAACCTTCTCTGTACAAATAAATAACAGTTCAGGTGCCTCTGAGGAAGGCAGGGTGAGGGTGGGCTTTCCAAGGTGGGGGTCCCAGGACTGTGATTCCTGGCTGGGGTGCTTCAGGTACCCAGCAGTGCCCCATTGCCCTGGGGAAGTAAGGAAGTGCTGGTGGGAAGAGAGACTGAGGTACAATTGGGGACAAAAGGGTGGAAGAGCCTGAGACAGGGAGTGGAGTGTGAAGGACATGAGAGACACCTGCCGCAGTGCCCTCTTCCCAAGCTGGCCCGCTGCCCCGGGGGCACCATCAGGTTTTCAGTGCTTCGAGCGCCAGAGCGACGAGGCCAGGCATGCTACGGGCCAGTGAGTCACTCTCCAGCCCCACGAGGCCAGTGAAGGCCGTGGGGCGGCCCCCTACAGTGGCCCGAACCTGTGCCCGGTACAGCCCCTTGGTGTTTTTGGAGCCCAAGTCCACCAGGATCTGTGGGGAGACAACAGCACCGTGAGTTCCAGGGGAGCCATGGGCAGAGTGGGACAGTGGCGGGCCGGGGCACGGCACTGCCTGGCTGCCGGGGCGTGTGGCTCGGAGTGGCCAGATGGGGCACTCACCTCCTGGAAGGTCATGGCCAGGTCTGCCTCGGGCACCCGCAGCACCCAGGCGTACAGGTCGCGCACCGCGCCCACCCGCACCGCCGACTCGTTGAGGCCAGGACAGGCTGCAAGCCCCAGGACGGGCAGGAGAGACATGGAGGGGACGTCAGGGATCAGTCGTGGGGGCACCATGCTGCTGCCCACCACAGGGAGGGGCACCCTTGCTCTGGGAACACCAGGGGAGCATGGGCAGAGGGGGGAACATAGCAAAATTCTGTCGCGCTGAAATGGGACAGCCCCGGGACAAGGGTGCAAGGCTGGGTTTGCCACCATCCCCATGGTGATACGTAGCACCCCATAGGGTCTGTGGGAGTTTACCTCTGCCCACGCCTGCCTCCTCCTCCTCTTCCTCCTCCACCCTGGGCAGCTCCGTGGCCGCCAGTTCACGTTTCTCCCTCAGTGCAGACCCTGCCACCGAGAGAGGTGTAAACCCTGGGTGGGCACAGCCCAGACACAGATCCAGCAGGTGGATGGACACCCTGCTGCCCCATTGCCCCCAGTCCCTCCAGGCTCACGGGGTTCATGGCTTGGCACGGGGGTCTCTGCCAGCTCTCCAGATGCCCATTGTAGCTCCATGGTTTCCAGGGTAGTGCCAAGGTCAAGCTCTGCCCGCAGCTGGGTGAGGAAAGCTCGTCCCTGTCCCACCATCTCCTCCACCACATCCTCACCCTGCCGAAGTGAAGAGGGGGACAGGATGGGTGATGGGGCACCCACAGGGCACCCGTGGGCACAGCCACATGCACGGTGGCAGAGTGCAGGGCATGGGTGTGCTGGTGTCAGACAGGGCATTGGTGACATGCAACTGCCTTGTGGCTGTGTTGGGTCAGGTCCTAAACTGCAAGGTCAGACCCATGACTGGCTCTGCACTGGCTGGACTTGGGAGCACTGGTTCCAGCTGGGGAGGGTGAGATGTCCCCTCTGTGGTGGTAGAGTGAGAGATGCCACTTCTGTGGACAATGGACCCAGGGGATCTCAGGAGGGGGCACAGGGGAACTGGAGGGATTTTGGTCCCTGGTGGCACAGCCACAACAGGACAGGGGCTCCCCCAACCTGACCCTCCCCACATACCTGTAGGAAGAGCTGTGTCTCCCCGGGGAGCTGCTCCCTGTCTTGTGTTGGCACCAGGTGGCTGCCCCCTGCCATGGTCCTCAGAGCCTCCACCCAGTCCTGCAGCTGGGGTCCCACTACCCCAAAAAGCTCTGCAAAGGGGGGCAGCTGGCTGCCTCCCCACCTGGAAGCACAATGGGGTGAGCTCAGATTGGGTGAGCAGTGCCACCCTCTGCACCCCACCTGGACACCCTGGCAGGAGTGCCCTGATTGCAGCAGGAACAGGATCCAAATGCTTCAGGCTGTCCCCAAAATGCCATGTCAGTGCCCACCAGTATCTCAACCACCTCCCTAACCTCTTTAGCCCCTCATCCCGTGGCCCACCATGCCTCACCTGCTGGGGGTTCTCTGGGGTCCCACTGCTGTGGGGCTGGATTGGGTCCCTGCCACAGCCAGGCCTGCAGGGACTAGAAAAGGACAGGACAAGGGATAGAGGAGCCCCAGTGGGGAGCCAGGGCAGCCTGCTGGTGCTCCAACCACCAGCATAGGGGACACTGATGGGACCCCGAGTGGGCATGGGGTGGTCCAGCCTGGGAGAGTACCTGGGGCATCCCTGCGGACACGGGAAGGGAAGAAGTGCCCGTAGATCTTGCCCAGGAGCTGGGGCAAAGTGCGGGTGAGGAAGGAGAAATCGAACTGGTTTCGGATGAAGTCCCCAGCCCGGCGCAGGAGATCCACCAGCGTCTGGGCATAGGAGTGCAGTTCTGTGGGCATAGAGGGAGAGACGTGGCCCTGGCCCCACGCCAGAAATGGAGTGCCTCCCTACAGCTTAGCCCAGGCATGACCCCCAGCTCACCACATCGTCTCGTCCTGGCGTGGCAGGTCTCCTCGGCCAGGCGGGCACAGCTGGCCCGGCCCTGAGGTGCCCGGCAGGACCCGGCGTAGAAGGCGCAGAGACGGGCGCGCTCTGGGGACCGCTGCTCGGGGGGCAGCTGCGCCAAGGCCAGCAGGTCGAAGCAGCTCGGTTCTCGGCTGCCCGGGGCAGCTGTGAGGGAACCGGCGCTGCCATGAGTGCTGAAAACCCCCTGGGCATCTCCATCCCCCGCCGTGCAGCCAGCGGCACTCACGGTCCATCTGGAGGCTCAGCCAGTCCGTGAAGGCAGTGACACGGGTGTAGACTCCTGGTTTGCCCCGCTCACCGCAGCCATCACCCCACGAGGTGATACCGTAGAGGACAAAGTGGTGCGAAGCGGGGTCCTGGCACGCCAGCGGGCCCCCTGAATCGCCCTGCAGGGGAAATGCCTGGGCATTGGGCTGGAATGGGACCCCAACCATGCCGATGGGCTGTGGTACGTGCCCGGCACTCTGTGCCACAAGGGATTTTTGAAGTAGGGTGCTGACCTCAAGGCACGATGTTACCTGGCAGGAGTCGATGCCTCCAGACAAATATCCAGCACAGAACATGGCACTGGTGAGCAGGTCCTTGCCCAGAGCACCCCGGCACGTCTCCTGGCTGAGCAGGGGCACCTGGGCCTCCATCACCACGTCAGCTGCTGGTCCCTCTGCCAGGTAAGGCACCTGTTACAGGTCCCCTGTGCCCAGACATCTCCCTCTCTTTCGCACCCCCCTGCCCTGCCTCGGTGCGCTGGGGCTGGGCATCAGAGAGGGCGCAGAGGGGAACACCCCATGGTGTCTCTTACCTTCGTAGAGGGAGCCCCAGCCTGCGATGTAGCAGGGAGTGCCGGGGCTGGGCTCGGCGGGGCCGCTCGGAAGGCAGACGGGGCTGACGGTGGGTGACGGGGCCAGCGGCACTGCCAGCTCCAGCAGCGCCAGGTCCCCGTGAAACGTCTTGGGGTTAAACTGGAAGGAGATGTGGTGATGTCAGTGAAGGCCTCTTGGGCATGCACAGGGAGGTGAGAGTGGTGCCCATCTCCACCGACCTTAGGGTGAGGCAGGATGCGCCGGACGGGCACTGCCCTCTTGCCCGCTCCCGGCTTGCCCAGCTCGTGGTCGCCCACCACCACTGTCCACGCCAGCTCGTTCCGGTTCCTGGCGGGATGGGGAGCAGCCAGTTACAGGGGCGACGGTACCACCCCGTGCTCCCCTCTGCAGGGACATCATCCCCGCACTGCCGTGTCCCCACCGTACCCGCCAAAGCAGTGTGCCGCCGTGAGGACCCAGGAACGCCCCACCAGCACCCCTCCGCACATCAGCTCCCCGTGCAGCCGCACCGACACCAGCCAGGGCCAGGCGCCCCGCGGGGCCACGCTCCCGCCCATGATCCGTCCTCGGGGGGCTGTGGCGTTGGCTTGTAGGCCCCCGCGGAGCCCACAGCTCCCTAGGGGACAAAGTCGGGGTGAAGGGGGCGTCCTGCAAGCCGGCTGCTGGACGCTCCGTCTCCCAGGTGGGCTCGGGTGGGCGGGGAAGGCCGTGGCAGGTGGAGGGGGTGGCGGGAGATGAGGCGCGTCGGGCGCGCTGTCAAGCCTCATCNCCTGGCATTGCCGCCTCCGCTGCTGCGTCAGGACGCGGGGCTGCGGCCACCGTCTCTGCAGGGACAGGCTGTCATGGCATGTGGGGACACTCCCGATGTCACCACCACAGCCCTGCTGTTCTCAAATCGCCCTAGTTCCTTTCAGTGCCCCCAGACCCCCATCAGCCCGAACAAACACCCTTATACCACCCCAGGAGTGCTGGTCACCCCCAGTGACTCAGTGTCCCCAGTCTGCCCTTGCCCACTTCTCCCACCCCAGATTGTCCATTGCCCCTCAGTGTCCCAGCCCAGCCCAATTTGCTCATTGCTCCAAATGCCTCCATCCCCCAAATCTCCAATTCCCTTCCCAGATCCCTCTCCCAGCCATCCATCCCACCAGAGATCCCCCATCACTCTATCATACCCCCACCTCCACCATCTCCTACTCCATCCCGGGACCCTCTGTCACCCCAACAGCCAATATCCCTTCCAAGCATCTCCTGGGGATACCCCATTTGTTATTGTAGGGTCTCCCATCTCTGGGAGGAGCCGGGGGGGTTGCGGGTGCCCACTCACGGCACTCCTGGAGGCGGTGGCGGCAGAGCTGGGCGCTGAGCGGGGCGCAGGTGTGCGGGGCCCTCTCCGGTGGGCACAGGCGCTGGTAGGGGGCACAGGCCTGGCTCAGCGCCCAGTTGCGCTGGGGCAGCTCGGGCAGCGCCTGGGCATCCAGCAGGGCCTGGCAGCTGGGGGGCATGGCATGGGGCACGGCTGGTGCTGCAAGGACAGCAGGGCTGTGGGCATCACCGTGTCCTCCCTGTGCTCCTCTGCCCAGCCACCCCAGTCTCTGCTTTGGGATGGGTGGGAAGGGAGCATGGTAGGCTGTCGAGTCAGCATGTTTCGGTAGGGTCTTCTGGGTGTTGGGGTATGTTTTTGGGGGGAATATCTGAAAAGTTCACAAGGGATCAGGTGATGATTTGGATAGGGCTCCAGGTGATTGGGTAAGATCTAGATAATAGTGGGAACTGCTCGGGCAGGGTCTCTAGCAGTTAGGGATATGTATCAGCAGTGTGGGCACTGTTTTGGTAAAAGCCTGTAGGCTAAGCCTGAAGGGGATGAGTTTAGGTAGGATCTTGGGGTGTCATTTTGGTAGGATTTCTAGGGGATTAGGTAGTGTTCTTGTAGGCATCCAAATAAATATTTGGGTAGAGTTTCCAGGCATGAGGGCAGGTTTAGATAGGGTCTTTTGGGCATGAGATGGTGTTTGGATAGGACCCCTGGGCGGTGTTTGGCTGACACTCCTGGGCTCTGTTTGGGAAGGGTCTCCTGGGGAGAGGGCAGTGGGGGTAATGGGGTCGTGACTCACGTGGGCAGTGGCCAGAGATGTTGGCACAGGGTGGGAAGAGGCAGGGGGCACAGAGCCCGCAGGCGCCCTGCTGCCGCTGCTGCTCGGACAGCGCTCGCTCCAGTGCCAGCAACGCGCTCCTCAGTGCCGCCTCCAGCACCAGCGTCCCCCGGCTTGACAGAGCTGATGGGTACACACAGGGTGCTCAGACCCCCCCAGAGGCCCCACCACAGCCACGGGGTGCCCCCAGGCCGCCTGGTGCCTGTGCCCAGGCTGGTCAAGGCCTGCCACCCCTTGGCATTGCCTAGAGCCATCAGTGTCACCTCCCTGCTGGGGCTGGCACATGGATACCTGGTCTCTGTGTACCTGTTGTCCATGGAGACAGGCTGTGAGCCCAGGCAGGTGTGCCCACATCTGTACCTCTGTGCACACTTGTGAGTGCACACTTGTGAGTGCACACTTGTGTGCATCGTGGCCCATGTGCCTGTGTCTGCATGTCCCTGCATGTGCCCATGTGTGTGCAGTCCTGTGCCTGCCCTGTGTGTGCAACCCTCCATGTGCCTGTAACCACCTGTACCCACCCAGAACCACCTTCCTGCTGGCCATGCCCTGGCAGAATGTCCCCTGGGACCGGCACAGGTACCAGGGCCGGAGGGAGTGCTGGTGGCCGCAGGGCATGAACCAGAGCACTCCCTACATCCCCTGAGTCTCCTAGTGCCACTGGCAGCACTTGACACCCAGTCCAGGGAGCGCAGGTATGCCCTGGGTTCTGGAAGGTTTTGCCGGCTATCCTGCTTGTGCCGCCTCCCTACCTGAGAGTGAATCCAAGGGTCCCGTCTCCTACAGCCACCCCGTCTGCAGCCAAACTCTCCCGCAAAGACGCCCCCGTCCCTGTGCCCCACTGACCTTGTAGGATGCTGGCCGGCATGGGGTACAGCCTCTGACCCAGGGGAGCCCCCCCCACCAGCTGCAGCAGCTGCAGCAAAAGCATGGGAGGGACCAGCCGGACCCCGAGAAGAGCTCCCCGTGTCCTCTTCCCTCCTCGCTCCATCCCCGGGCGGGCAAAGGGGGGCAGGCGGGGGGAGCCCCCGAAATGCCCGAGGCAGGCAAGGAGGGATGGATATATACAGTGTCCCCCGGGCGGTGGGAGGAGAGAGGGGCCGGGGGAGNGGCCTCAATGCCGCCTTTGTTCGACGAGGCCTCCGGGCGGGCAGCATCAGACGGGCGCTGCGCTCCGGCGCTGCCCGCAGCCCTTGATCATTTTCACGCCAAGCCCCGGCCGCGCCACCCTCCCTCCTGCGGGCCCCGGGCGGGTGGGAACGCACCGGCGGCTGCGGGCGCGGGGGGCCCGGGCTGGGCGTGGGAGCCCCGCCGGCGGTTTCAAAGGCGGGCAGCGGGCCGGGAGCGGCCGGGCGGACAAGGCGGAGGAAGGGGAGGCGGGGGGTGTCCTGGGCGGGGGGTCCCCGCTCTCTGTGCCAGCCCAACCCTGGCTGAACGGGGCGCTCAGCGCAAAGACACTGCTGAGCACCGGGGCTGCCGCCGGGGATCCTCCTCCGGTGACCCCCGCCCCAGTACCCTCTGTCCTGCCTGGGGTGCAGGAAGGAGGACGTGTCCTGAGGAGGAGCAGGTGGGAACGGTGTCACCGGCTGTCCTTCTTGCATGTTCTCTTCTTCAGCAGCGGGTCCGGGTTTGGGGGCAGCTTTGGCCCTAGGCCCTAGGGATGGACAGTCAGCTGGACAGTCTGCTTCGTGCCTGCCTCTCGGCTGGTCATTCGCACCACATTTTGGGATGCCACCATCCTGTCCCCATTGCCACCCTCCTGTGTCCATGGGCCCAGCCTCAGCTCCTTTGGTGAAAGAGTGCAGCTGCATCTCCATTACCTCTTCGGAGTGCAGCAGGTGCCCGTGCCCCGACCTGTCTCTGTAAAAAGGACTGGGGTTTCTGGGTCTCATGTCCATTTGTGGGGTGCCCATCTTTGTTAGGGGGAAGAGATGGATGCCCGTGTCCAGACCTCTGTCCTTGCTAGGGGGAAGGGTGCCCGTGTCCTCATGTCCACTGGGGAAGAGGGGGTGGCCATGCTCAAATCTGTGTACTCCGTAGGGGTTACCCACGGCCCACTCTCTGTCCCCATAAAGTGCAGGAGGTGCCCCTGTCCCCATCCCCATTTCGAGTCCGGGGCGTGATGGTGCCCATTAGGGGCAGGAGCGGCTCGGTGCCCGCGCTCCCCCGGGTCCTCCCGGCCGCGATGGTGCCAGCGGGGCGCGGACAATGCCGCTTCAGTGGCACATCAAAGACGCGGGCTGCCCGCGCCTGGCACGGCGACAGGCCCGCCGCAGATGAAAGCCCCGACCCCGCGGGCTCCCACCTCGGCCGCGGGGGCACGCTGTGCCTCCGCCCCACGGGAGACGGCGGGGACGAGTGGGGGGACATAGCGCCACGGCACACAGGGTGTCTCGCGTCCCGCCCCGGTGTCCCCGCACGCATCTCCCCACCCGTGACAGGTGGGGGTCCAGCTGCTCTGCTGACCGCAACCGGCGCCCATGCGGGTACTTGAGGCCGGAGCGGTGTTCGCCCCCGGCCGCACCGTGCCCCCCGCTCCCGGCCCCGGTGCCGGTGCCAACCCCATTAACCTAATTGGCGAGGCGCTCGGCCGCCCGGGCGGCGGCGGCAGTGGGACCCCGGGGTCCGGGCAGATCCCAGCCCTGGCGGCGGGCAGGGGGGGGACGGTGCCCCCGGGGCCCCGATTGTCCGGTAATTGGCGCGGGCAGCCGAGCCCGGCCGGCAGCGCCGCGGGGCGGGGGAGCGGGCACCGGCGGGGGCTGTACCGGAGTTCCCGGGGGTGCCCGGGGCTGCCGGGGTCGGTATCGGGGTGTTGGCCACTGGGGGGTCGGGGATAGGGGGCGTGTGGCGATGCAGGGGTGGGTTTCGGGGTGCAGGGAGGAGCGGGGAGANGGAGAGCAGGGGGAGGTGAAGAACTTGCAGGCAGCAGCGGGGAAATACTGCTGGTGATGGCAGGAGGTATTTGCAGAGTGGGTCTCACACCCACCTTCCCTGGTACCCACCTTCCCAGCCGGGTGTGGGACGGGGAGCGGGACCGGGCGCTTTTCGGGGCCGGGGGGGCCCGAGCTGGGCCGGGCCATGGCGAGCTCGGAGCGGAGCGCGCTGCTCACGTACCGCCTGTGCGGCGGCTCGGCCGAGGAGGAGCGGGGCCGGGAGCGCGGCCGGGCCGCCGCCGCCCCCCGCAAGCTGCCCACGTTCCTGGGCGTTGTGGTGCCCACGCTGCTCTCCATGTTCAGCGTCGTCCTCTTCCTGCGCCTCGGTGAGTGCCGCCGTCCCTGGGGCGCCCCCCGCTCCCGGCCGCGGCCCAGGGCCCCCCGAGAGTCACCAGCCCCGCCTGGTACCCCCAGCCCGGCCTCTGTTAATCCCGGGGCCCCCGCCTCTGGAGCCTCGAGCCTACCGGTCTGGGTCGGCAGTGCCCTCCCAGTGCCGTCTCCTGAGCCTCCGTCTCTGCTGCAGTCCCAGTGCTCCCCTCCAGTGCTTACCCCAGTGCCCACTGTCTGGGGGCCCAGTGCCCTTCCCCTGCCTGCTCAGTTCCCCCCAGGCTGGGGTCCCAATGCTGTGTGTCCCCACCTGACCCCACCAGCCTGTGGACTCGGGCCTCGAGTCCCAGGGACAGGAACCTGCAGGACAATAACCCCGTTAGGATTTTAGGGACCCCCGGAAGGGACCCTGTGTCTTCCCAGTGCCTTCCCTAAACGGGATTGCAGTGCCCTCATGTCTACCTGTCCCCTAGTGCTGGGAGCCCGCTGTTTCCCAGGCATTCTCCAGTGCCAGGCTCCAGCATCCCAGTTCTCTCCTGCCTCCCACCCAGTGTCCCAAGGGCAGAACCCTGGTGTCCCCCAGCAGACACTGAGGTGCCCCTCTCTGTATGTGCAAAGGGCACACATTGTTTCCCGTTCTCCCCGCAGTTTGGGTTATGAGTCTGTTACTGTGACCCCTGAGAGAAGTAGGGGTCAGGATGGGCATGGACTAGGGCAGCTGGCAGCCTTTTGGGGGGCCCTGAAGGGGGTAGATGCCCCAGCATGGCCCGGGGCAGGCAGGGGCGGGCGATGTTTGTCCTGGTCCGGGAACGGGAAAAGCTTTTCCTCTTTCACTTTCCGCCCACGGAAAGCCCAGGGCGGGGGTTGGCTGCGTGCCCGGGGGGCCCCGCTGGGCCCATTCCCCTGTCTGGGAGACCCTCCACGCTGGGGACACGGCGTTCTCCTGTCATCACTCACCCCTTTTCCACTCCCCTGCTTGGGGTCCTCATACAGGCTCTGACTCCCCCAGACCCACAGCGGGCACCGGGGTCTCCCTGCCTGATCTGGCCCCCTCCGCCCGGGGCTCTGTTACCCCGGGGACCGTGGGGCTGTAGGGGAGGTTTGGGGCAGAGGGGAAGGAAAGCTGCCAGGAAGAGGAACTTTCCCACTCTGGGGGGCCAAGGCTCTCGCCGTCAGCTCCCCGCTTCCCCCACACCTCACACGCTCCCCAGATCTCCAGGATGAGCAGCTCCTCCTACTTATGCCCGCAGTGCTTTTGGGGCACCCCTATATTTCCACCAACACTCGCGCCCACCTTTGCATTTGGCACTCGGGTACCCTCCAGCTCTCTGGAGACCACAGCCCCCAAACCCAGCCTGTCGCCCCAGGGGCTCTTTGCGGTGTCGGTGCTCCGGTCACCCTGCCTCGCCTCTCCCGCGGGCACATCCGCGGCCTGGCTTGTGGCTGATAGGGCATCACCCACAGCCGCGGCCATCCCCTTCCTGCCCGCAGTGTCGCCAGCCAGGATCGCTCCTGTCACCCCGAGCAGGGCCGGGGGGTGCTCTGAGGCCGCTCTCTTCGGGAACACCCACCCACCCCTCTGGGAGCAGTGCCGTGGCTGGCGGGGACACCCGGACTGCTTCTGCTTCCTGCTGTGTTGTAGCAGGAACAGGATCCCCACAGGGAGCTCGTGACTCCCCACTCTGGGGAACAAGGGTGGCAGCAGGGCACGGGGGCCCAGCGGCAGAGCCCCTTCCCTGTTTGTTTGGGTTTTGGGCACACCTGGGCCAGACACAGGTGGAAGATGGAGATACCCTGAGGGAGGGGGACACTGGTGAGTGCTGTGGATGAGAGGTAGGAGGCATCCTCATCCTGGAACAGAAGGGGCTGGGGAAGGTCCTGGGGGAAGCTGTGGCCACAGGGGTGGGAGTGGCTTCATGCCTCAGTGGGGTGAGGTCTGTGTGGTGGCAGTGCCCAGGGACTCTGTCCTGCGGGTTGTCCATGCTCAGCTAATGGGCATACTGGCCTCTGATCCTCGACAGGGTTCGTGGTGGGTCATGCTGGGTTGTACCAGGCCCTGGCCATGTTCGCAGTGGCATATTTCATCATTGGCATGACGGTGCTGTCCGTGTGTGCCATTGCCACCAACGGGGCACTGGATGCTGGAGGAGCCTACTGTATCCTTTACTGTGGGTGCTGCTGGGACAGGGCATGTGGGACAAAGTTGGGTGACTACTCAGTGGCCTTGGAGTACCATGCTGAGACTGGACCCTGTTGACCTGGGAGAGAGGGGTGGGAGCATCTGATGGTGGTTTGTGCTGCTGACATCTTCCCTTGACTCGAGCAAGATATGATCAGCCGTGCCTTGGGCCCAGAGTTTGGGGGCAGCATTGGGATCATGTTTTTTCTGGCCAATGTGTGTGGCAGTGCCCTCTATGTGCTGGGACTGGTGGAGGCAGTGGTGGACAGCTTTGGGATCCCACCTGGTGAGTAACCACCCTGCGCAGTGGCAGGGGACAGCAGGTGTCCCTTATCCGAGCAGCCCTAGTGCTGTGCCAGGCATGCCAAGCACCAGGCCCTGCATAGCCAGCCATGGCTCACCCAGCTCTCTGGCCAGCCATTTCGGTGCCCATCATGCCTGACACAATGCTGGTAGCTCTGAGCTCCCAGTGATGCCCCCTGCAAGCCTCGCTGATCCTGACTTGTCTCTGCCCAGGGCAAGAAGCAGGCACAGGTGTCCATGTTCTGCCCCAGAGCTACTGGTATGAGCTGCTCTACGGCACTGTGCTGCTGGCACTGTGCCTCCTCGTGTGCCTTGTGGGTGCCTCCATCTATGCCAAGGCCACCTTCCTCATCTTCCTCATCGTCGCAGTTGTCCTGGGCACCATCCTTGTCAGCTTCTTTGCCACACGGCCCTTGAAGGTGCCCATCCTCCTGCCCCACTTGAATGGCACTGAGACTGATAATGGCTTCTTCACTGGCTTCTCCCTCAACACTCTGCGAGACAACCTGGGCGGTGAGGAGAGGCTTCCCCCACCCTGCCAGCTGTGCCCACTGGCACTGCCACGTCACGTGGGGCTTGCTGGAGGGTGGGGGCGGCTTGTGGGCACAAAGCAGGTGCTGTGGGGTGGTTTCTCGATGTCTCTGCACACAAACTACAGGAGGAGGGGGCCTGTGGTGGGGCTGTGCCCCCCTGGACAGGCTGTCACAGCCCCTGCCTGTGTGTCCTGCAGGTGGTTATGAGGTGGACTACACCACCGGGCAGATGATGAGCTTCAGCTCTGTGTTTGCGGTGATGTTCAATGGCTGCACTGGCATCATGGCAGGCTCCAACATGTCAGGTATGGACAGGAGCTGCCTGGGAGGGTGGCACCAGGAACGGGAGCTGGGAGAGGTTCGGGGTGTGTTGTGCCTGTGGGCACTAATGCTGCCTGCTGCCCATAGGGGACCTGAAGCGCCCGAGCTACTCCATCCCACGGGGCACCATCTCTGCTGTACTCTTCACCTACCTCATCTACAACCTGCTGGCTTTCCTCATGTGTGCCACCTGCAACAGGTACAGCCACCTGTCTGCATGCCTGGTGTGCCTGGTGCCAGGGCATGCTGGCCTGAGCCAAGATAGATGCCAATGTGTCTGTGTCCCTCTCCAGGATCCTCCTACAGAAAGACTATGGCTTCTTGCGTGACATCAGTATCTTCCCACCACTGGTCACTGTGGGCATCTATGCTGCCACCCTCTCTGCAGCCATGAGCAACCTCATTGGGGCATCCCGCATCCTGTATGCTCTGGCCCGGGATGATCTCTTTGGTGAGTGCCCAGAATGCACTGGCACTCGTTGGAGTCAACTCAGCAGGTTGTCCCTGCTGGGGACCAGCCCTGACACCAGGGAACTCCCTTCTTGGTGTGGAGGTGATGGTTTGTGGCTTGGTGTGTGCCCATTTGGGTCACCTGCATGCCCTGGAATTTGCCCCCGCCCCAGCACCCAGGGTGGGGACAGGACTCCTGGCTGGTGGTTCAACCTGTGGGTGCCTACTGGGGTGTCCCAGCCCAACTGCCCTGCTCTGCCTTGCAGGCCGGGCACTGGCGCTGGCCAAGAAGACATCTGCCAGTGGGAACCCAGTGATGGCAGTGATCTTCTCCTGGCTGGTGGTGCAGGTGAGTTTGTCAGCGATGCTTCTTTCCTGGCCTTGCTAGGTGAAGGTGGGTTGTCACCTGGGCTGGCTGTTGTGGAGCCTGGCATGTCCCCCTGCCCCTGGGGATTCCTCCCCCAGGCCCCCTGCCCTGGGTGTCCTGCTGCAGTTGTGCCCTTCCCTCCCTGAGGTGGGAGGTATCCCATAAATTAAGGATTAATCACAAAAAGACAAAGGGATTCCTTTCTGTACCCTTACCCATCGTACCCCTGGGATACACCTCAAGTGGACAGGGATGGCTTGGGCACATGCCTGAGGTGCCATCCCAATGTATGCATTCACCCTGTGCTCTCTGCAGGTTGTGCTCTTCTCTGGGAAGCTCAACACCATCGCAAGTGTCGTAACAATCTTCTTCCTCCTGGTTTATGCCACTGTCAACCTGGCCTGCCTGGCACTGGAATGGGCCTCAGCCCCCAACTTCAGGTACCCACTGGCACAGGGGAGAGAGGCTGTACTGAGATGCTTGGCAGGCGCCCATCCCTCCATTCTTCTATCTGTGATTCCCCTGCCATTCCTGTGCCTGAGATTTATGATGAGATGGTGGGCAGAGATGCTGAGCACCCCTCTCCTGGGCATTAGAGGGCAGAGACCCCCCTATCCCTGGGGAGGAAGAAGGAGACAGGTCCTGGAATGGCGCTGGCTTGGCACAGTTCTCATGCACTGGCACTGCTTTGCTGAGTGGGTACAGATAAATCCAGCACCACTGGGTACCACCCGCCCCCTCCCCTTAGGCTTTCCAGAGGTAATTTATAGCCTGTGCCCGGCCGGCATCCCCCAGGCAGTTTGCCAAGCAGTGATGGAGCCCTCTTTCCATTAGTGCTAATTAAACTAACAGAGAAGGGAGGGGAGGAAGGGGGATTCTGGATTGGAGGAGGAAAAACTATCTTCCAGGAAGAAGGAGTATGTGTAGCAGGCAGCCCCAGTCTGGGGTGCAGAGTGTGGGGTACTCTGGTGTGAGGCTGGGCTGGTAGGGCTGCCCAAACCTGGGGTGCAGGGGCTGCAGCAGAATGGCTGGGAGAAGCCTGATCCCCCTCCTAGGTGATGCCCATTGCCTGGAGAGCAGAATGCTGTGACTCCACAGCAGGGAGACTCCCCCAGCTGGGCAGAGGTGTTGCCCAAGTAGGGCTGGGTGGCACTGCCTGGGAGTCCCCCAGAGGCCCCATTCCCAAGGGAGAGCTGATGCCTCTGTCAGGCTGGGGCTTGGCCCCTATCCGCCCTGCCCAGCTGCTTCCTTGACTTGGCATGGATGGGGCAGGATTGGTGCCTGGGAGGAGCCTGCTGGGATGGGTAGCAACAGGCCCCTTGCCCACATCTGGTGCCTCTCCCCTCCCATCACTGAGGTCTCCATCAAGCACAGCGGAAAAGGATTTTAATTACCTTTCAGGAAAAACAGCAATTAGAGAAAATAACAGCTTCTCGCCTCCCTGCCTCCGCCTCCCTGCACCAGAATGAGCGGGCACCATGGCTGCCAGCACTGCCATTCACTGCCCAAAACTACCTGGGTGTGCCAGGACAGTGCCAGCCTTATGGCCATCACTGCCCTGTTTGCCCAGGGCTGGCAGCAACAGGCTGCCCAGTGCCCTGGGAGATACCATCTCCTCTCCATGACTTCTCCTTCAGGCACGTGGGGTGTCCAACATGCCCTGGGCTGGCATAGCAGAATCACTGCGGGTGGGTGGTGTGGCCCTTTGGCACAGCTCCTCTTGCTGTGCCCTCCCTACAGGCAGCATGGGCACCACATGATAGCAGGTGTCCCCTCCTCCCTGCTCCAGGCCCACTTTCCGGTACTTCACCTGGCACACGTGTCTGCTGGGCATCGCAGGCTGCTGCGTCATGATGTTCCTCATCAGCCCCGTGTCAGCCTCGGCGAGCCTGGGCTTCCTCCTCCTCCTCCTCCTTGCTCTTCACTACCTCTCACCCAGCAGCACCTGGGGCTACATCAGCCAGGCCCTCATCTTTCATCAGGTGAGCCCTGTCCTCCTGTTGTCCCCTTATGAGGTGGAAAGCTGGTGTCCTCATGGCAGCTCAGCTGTGTCCTGGGCAGCGTGTCCTCAGGACTGGCATCCCCTGGGGGTGGTTTGGTGAAACAAAAAGGGTTCCTCACCTGTTTCCCTCCCTCCATCCTCCAGGTGCGGAAGTACCTGCTGATGCTGGATGTGCGGAAGGACCACGTCAAGTTCTGGCGCCCGCAGATGCTGCTGATGGTGCAGAACCCACGAGGCAGCGCCCGCCTCATCGACTTTGTCAATGACCTCAAGAAGAGCGGCCTCTATGTCCTGGGCCATGTGGAGCTGCAGGACTTGGGTGAGGATTTGCACTGTCTCCTGTGCTAATGGCCTCTGCGCTTTGCTGTGGTGCCAAGGGGCTGGGGCTCCTGCATCTGTGGGTGTTGGCATGCACAGGAGGCGTGTGCCACCCAGGCTAGCGCCTGCACGCACCCAGCACACACGTGGGCACACACTTGGCACAGCCTTGCACATGTGTGTTCCTGTGTCCATCCTCACCTCATGCCTGCTGCTGTGTGTCCAGGTGCCTTGGGGGCATTTGGACCCTGGTGTGTGTTGGTTTGCACACGCGTGCTCTCCCTGGCACGCGTAATGGCTGATGCACAGGCTCTGTTCTCCCTTCCCTGCTGTTGCTGTGGTGACTAATGGCCTGAAATTGGGGAGTGGGGATGGGGCTGCCTGGCTATTTTTTTTATATGTTTATGTATAATTTTGTATCTCTGTCTGTAATCAACTGCATCCCCCTCTCCATCTTATGGGTTCTGGGGTGGGCACAGGGTTTTGCAGCAGGGCTGGACACCAGGGTTAGCCCCAGTATGGGATATCTGTCCCACTGATGCTGATTTTGCCCCCCACCCAGACATGCTGCCTTCAGACCCGCTGCAGCCCCAGCAGGACTCATGGCTGAGCTTGGTGGACAAACTGAATGTCAAGGCCTTTGTCAGCCTCACCCTTGCGCCCTCAGTGAGGCATGGTGTCCGGCAGCTCCTCTTCACCTCTGGCCTTGGTAAGTGATAAGTGGTCTGGACATGGGTGAGGGTCCATCCTGCTGTCCCTGTGAGCTGAGAAATGCCAAGGGGTTTGGAGGCACCTGAATGGATGATGCCAGAGCCAAGTTTGCTCTTGGAGACATCTGGAGTGAGTGATGCTGTAGGCACGTTGGGGTTTGAACACATCACTGTTGGCAGTGAGGGGCTTGAAGACACCTGCATCAGATACACCAAGGGGTTTGGAAGCACCCAGTGTGGGCAGTCCCAAAGCCAAGTAGGAGAGATACTGGGTGGGCAGTGCAAAAATCGAGTCGGGGCTTGGAGATATCTGGGTGTGATCCTGAGGGGTCTAAAATCGGCAGGGTGAGCAATACCAAAGTCAAGCTGTGGCTTGTTGGCACCTGCAGTGGCAGGAGGGCTGGTGGAGCCCTGTGCCTCTGCTCAGCTGGGCTGGCCTGGTCTCTCTGGCAGGCGGGATGCGCCCCAACACCCTGGTGTTGGGCTTCTACGACGACGAGGCACCGCAGGATGGTCTAGCCCGGCACCCCGCCTTCACCAGTGCCCGTGAGGAGGTCCCCCTGGGCTTCCCCCCACTGCGGACACCCACCACTCCCAAGCTTCTGTCAGCCCGGGAGTACGTGGGCATTGTGTCTGATGCCCTGAAGATGCTTCGCAATGTCCTGCTGGCCCGGCAGCTGGAGAGCCTGGACAAGGCCTGGGAGCTGCGGCGGGCCGCCAGTCCCCCGCCCACCATCCACGTCTGGCCCGTCAACCTGCTGCGGCCCGACAGCGCCCGCTACGCCGACACCTGCAGCCTGTTCCTGCTGCAGATGGCCTGTGTCCTCAACATGGCGCGGGCCTGGCGCCGGGCCCGCCTGCGCCTCTTCCTCTGCGTGGAGGCGGGCACCATGCCCCATGCCCAGGAGGAGAAGCTGCGCCAGCTCCTCAAGGACCTGCGCATCCAGGCCCAGATCCAGCTGGTGCCCTGGGATGCCATCACCCGCCTGCACTGGCAGACCTGCCGGGGACCCCCAGGAGGGCCAGCGGAGGAGGAGGAAGAGGAGGAAGGGGTTGTGAACTTCCCGACCAACACCACCCAGGTGTCAGATGAGTACGTGTGTGCTGCCAACAAACTGGTCCTGGAGCAGAGTCCCGCGCCAGCCGTGCGCTTTCTGTACCTGCCACGGCCGCCGGCTGACACCAGCCTCTACCCGCTCTACCTGCACCAGCTGGAGCTGCTCACCCGCGGGCTGGGCCCCACCGTGCTGGTGCACGGGGTGAGCGCTGTCACCAGCACCCAGCTCTAGGTGACCCCCGGGTCCTGCCCAGGCTCCCTCCACACTCCTTTGCCCAGTGCCTTTAGCAGCCAGAGCCTGAGGATGGCCCTGGTGTCTTCACCCTGGTGGGTAAAGAGGGTAGCCCGCACTGAGAGGTGGATGCAGGGAGGGGGTTTGATTTTTGGGGATGTCTCCTGCAGAGCATTAAAGCTGCCCTGGCAGGATCCGGGCACAGCTCTGGGGCCAGACAGGCAGCACGGTGCATTCATGGTGCCTTTTCTTTGGGGTAGGGCATAGCAGTGTACTGGGGAGGGCCAAGCACTGGATGCCCCAGTTGTCTGCTGGGAGCTTCTTAGTTGCACCCTGCAACCTCCTCTGTACTTCCTCCCCTGCCGCAGCCCCCATCCTCTCCTCCGCCAGCTCCTCCGGGCACCCAGCCAGCAGCGGGGATTGATTAAAGGCAGCCTCGACCTTGGTGCCCCGGCTCCCAGCCATCCTCCTGCCTTTCATTAGGAAAAATTAAATGGGGAAGGGTGGGGGAGGGGAGCCCAGAGGCCTGGGCTCCCTGTGTGAGGCTTGGTGGGTGGGGGAAGCAGCCAGGTGCTGGCTCTAATGGCCACAGTGTATGGCACCCTGGATCTTGCTCAGCACCCCCAGTGCTGTTGGATGGGGGCCATCCAGATGCTTTAATCTGTAGTCCCCCCACCCCTATGGGTACTGACCCCCTGGTCCGGGCAGGAAATGGGGAAATGATTTGTGGTGGGGTCCTTACGCACACACCTGGATCTCCTGACCTGTTTCTTGGGGCACTGTTATTTCCCCCCGTGCATCATGACCTGCAGGGGGAAGCTGGCCTTGCCCCCTGCCCTCCCTTATTGATTAGAGGAGGGCAGGAAATTGCCTGGGTGCTGGACGATAAATCCAGCGGATGCCTGGTGGGTGGGGAGTGTGCCCAGCACTGCCTGATGGATTGCTTCCTATTAGCCCCAGCACAGGGGGCTGCTCCCAGCTAGGCTGGGCTCCAGCAAGGGTGACAAGTGTGGCACCGGTGCCTGTGCCTGCTCTCACCAAACTTGGCACTGCTGGCTGGTAGCTCTGTTCAGGCAAAGGGCTGGAAAAATGCAGGTGATTGGGTGCAGGTGGGGAAGAAAATGGTGGAGACCCACATTTTGCACAGGATTGTGCCCTGGCAGGGGAGGAGGGGGCTGGGGCTGGCTTTGCTCCCTGCTGCAGGAGCTGGGTGCCCTGGGGTGGGCACCATGCATCCCACGGGATTTATTTACAAACAGTCGGAAGCTGGCACAGGGCAGCCGGGCACCAGCGGGTCCCGGAGGCCTATAATGTTAATTATCACCACGTAATTAAAAGCCCATAAAAAGCCTCACACTTCATTAAATTAAAGCTTCCCCTCACTGTGCCCATGGGCTCCAACAGAGTTAACCTTGGCCATGCCAGGCACCAGCACCTCTGCAGCTGGGGACCCGGGGCTAGGGCTGTATGAGACCCCAGCCTCGGCACCATGCAGGCCCCCACAGCATTGTAGGGGGGTGCAGCACTGGGGTGCATGGGCACCCTGCAACACCATTCGTGTCACACCTGGGACATGTGTGCCCATGGCACCACTGCAGAAACACTGTCACACACGCCCTGGCACGGGCAGGGGGCTGACATGGGCACGCACACGCACAGCCAGGTCTGTTACGTGCAGCATCATGGCCACCACAAAGGCAGCACCGCACGCCTGCACCACAGCTCCGGCAAACCAGCTCTGGCACGCAACGCCCACGCGGCACACACCTACACAAACAGCACTTTACCTCTTTCCCAACATCAGAAGTGCAGACAAACACGCACTCACACCCCTGCATCTCCTCCAGACTCCCACCCATTGCTGTCTGTGCTCAGAGGGAATGGGCTGTGGGGAGAGCACCCATCTGTGCCTGCCCCCTCTGTGCCTTCATTTCCCTGAGCGCTGGGCTGTGCTGGGGTAGAGCAGGGTGAATGGGGGCCCCCCAAACCCTCCTGCTGGTGGAGTGCTCTAGATCAGGGGTGCCATGCCAAGGTCTGGGGGGCATACAAGTGTGTGGGGACCCACCAGCACACAAGGAAGGATGTGTGTGTGTGTGTGTGTGTGTGTACATATTCAGACAGGGATATGCATAAACTAGGAGAGAGTGTGTGTGCACATGGGAGGGGGTGCTGTGCTGGGGGCTGTGCACGTGCACAAGGGGTGTCTGTATGTGCACACACGATGCTGTGGGTGTATATACTCTTCCCTAGGTGTGATACGCTGATGTGCACACCAGGCTCTGGGAAGGGGGAGCCAGGGGAGCACGCACCCTTGTGAATTTGGGGTGTGCAAACTGCCACACGCATCTGCCCAGAACCCCAGCGCTCTGCTGCCAAGTGGGGCCGTGGGCAGGGGGCTGTGGGGGTGGGTGCCCATGCCCCGGCCCTGCGGGGGTGGGCAGCCAACAGGGCCTCGGCTATTTCTTGGAAATTTTGCAGCATTCATTTCAGTGCAAATAAAAGCTGTCATTGCCGGAGAAATGATACTGATCGGGGTCTGAAAAGACAGCAAATTACCCGCCTGAAAATGCACCGCTGGAAAAAAATGCATATTAAACACACAAAAAGGCACTTTGCCATCAGCCGCGCTTCCCCCGCCGCTCCAGAATAACCACACTTTACATAATTCTCCCTCTCCACCTCTGAATTAATTTCGCAGACAGAGGCAGAGGCAACCCTCTGACAATAGCGGAGGGGAGACGTGGCGGCGGCAGGGGGGAGTGGGGCTGGGGGTGCTGGGGGATGCCAGGTTTGGAGCTG